>JAMLFY010000010.1:3312584-3484285 GCA_030441495.1 Dalbergia oliveri
TAAAGAATGCAATTAGAGTTTAACTAAGCAATCTTAGGTTCTAATTAACCTTAATAAATTATTTTGACTCTAGATTAATTATCGAATAAATTAATCTTCGATTAGAGCCTAATATTGCTTAGGTTTGCTTAATTGCGTCATTAGGCTCACTGGACACGTTCTGGGGCAAAATGGTAATTTTGCACTAAAACTACCCGGGATTTCCAGCCCGACTAAACATCAAACATCACTTAAAAACATCATTCCAAACTTCCTGAAATTTCTGGGTCAAACGGCACCTTTTACCCGGACACATGAGGGGTATTTTGGTCATTTTGAGTCGAAAGTTTTGAGATTTTCACCTCTGATATCAAATGTAACACAATATAATCCCCTTCAAACATTGAGTTAACCCATTGAGGACTGTCCTGTTCAATCCCTCAATTCTGGAAAAATGACCTCAGGGCATTTGGTCATTTGCACTCATAAGATAAGATTCTGGCTTACAAACGCCCCCCTAGAATGGTAAGACCAAACTGGCGGGTCAAAATGAACCTCCCAAGTGTGGGTGTCAATGAAAAGGACAAATATTCGCCATTTGTAATTGAAGACATGATGTAAATGAAGAAAGAGGAGTGAGAATCTTACTAAGAATTTCAGGAGGTATCCTTCCCACCAGTGACATCACAACGTCAATGAACCTTGATGTTTATTATGAAGTAGTGAGTATGCAAAGATTCATTTACGGTTCTAAATATTTATTACCAGGTCATTCATTTTATTTATGAAGTCTGTAAATGAATGAATCACACTTTATTATGATATGCATATCAATACCTTATGCAACACATAACCTTATAGCATACATTTAACTTCATAGCAAACATGATGTGCATAGGACATGGTTCATGAATGACATTCCTTGGTTCTTTTGGTGACTTAAAGTTAGTTCACTTTCACTCTGGGGCCACCCTATTACTCTTCCTTTTGAGACTTCTAGGTTATGAGCTCATACCTCACTAGTCGTCATGGGCTGTACACTATCCTTTTTGATAAGTTAAGTTCCGATGAATAAGTACAGGTTAGGGCAAGAATCACCTTATCATCACCTATAGTTTGATGAGTCCAAAGGATCATTTTCTCATGTTTTAAGTCACCTCAAGTCTTAGCATGTTATATCAAGATGCCATACATAACGAAAATATCATAAATCTTCATATATTTCCAACGTTTCCAAATGAAATTATAACATGCAAATGATGGATTCTATCTTTAGAGATCAAGTACTCACATAACATCAAATATTACATGAATTCATCATCTCAAATCATCATCACATAAAACATTCCCTTAAATAGCCAAAACTCAAGTTCGGTATAATTGCCAAATTATTTTCTTATGCATCAAAGGGATTTATTATCATCATTACCACTAATTATTTACCTCAAGAACATCATCAATCAAAGTTGGACAGATATTCAAGTAAAAGGATTTCTAATGATTTACGGAATTTAGAAGTTGCGTTTTACACCTTTTCATTATCACTTTCCCAATAATGCTAAAATTAATTCTAAACCATTTATAGGTTATCCGTATCTTAATAAACATGGTACAACCCTGATTTTACAAACTTCAATGGTGCTGGAACAGAAAGCATAATTCTTTTTTTTTAGGAGTTCTATAAAATCTCATTTTCAATTCTTTTTAGTTACTAGGCTTGCCTAAAGTGCCAAGAACAATTATCACATCAAGTAGCGAGGTATTTAACACAAACAAGAATTTAAAGGTGCTGGAAATTAAAGACAAATCCAAAAAAGTAACAAGTCCCATGAGCACAAAATAAGGCATTTCTAGAATTGAACTTCATACTTTAACAACTTCTAAGTTAGAGATATAATAAATATTCTAGACAAGGAGAATCATGAATGCAAGTTCAATTATTTATTTTAGTGTCTAGGCCTCTTAGTAGTATTTACTAAATCACATTTAATTCAAGGTTGAAATAGGTAGGCTTTGAGATTAATCATTTAAGTGATATGAAAATGCAAGCTCTTGTTTTAATCTTTAAGTTTAAGTGATAACTTGGAAAGTAAATACGCTAGGCAAGGAAATATAATATCAATGAGTTCAATTTTTTATTTTATTGCTCTAGGCCCCTTAGAGTATTTACTCTAATTCATATTTAACTTTAAGGTTGAAATAGGCAGGCTTTGAGTTAGTTAATTATTTTGGTGATGGCAAGAAAATATAAATGTGAATGCAAACCTTAAATAATGCAAGGACTTGAAACAAAGAATAAGGAGAACCATACCATATTCTTTATCTCCTTAAGTAACACCTTTAGTGAGCTACTTAATCTTCACATCATACTCCTAAAAGTAAAACTCAAGCTCTAAGAGGTCTCATTATGATGAACACATAGTCATCATCTAGAAACTTTCATCATCAAGTTATCATGAAAACTAACAAAGCCTTGAAGGCCGAAATCATAGAAAAGAAGAAGAAAACGAAATACTAAAGCATAGGGGATTCATCAAAACATCATTCCAAACCAAGAACAAAGCTTAACAAAGCAAGGAAATAACTTTCAACACAAAATCTGTATCAGGATTTTCTGGAGGTTAAAAGATTTGACTGAGGAAGGATGAAAGAAAAAAAATCTTTCTTGGAGCTTGAAAGATGCTTTGGCCAAGGAGAAGCAGAAGAAAAGAAGTTATGTTTCTTGAGTTTGATCTTTGGAATAGTAAGGCTAAGTGTTTAGGAGGTAGTGTATGGTTGAAAGGTGGTGGTTCTTTGTGAGCAAGAAGACAATGAAGAAGAATGAAAAGAACTCTTGAACTTTGAGAGTGAAAAGAGAGAACTTATGATTACTTTTTGAAGGACTTGGCAAATGAACAAAAATGTAACCAAGTTCATCCAAGCATGGTATTTATAGAAAAACAAAATCAAGGGTGAATGGATGGAGGAGCTTGTGACAATGTGTAGCCTTGGGGAAAATATTGACTAAATTGGTCATTTAAAGGCAGTGGAGATGGTTCAAGCATGGTGGAGATGGCTCAAAGCATGGTGGAGTATGCTTGCTTCATTAGAGAGATTACAACTCATTTTATAGTGTAAACAATTGTAAACACAATTTAATTTCAAGAATTGGAAAAGAATAAAACATTATTCAAGATTCCATGACATGGAACCTTGACATAAGATAGGAATTTAAGTTTGTGTAGGCAATTTTAGGTTCTAATTATCCTTAATAAATCATTTTGACTTAAATTAATTATCAAAATTAATTAATCTTTAATTAAGCCTAATATTGTTAGGTTTCCAATACATCATTAGGCCTAAATGCACTATTCCAGGGTAAAGTTTAATTTTTTACAAAAATTCTTACTATCCCTTAACCTAATCGTTATACATTACTTAAAAAAACATCATTTAAAACCTTTTGTGAAGTTCTACCTTAACCCACTGCAAATTCCTTAATTAGCTACAAGGGCATTTTGGTAATTTTTGCGCATTTGTAACTCAAAAATGAAATTTTTTGCTCTATTAATACACATAACATATATAATCCCCTATCATCATCAAAACGCCCCCTTGATGAGATGGCTTGGGACGCGATCTCATTTTCCTAAAACTACCTCAAGGTATTTGGTTATTTGTGCATGGAAAAAATTCTGGGTGTTACATTACTCCCTCCTTAAAAGAAATTTCGTCTTTTAAATCATTACCTTACAAAGTCCTAGGTTTTCCAGGAGGGTAAAAACAATGAGATCAAAAGGAAGTTCTGTCATATGCAATTTAAGGGTCTCAACATAAGAGTTAGATATAAAAGAATGGGAAGGTGCTAGAATCCAAACAGGTACAATTAAATTTTTACCATACATTTCACACTTACCTTCCATGAGATCCCGTGACTTCATCGTTTCTTGGCATTGAAGGTGAATACACTTCCTCGGTCCCTGGTTTGGGATTGGAGGTCTGATGGGTTTTCCTCCTCGTGTAATCTTGTAAGATGTGATGTGCTTTTTCCATATCCTGACAGCATTCATTCCAGCCCGCCATGATGAAGCACTCATGGCTTTGCAACACTTGGACAATTTAGCCGGATGGTGAGGATCTTAGGTGAACTGGCTCTTCAGGTGCTTTCCCTTTGTTATTGTTGTTGTTTTGCTTACGCCCCAACTTTTACTATCATTTAGAAATTACCGAATTATCCTAGGTAATTCTTATATAAATTTGAGACCGAACAATCCTCAATAAAGGAATATAACATTAGAAAAGAAGTTAGGAGCAATTCCTGAAGAGTCCAAGCCCCAATTTCTTGACGTGTAAAATGACCAAAATGCCCCTGAGGTTATTTTACTTAGAAAATGAGGATCGTGGGCCCCATCCTCAAGGGGATGTTTTGATGATAATAAGGGATTGTTTGTGTTATGTGTGTTAATAGAGGAGAAGAATCTAATTTTGAGTTTCGACGCGAAATGACCAAACGCCCCCGCCTCGTTTTAACTCCAATTGCGTGCCACTTAGCCCGAACCTCACTAAAATGTTTTAAAAGGTGTTTTTAAGCTATGATTAACCATTGGTTAAGCTCGGATGGCCTCTGGCAATTTTTAAGTAAAATGATTTTGCCCCTCTTTGTGAAGTTTGCAAATTTTGAGATTTTTGATTCGCTAGCAAACCTAAGCAATATTAGGCTCAAATTAAAGCTTATTAAATTCTAATTATTAATCTAGAGTCAAAATTATTTATTTAAATTGATTAGAACCTAAAATTGCTTAAAAACACCCAAATTGCTTACTAATTCACCTAAGCCCTTAATTGTAAATTCTCTAATTTGCAAGGATACCTTACCTACACCTAAATAATACATGGAACACACAAATTTCTCCTCCTTGGGCTGTAATGCACGAAATTATTGGCCTAATATGCATCAGAAAAATTTGTCAAACTTGCACAAAACTCAAGGTATGAAAACAAGGAATCATGTTTCATGATTCCATGTTTTAAGCCACCAAACAAGATGATTTTTCCTTCCTTGTTTCCTCCTCAAATTTAGTCAGATTTTCCTCCTCCTCTTGTCCATACATGAGCTTGAATTCTTCTATAAATAGGCATGCTTAGAAGTCTTAGAGACTTGCTCAAAATTTCACAACTTCTAGTTTTTCCTAAGCACCAAAACTTTCTTTCTTTCTTCCTCCTCCTTGGCTGAATTCTTCTTCAGTTTTCAAAGAGATTTTCTTTCATTTCACTCAAAGAAACCAAGTTCTCTTCCTTTCCTTCAAATCAGATTAGGTAGGGAGTTGTTTTAAGTTCATTTATGCTATGACAAGTTATGTTTCTAGCTCAAAATGATGATTTCATGGACTTTCTTCTAGCTCAATTTCGTTTTGTTTTCTTTTCTTTTAAAAACATTTCAGCCTTATGGCCTAGATTATGATGAGACCATGGTTTGATGATGAGGTTCTTGAGTGTTGGTTGCAAAGCCTTCACAAGTTAGACCTCTAAAACTTGAAGGTTTCACTAGTTTTTAAAACTTTACAATTTCTTTTCTTTCCTTATTTTTCTTTAATGATTTCGGCCAAATGGCCTAAGAAGGAATATGATGATAGCTTGATGATGAGGACCTTGAGTGTTGGTTGTAAATCCATCACAAGTTAGGCCTTTAAAGCTTGAAAATTCCACTTGATGCAAAACTTTAAAGAATGATGTTTTTATGATGTAAAAATAAAGATCTTGAGTTTAGAACTTGAAAGATGTATTTTTCACTTTGTCTTGCTAAGATATATTGGGTTGAATTTATATTTCTCTAAAGTCTTGGAAGAGCTCTAGTAAAGAAATAAAAGAACTTGCATCCATGTTTAAGTTTATGCCTTGCATAACCATGTTTACTTTTATGTCATCACTAAATTCTCAAGAATGAATAAATGAACTTGCATATCTCATGTTTAAATTTCCAAGCTTGCATTTCATGTTTATATTTCAAGTTGTCACTTAATCTCTAAAGATAATAAAGAGGTTGCATCTCATATTTATTTTATGCTCTCACTTTATTTTATAATGGCTAAAAGAATCAACGCATGACATGTTTATTTTATGTCATCACCTAAAGATCCTAGAGCTCAAAGACTTGCCCAAGTATCACAAGCAAAGTTGGAAAAATGGTAGTATCACTTTCAATTTCCTTAAGATTATTGGAGTTAAAGAATTCATTCTTTAAGAAGTCTTGAGTTTGGAGCTTAATAAGATGTAATAAGAATTCTCTTCCCTTCACCGGTCCAGTGCGGACTACCGCCTTCCCTTCTAAGATTCTCTTTCTCCATTGGTCTAATGCAGGCTACGCCGTTCCAGTTTCTTGCATATCATGTTTATAATTCCAAGTTATCACCTTATAAAGACAAGATTAAAATGAGGTTGCATAGCATGTTTATGATTCTAGTTATCACCTAAATCTCTAAAGCTCAAGACTTGCTCCTTTTATCTTAAGTGAAAATTTAATCGAAGATTCTTTCAATGAATAAATCGGCCTCATGATTAAGGTAGGCCTAAAGTGATTTTAAATAAGCTACTGGTTTAGTTCTAAAATTTCTTTCAAGAATAACAAAAAGAATTAGTTTTTAAAAGAGTTTTAAGGCCTTGCAAAGATTTTATGGGAAACTAGTATCTTACTTGTACTTAAAATGTGATTTGATGCAATTATATGAGGTTCATGATTCAGCCACTAATCTAAGTTTAGTACTACTGTATGATGATGGTTTAATATGTTTGAAGTTGTGATAATCATGGTTTATTGCTGAGGAAAGATTCTATGCATGTTAGAAATAAAACTAGCTTCCAGAAAAACCGTAAAAGCAAGATTTCTAGAACTCTAGAAATGAAATTTATGCGTTCTGTCCAGAACCTTTAGCAGCCCTAAGAACCAGGTTCTATTATGTTTAGATAAGAGAGAATGATTCATAATTGGTTTAGTAATTAATTTTAGCACCATAAGGAAAGCCGGTAACGAGAAAGGTTAAAAATGCAACTTCTAGCACACGTGAAGCCTTAAATATAACTTGCTGCCTATGCTGTCCCATATAGTTTAATAATATTCTTAAGGCTTATAATTAATGGTAATGATGATAATGAATCCTTTAGATGCATAATTAATTAGTTTGATAATTGAGATTACCCGATTCTAAAGTTTCTGGTTTAAGAAATTTTTTGGAAGAATTTATGATGATGGTTCTTTGAAGTTTGAAATGATAAGTCTATGTAGTGATTTGATGCTTATTAAGTATTTGATATCATTGAATGACTTCATAGTTTGCATGATATAGTTGCTGTTGCAAACAATGAGAATGTTTATGCATCCTGATGATTATGAATTCAGAGTTATATTATGATATAACATGCAAAGACTTAATGGTGACTTAAAATTATGAGGAAATGATCCTTTGACCCATCAGACTATAGGTGGTGAAAAGGTGATCCTAAGAAAATGATCCTTTGGACCCATCAGACTATAGGTGGTGAAAAGGTGATTCTTGCCCCTAGCCCGTTCTCTCAAAAGGGTAGAGTCGGGACTTTAACTTATCAAAAGGGATAAGTATATGCTAGTGACGACTAGTAAGGTATGAGCTCATAACCTAGATTACTCCCAAAAGGGTGGAGTATAGGGTGGCCCAGGAAAATGATGATGAAAGTAACTTTAAGTCACCTAAGAAACTAAGTAAATGCATTATGTGAATATGATGTTCTGCTATGCATAGTATTTATGAGATGATGATGAGAAATATGATGTTCTGCTATGCATAGTATTATGAAATGATGATGAGGAATATGATGTGATTTTATGCATAACTATGTTATTATATATGAAAGGAAAAGTTCATTATAAACATGACATGCTAAGTTTATGATGCATTATAAGACGCATGATTAAAACTGAACCTCGGTAAAGTATATTTTCAAACTTAATAAATCAATCTTAGCATGCTCACTATTTCATAATAACCCCGAGGTTCCTGAGGACGATGATGATGACACGATGCATATGAGGTGAGTACCCTACGAGATTCTTTTAAAGTTTCTCACTCTCTTCTTTCTTTCCATCTCGTCTTCAGAAAGTGATGGTGATGTTCGTATTCCCGTTGATGCTCTCACCTGGTAGATGTACTTGATCTGGTGAACCAGCTTATTATCCTTGAGGAACGTATCACTAAACTTTGCGCGTGAGCTTGGATATCTATCCCTATCCTTGGAGTGTTATTACTAGGTGCCATTAATGGATGTCCTTCCATCCATATATTATTTATGTTTTGTTAGATTGCCTACACCTAGTCTTATTCTGTTGGTAGGCAAACTATCTATGTGTTATGTAATTATGGATGTTATATGATGGAGCCAATATGATGTGTTTTTCATGCTATATCTGCACGTTATCGCTTTATTTCGATTATTGTTCACGTTATGTGCGGCTCACGTTTTCAATTATGTTTTAAAAAAAATGGCTCGTAATTTCACTAAGTATTTTCAAAGTATGATGAAAGAACTGAAGCAAAGAGTAAAGTCTAGTAATTAATCAGATACAACCTAGGTGTATTCGGTTAATTATTAGGTGTTACATTGCCTACCTTGATTAAAATTCCTCCGGTCCTTGCGACTTCTTGAGATTGGAATGGGGTCGCGTTTCTTGAACTTTTGGCTTTGGGGTGCTAGCTTCTTTCTACGTTGTTGGATTTTGTGGCGTTCAACTTCCTGCCCTTCCTCATGATGCGGCATTTGTTGACTAGGGTAGAAAAGTCCCTTCAGCCCCTTGACCATACTCAATACATTTCCAGGACGTCGGGTTGTCTTGGTACATCCTTGAGACTTGATGAGTTCTTCAAACTTGGCAGTATCGAGCGAGTCATGCCCTTGAATGAGTTGCATGAACTCAATGTCTTTGGTGTTTCGTAACAGACTGGGGAAAAATCGTAGAAATGGGCGTTGAATAGCTCCCAGTCAATGGTAGCACTCGTTGCCTCCAAGAGATTTTGGGCTCCGATCCACCAAAAACCAGGATCTCCCTGAGCATGTAAGTTGTGAAAGTCACTTTCCTTCCGTGCATGGGACCACAGAAAGATCTTCTCCATGCTCCTAATCCACCTCAGGAAGATTCGGTTTATCGTCCCTTAAAGATTGGCGGGTTTGCCTTGCGAACTCCACAAAATGAGCGTGTTCGGGACCTTCTGCCATTGGGACCATGACCCGCACCACCCGCTACTCTGATCCATCCTCTCCATTATCATCCTCATAGTTCTTGCCACGTCGTGAAGTGCTTTGGTGGTCGTTGTTTTGATTACCCGGTTAAGTCCTAGTCGTTGTCGACGTGCCATTGGTTCCTATAGACATGAAACAGGAACACTAGGTGATCAAGCTCAATACTCCATGTAAAGTGAGCAAGTTACCATAGCACATGCAACATAGGAGTCATGCATTTCTAATCCTCAAGCTTATCTTGATGATAAAATATCTACTCATGACATTTCTAATGTATTATGCTTAAGAAGCATAGCCAGTCCAATCCTCAGGCTCTGCGAGAACCCGAACTCTTGATACCAAAATGTAACACCCTAATAATTAACACAACACTCCTAGGACATATTCTTATTGATTATTAAATATTACTCTTTGTTTCAGTTTCTTAAACATACTTGAAAAAAATACTTAATGAAAATATGAGCCAAATTTTTTTTTTTGAAAACATAAACAAAACGTGAGCGCGCATAACATAAGTGATCGTCAATTGTAAAGCGTAACATGTAAAAGAATAACATAGATAGAAACATCAGATAGGCTCCATAAAAGATCATCCATTAGCACACCATAATTAAACATATAGTAACCTACCCACCCATAGGGTGAGTTAAGTTTAATACATCATTAAAAAAAACAAATACATCAAAAAGGAAAATACAAGGGAAAACGTCCTACCTAGTGCACCTAAGATAGATAACCTCTAAACAAAGAAGGTTATCCTAAGCTAGTAGTGGTATGTACACTAAAGACCTTCCGAGAGACTCACTGCTCGGCCTTGAAGGGTGGAACATAACCGATCCATGGGCGAAGCTCGTCAAGAGTAAGCACATGAGGTAGCTGAGCATGGGCCCCACATCGAGGGTGCATGGATGACCTCCGTGCTAACCTCAGCTTGGCTAACGCTTCGCCACCCCCTCCGCTGGAGTAGGCTCTCGAGAATACATGTGGGTAGGCGAGTCCTCCAATAGGTCAGTCTTCGAATGCCTCAAGCGAGGAACATAATCCAGGAAATCACGAACAATGGACGTGGTGGTGTACGTGCGAAGGATCCTCTCATTGCGCGTACGCGCACGCTCAAAAACCATGTCATCACTGGATTGGAGGTCGAGAGACACGATAGCTATGGACGGGTGTGCAAATGGTCGTCCTATGAACATAAAGACTCGGACGAGCAATCCCTCAGAAATGGTAAGACTAATGGTCGGGTGAAAATGAACCTCCCAAGTGGGGGTGTCAACGAAGAGGACAAACGTCACCATCGAAATCTAAAGACATGACGGAAAGGAAGAAAGATGGAGTGAGAATCTTACTAAAAATCTCTATAGGGTATCCTCCTATCTAAGTGACATCATCAACGTCTCAGGACCTCGGGTTTATTATGAAGTAGTGAGCATGCAAAGATTCATTTACTAAGTTTTAAAACATCAATTACCGAGGCCCATTCATTTTATCATGAGTCTTGTAATGAATGCATCATACTTTATTATGATATGCATATCAATACCTTATGCAACACTTAACTTTATAGCATACATTTAACTTCATAGCAAACATGATGTGCATAGGATATGGTTCATGAATGACATTCCTTGGTTCTTTAGGTGACTTAAAGTTAGTTCACTTTCACTCTTGGGGCCACCCTATTACTCTTCCCTTTTGAGAATGCTTCTAGGTCATGAGCTCATACCTCACTAGTCGTCACTAGCGTATACTTATCCCTTTTGATAAGTTAAATTCCGACTAATAAGTACGGGTAGGGGGCAAGAATCACCTTTTCATCACCTATAGTTTGATGAGTACAAAGAATCATTTTCTTATGTTTTAAGTCACCTTAAGTCTTAGCATGTTATATCAAGATGCCATACATAACTCAAAATATCATAACTCTTCACATATTTCCAACATTTCCAAATGAAATTATAACATGCAAATGATGGATTCTATCTTTAGGGATCAAGTACTCACATAGCATCAAGTATTACATGAATTCATCATCTCAAATCATCAACACATAAAATATTTCCTTAAATAGCCAAACCCCTAAATCGGGTAACTCTAATTGCCAAATTATTTTCTTATGCATCAAGGGGATTTATTATCATCATTACCACTAATTATTTACCTCAAGAACATCATCAATCAAAGTTGAATAGCATCGGTAGTAAAAGGATTTCTATGATTTACGTGTTCTAGAAGTTGTATTTTACACCCTTTCTCATTATTGGCTTTCCCAATAATGCTAAAATTAATTCCTAAACCATTTATAGGTCATCCTTACTCAAGTAAACATGGTACAACCTGATTTTACAAACTTCAAAGGTGCTGGAACAAAAAGCATAATTCTTTTTCTTAGGAGTTCTAGAAATCTCATTTTCAATTCTTTTTAGTTACTAGGCTTGCCTAAAGTGCCAAGAACAATTATCACATCAAGTAGCGAAGGAATTTGACACATTTAAATAATCTAAAACAGAATTTAAAGGTGCTAGAAAATTAAAGACAAATCCAAAAAAGTAACAAGTCCCATGAGCACAAAATAAGGCATTTCTAGTAATTGAACTTCATACTTTAAAACAACTTCTAAGTTAAGAGATATAATAAATATGCTAGACAAGGAAATGTAAACATGAATGCCAGTTAATTCTTTATTTTAGTGCTCTAGGCCTCTTAGAGTATTTACTCTAAATCACATTTCAACTTTAAGGTTAAAATAGGTAGGCTTTGAGATTAATCATTTAAGTGATATGAAAATGCAAGCTCTTGTTTTAATCTTTAAGTTTAAGTGATAACTTGGAAAGTAAATATGCTAGGCAAGGAAATATAAATATGAATGCAAGTTCAATTCTTTATTTTAGTCCTCTAGGCCTCTTAGAGTATTTACTCTAAATTACATTTCAACTTTAAGGTTGAAATAGGTAGGCTTTGAGATTAATCATTTAAGTGATATGAAAATGCAAACTCTTGTTTTAATCTTGAAGTTTAAGTGATAACTAGGAAAGTAAATATGCTAAGAAAGGAAATATAAATATGAATGCAAGCCCAATTCTTTATTTTAGTGCTCTAAGCCCTTTAGAGTATTTACTCTAATTCACATATCAACTTTAAAGTTGAAATAGGCAGGCTTTGAGTTAATTAATTATTTTGGTGATGGCAAGAAAATATAAATGTGAATGCAAACCTTAAATAATGCAAGGACTTGAAACAAAGTATAAGGAGAACCACACCATATTCTTTATTTCCTTAAGTAACACCTTTAGTGAGCTACTTAGCATCTTCATCATACTTTGTAAAAGTAAAACTCAAGCTCTAGAGGTCTCATTGTGATGAACTCATAGTCATCATCTAGAAACTTTCATCATCAAGCTATCATGAGAAAGCAACAAAGCCTTGAAGGTCGAAATGCATAAGAAAAGAAAAAGAAGAAACCGAAATGATAAAGCATATGGGATTCATCAAAACATCATTTCAAACCAAGAACAAAGCTTAACAAAGCAAGGAAATAACTTTCAACACAAATCCCTACCAAAGGTATGTTTTTTATTTCTTGGAGGTGAAAAAGACTTGATCTTGAGGGAAGGATGAAAGAAAAAAAAATCTTTCTTGGAGCTTGAAGATGCTTTGGCCAAGGAAAAGAAGAAAGAAAGAAAGTTTTGTTTCTTGAGTTTGATCTTTGGAAATGTAAGGCTAAGTGTTTAGGAGGCAGTGTATGGTTGAGAGGTGGTGGTTCTTTGTGAGTAAGAAGAAAATGAAGAAAATGAAAAGAACTCTTGAACTTTGAGAGGAAAGAGAGAACTTAGGATTACTCTTTGAAGCTAAACTTGGAAAATGAACAAAAATGTAACCAATGTCATTCAAGCACGGTTTTTATAGAAAAACAAAATCAAGGGTGAATGGATGGAGGAGGCCATGGCAATGTGTAGCCTTGGGGAAAAATATCTCACTAAATTGGTCATTCAAAGGCAAGGTTCAAGGCATGGTGGAGTATAGTTCAAAGCATGTTGGAGTATGGCTCAAAGCATGGTGGAGTATGCTTACTTCATTAGAGAGATTACAACTCATTTTATAGTGTAAACAATTGTAAACACAATTCCTTAATTTAAGGAATTGGAAAGAGAAAACACTATTCAAAATTTCATGACATAGAACCTTGACATAAGATAGGAATTTAAGTTTGTCTAGGCAATATTAGGTTCTAATTAACCTTAGTAAATCATTTTGACTCTAGATTAATTACCGAAATTAATTAATCTTCGATTAGAGTCTAATATTGCTTAGGTTTCCTTACTACATCATTAGGCTCTAAATGCACTATTCCAGGGGTAAAATGGTAATTTTCTCAAACCTCCTTGGTACCGTTTAACCTATCGTTAAACATTACTTAAAAGTATCATTTAAAACCTTTTAGTGAAGTCCTGCTCAACCACATAAATCGGTGTTAATTAGCCACATGGGCGTTTTGGTAATTTTTGCGCATCAAACTCAAAAAATGAGATTTTTCTAGTCTATTAACACACATAATACATATAATCCCCTATCATCATCATAATGTCCCCTTGAGGATGATTGGGACTGGCGATCTCATTTTGAGTAAAATGACCTCAGGGCATTTTGATCATTTGTACACGGAAAAAAAAGGCGTTAGGAAACCCACACCCTTTAATAATGTAAAATCTTTTTAGGAAGGCCTTATGTACTCAGTAGTTGGTTGAATCCTTGAGGAACTGGTGGTAGCTGAGTCCTAATGGTTAGCAATTATTTTACTGGATCTTGTTCCTGATTTTTTCACTAGTGTTTTTCTATTAAGTTGTGGCTCTAAGTTGGTTTGTAATGCCATCTATGGGACTATTAAGTTAATTGTAGTGCTTATAGCTAGTGTTAAGGAGGACCATCTGGGACCGTTTACTTGCATTTGGCTGTTCATTGTAGGTTCCTTGGCTACTGCTAAGGGAATTTAATGAATACCTTTTCTTTTTGGTAGTTCGTTGTGGAAATTTTGTTCAAATTCATTGTAGGGATGATTGATAGGTGTAGGCTCATTGATATTGGTGCTTGTGAGCCACTAGTACGCTTAGTTTAGGAGAGTTATTGGTGAGAAGTTGGTGGCCTAAAGGTCTATATATAGAGTGCTAAATAATGTTGCTTAGCGTCATTCTTTTCTAGAGGCCTATCTTGAGAATTTGTGTTGTTTGCATTTTGACCGTGCTGCCATTTAAGATATGGTGGGGAGGCTTCTAGAAAGGCTAAGGGTAGGCCATTTCACTTTTAGGCTGCTTGGGTCTCATGCCGATTATAGAATAATAGTGGCAAATTCCTGGGCTATAGGGATAGGGATGTTAATGGGCTTGTTCAAGTGAGATGAATTTATTCGGTTCAACAAGGAGGTTTTCAACAATATTATTCGTAGGAAGAAGCAGCTAGAGGCTTGGATCAATGGTTATCCAGAAATACTTCGAGCATTGGGACTCTTTGGAATTGATGTGTGTGGATTTGAATTATAGAAGGATTAGGATGAGGTTTGGCTCAAGACAAAATGTTTTGGTACCAAAGAAAAATTGGGAAAACTATCATGTCTAGGGATAAAAACACAAAATTATTTCGTGTACAAATGCTAGTTCTTCGAAAGAAATAGAATCCATGGCTGTTTCTGGATGGAGGTGCATGTGTACTGACCCAAAACCTTAAAGCGGAGGCTGTCGATTTTAGTAGACTTTGATTATACATGTCATGAAGTGACTATGATTATGCTCTTAAAGGAGGAGCAGTGGTCACCGCTCCCGTCACTATGGAAGAAGTTAGGAAATTCCATCATGACCATGAAATCATTCAAGGCCCTAGGTTGTGATGGGCTTCTAGCTTTCTTTTTTACAAGCAATATTGGGAAGTTGCGGGTGGTGATGTTTTCGCTTGGTCCATGAGGCTTTTGTTTCGAGGGTGTTTGATCCCTCTTTGGCTAAGACACTATTAATTTTAATTCTTAAGATTCATAATCCCAATCATCTTAAGCCATTTAGTCCAATTAGTTTGCGTAACGTTGTTTACAAAATTCTGACCAAAGTCTTTGTCAAATCAGTTGCACCCTTTTCTTTCCAGAAATCATTAGTCCTCCACAAGGAAGCTTTATTCCTGGGAAGAGGAACTTTGGATAATATCAGTGTGGGTAGGAAGTGATTCACTAGATGAACAAATCTTCAACAAAATAGGCATTGTGGCCTTTAAGTCGAACCTCGAAAAAGCTTATGATAGGGTGGAATAGAGCTTTCTTGAAGCGTGAATGCTATTTTGTAGGTCTTTTGATGATGGTTTTGATGATGACAATGAACGAGCAAGACAAAAAAGAATAGAAGCAAAAAGGACATGGAGTTCTTAAAGAAGAACAAACAAAGTGATCAAGTCAAATGGTTTGAATAGTTAGGATTTAGATTAATCTGTTAAAAGGTTTATTGAATAAGTTTATTTGGCCTTGTGAATTTAATGAAACTATGTAATCGATTACAGCAATAAGTAATCGATTACCAGGACTTAAATGAAGCCAGAATTCAAAATTTCACACTTGTAATCGATTACATACCAAAAGTAATCGATTACCAGAATGGTGACCGTTGCTAGTTTTCAAATTTTGAACTATGTAATCGATTACAATGTTGTGTAATCGATTACAATGGCCTGAAACTTAAAAAAGGCATCTCTTGAGGCATCTCTTTGAGACATCTCTTGACATCTTTTGAGGCTAATTCACAACGGCCACACAGATTGTTTCTATAAATACCATCCTTCAACACTCTTTAAAGAACAGAAAACATTCTAGAAAGATTATTCATTCAATCATTCTCAATCATCAATCTATGTGATCAATACTTGGCCAAATTGTCTTATTCTTGAGAAACCTTATAGGGCTTCAATTTGTAACATCTACTCTATTCAGAGAGTGATTTCTAGTAATACTCTTTTAAGTTTGTGTACAAGGGTGAGGTATCCCTTGATAGAACAAGAGTGGGGCATCTCTTGGTTCTTGAGAGACTCAAACACAAGGGTGAGGGATCCCAAGGTGTAAGAGTGCTTGAAAAGTGTAAAGATTAAGCAATAGTGGAACTCTCAAGTGGGTTACTTGAGAGAACTGGATGTAGGCCACAGGGTGACCGAACCAGGATAAACCAAGTTTGCAATCTCTTTCCCTTATCTATTTACATTTGTTGCAAATTTGCTTTTCATTATCTTGTTAATCCTCTTCATAGGCATAATAAAACTCTTATATCTCTTGCATTTGCATATACTAAACTAAGTTTAAAACCAATTCTTCAAGTTTTTTTGTAACTAAGTAATTAGAGTGTGAAAATCAAGAAAAAGTTTTAGAACTCAATTCACCCCCTCTTGAGTTCATTGAGGCCACTTGAATAACAAGTGGTACCAGAGCTAGATTCTTGTATAAGGCTTAAAAGCTTCAAGAATAGTTATGGCCTCATCAAACTCTTTCTTTTGAAGGAAACTCTATAAATAGGCCTCCTATATTCAATGGTGATGGTTATCATTACTGGAAACTCGCATGCAAATCTTTATAGAAGCCATAGATTTAGACATATGGGATGCTGAGAAAACGGTCCCTTCATTCCCATGAACATAGTAGGAGATAAGAAAATCCAAAAGCTTAGAAATGAGTGGAGTGATGATGATAAAGGAAAGTTCAATATAACTTGAAAGCCAAAAACATAATCACCTCTGCTCTAGGGATTGATGAGTATTTTAGAGTATCAAATTGTAAAAATGCAAAAGAAATGTGGGACACCTTACAAGTCACTCATGAAGGCACTAGTGAAGTTAAGAGATCTAGAATAAACACTCTCACACATGAATATGAACTCTTTAGAATGAATCAAAATGAAAGCATTCAAGACATGCAAAAGAGATTACTCATATTGTTAATCATCTTGCCTCTTTGGGAAAGACATTTCCAAATGAGGATCTTATTAACAAAGTGTTGAGATGTTTAAATAGGCAATGGCAACCAAAAGTGACGGCTATTGTAGAATCAAAGGATTTGGCCACTATGTCTCTTGCCACTCTCTTCGGAAAACTTCAAGAACATGAGTTGGAACTTACAAGACTCAATCAACATGAAGAGAATGACAAAAAGAAGAAAGGAATTGCACTCAAAGCTTCATCTTCCGCATATGAAGAAAGCGACGATGATGACATTGATCAACAAGAAGGTATAGATGAAAATGATGAAAGTTTTAGTTTATTTGTGAAAAAGTTTGGCAGATTTTTAAAGAAGAAGGGAAATCAAAGAAAGTCAAATTTCAATCCAAAGAAGAACTTCAAGAAGGGTGAAGAATCCTCAAATCCCAAGATGCTATGAATGTGATCAACCCACATAAAAATGGAATGTCCCATCTACAAAAAGAAAATGGAGAAACTTGGGAGATCTTTCAAAGAGATGAAAGGAAAGAAAGCATACATAACATGGGAGGAAAATGACATGAATTCATCAAGTGATTCTGAAAATGAAGTTGCAAATCTAAGTCTCATGGCTAGAGATTGTGAAAGCGATGAAGAGGTAATTCCTCTAATCTTGATTTATCTCCTTCATTTGATGAACTTCAAGATGCATTTAATGATTTGCATGAAGAATCCATTAAACTTGCAAAATTTGTTTCATCCTCCAAGAAAGTCATTTCAAACTTAGAAAAAGAGATTTCAAAATTAAACAAAGAATTGGAGGAACTTAAGCTTGAAAATGAAACTTTAGGATTAATTGATGCAAATTCATCATGTACTAAATGTTTAGTGTATGAGAATGCTATTAAATCCCATTCATGCTCATCATGCGAAAAGTTTGAAAAGGAGATAAATGATTTGAAAAACACTCTTGCAAAGTTTACCTTTGAAAAAAATAATTTAGATATTCTATTAGGTAAACAAAGATGTGTCTTTGATAAGGCGGATTAGGATATAATCCAAAGGGCCAAGAAAAGTTTTATAAAAATTTCTTTGTATCCTCTGGAATGACTAGTTCTCCATTCCTAACATGTTTCTACTGGAGTAAGAAAGGTCATAGTGCATCAACATGTTTATTTGTGTGAGTGTGTTGTTTGTTTTTGTTATATAAATAAAAAAAGTTGTAACGATTACGCTTTACAGGAATCGATTACCAGAGAGCATGCAAAATTGAGACCCGTTCGGGCTTTATGTAACGATTACAATTTGTTGTAATCGATTACCAGAGGCCTTTTTAGTCAACCGGTTCTCTCTTCCCATTCGAAGAACACCTCTCTCTCTCTCTCTCAACATCTCTTTCTCTCTCTATCTCTCTCTCTTCCATTTCTCACCCATTTCTCAACCTTTTTCAACCAAACAACTTCCATATTTCTCCTCTCTTCATCCTCTACAAATCCACCGAATATTTTTCTCAAAAATCACTCTATGGCCGAATCCTCAAGGGCAACAACGAAGAGGAAGAAACCCTCCTCCTCCGTCCGCAAGCCGCCTTCGCTCCGCCCCTTCCGCCTCCTGCATCCGTCCTCCTCCCCGCCCATGCCCCGCTCAAGCCGTGGCTCAAAATCCCTCGTTCCTTCTCTATGGTTGCTATGGTTGTTGGTTTTGCTATTTGATGTTTGATGGTTATTACGTGGTTCTTACATGGATTATATTATGTCTGTATTTATCTTGGCATGTGGGTTGTGATCTTTAGTTTTGGTTTATTTTTTTCCTTGGTTGACAAGTTTTCTATCTTATTTTATTCTTTTTGATAATGCCAAAGGGGAAGAATATAAGGCGAGGATATACGCACTTGCGAAGGGGAGCATGAGCATATCTTTTGACAAGTTTGTATCTTGTTTTGAAACAAAAATCCATGCATATACTTAGGGGGAGTGAACGCAACACAATGAATATTCTATTGCTCCTCACCTAAGATGCTTGTCATCATCAAAAAGGGAGAATGTGAATGCTATTTTGTAGGTCTTTTGATGATGGTTTTGATGATGACAATGAACGAGCAAGACAAAAAAAGAATAGAAGCAAAAAGGACATGGAGTTCTTAAAGAAGAACAAACAAAGTGATCAAGTCAAATGGTTTGAATAGTTAGGATTTAGATTAATCGTTTAAAGGTTTATTGAATAAGTTTATTTGGCCTTGTGAATTTAATGGAAACTATGTAATCGATTAATAGCAATAAGTAATCGATTACCAGGACTTAAATGAAGCCAAATTCAAAATTTCACACTTGTAATCGATTACATACCAAAAGTAATCGATTACCAGAATGGTGACCGTTGCTAGTTTTCAAATTTTAACTATGTAATCGATTACAATGTTGTGTAATCGATTACAATGGCCTTAAACTTAAAAAAGGCATCTCTTGAGGCATCTCTTTGAGACATCTCTTGAGACATCTTTTGAGGCTAATTCACAACGGCTCACACAGAATTGTTTTCTATAAATACCATCCTTCAACACTCTTTAAAGAACAGAACATTCTAGAAAGATTATTCATTCAATCATTCTCAATCATCAATCTATGTGATCAATACTTGGCCAAATTGTCTTATTCTTGAGAAACCTTATAGGGCTTCAATTTGTAACATCTACTCTATTCAAGAGTGATTTCTAGTAATACTCTTTTAAGTTTGTGTACAAGGGTGAGGTATCCCTTGATAGAACAAGACGGCATCTTGGTTCTTGAGAGACTCAAACACAAGGGTGAGGGATCCCAAGGTGTAAGAAGTGCTTGAAAGTGTAAAGATTGAAGCAATAGTGGAACTCTCAAGTGGGTTACTTGAGAGAACTGGATGTAGGCCACAAGGTGACGAACCAGGATAAACCAAGTTTGCAATCTCTCTTCCCTTATCTATTTACATTTGTTGCAAATTTGCTTTTCATTATCTTGTTAATCCTCTTCATAGGCATAATAAAACTCTTATATCTCTTGCATTTGCATATACTAAACTAAGTTTAAAACCAATTCTTCAAGTTTTTTTGTAACTAAGTAATTAGAGTGTGAAAATCAAAAAAAGTTTTAGAAAATTCACCCCCCCTCTTGAGTTCATTGAGGCCACTTGAATAACAGAAGCCACTTTCCAGGACTTTGATTTTCCCCTATTATTATTAACCTCATCATGCATTGTGTTTGTTCCTCTAAACTCTCTATCTTTTGGAATGGATCTAGACTTGATAAGTTTGAGCCATTAAGGGGTTAATAAGGAATCCCTATGTCCCCTACCTCTTTGTGTTGTTCATGGAGAAGTTGTCTATTATGATTTAGAATAAGGTGGCTAATAGAACATTGAGGTAGATTAGGCTATCTAAGGATAGCCTAAGTTCTCATATCTTTTATTTGAGGCCAATGATGTTATCTTATTTTGCAATTGGAAAAATTGCAAGTATGGGTAGTTGTGGATACTATGCACTAGTTTTGTGCTATGTCAGGCTTACGCATTAATCTAGAAAAATCAAGAGTCATGGCCTCGAAGCTCAACGAGGAATAAGGCTACCCTAGCTAACCTCACATTTATTAATTCACAGGTGATATCAGTAGGTATCTAGGTGTACCACTTCTCAAGGGGAGAGTTACCAAGTCTATGTTTAACCCTCTGTTGGATCGTTTTGGCTTAAAACTGCGGCTGGAAGTGAAACCTCCTTAATAAAGGGGAGAGTGTATTCAGCGAGTTTGTTCTGAACTCTTTACCTATTTACATGATGTTGAATTTATGGCTCCCATAAGGAATTTGTCAGATGATTGATACATATTTGAATAATTTTATCTAAGGGAATAAGCTAGATAGTCAAAGCTGGAATCTCGTGAGCTAGAAAGAGATTACCAAGCTAAGAAATAAAGGAGACCTGGTTGTGTAAGAAACTAGACTCTCCAATGTCACCTTATTAGGCAAATTGGTGTGTGCCCTTGAACATCAAAGATATAAGCTTTAGATCTAATTGCTTCTTTTTAAATATGTTAAGGATAACTTTGTTTTTGGTGCTTCAGCCCGCACTAACTCCTTTTATACATGGTAGAGTATTGTCAAAACGCTTAATGTATTACATGGTGGTTTTATCTTTAATATGAGGTCAGGTATTATTCTTTTTATTTTCCCATTGGTATCTATGTAACACCCTAAAAATTATTTAAAAATTAATTTGAGCTTTATTAATCGTAATTTCAAAAATTTGATAGTTTTAGCAACGATGAGGATAACCCAATGGACGTGTTAAAAAATAATTTTGGGCCAAACATGAATAGTAACCTTGTGATTCTCGTGGCTTGTTGAAGCTGAAACCTTAGAACTAGGACTAAGAGATGCTTGATTGAGAAAAAGTAGGGTTAAGGTTAGAAATAGTTAGGAATCAAGATTTTATACCTAGAAAATAATTTCAGGTAATGTTTGATTACCCAAATATGTATCACCGTTCGGAGAGTTTCAATGTGCGGTTTTTAACATCATAAAAGTTACTTGGTCGCAAAGTAACTTCTACCAATCACATATTGTCAAGTCGATGGCAAAGATTGAAACTTGAAAATAAGTTTTAATCTTGACCTTTCATTTATTATATTTTAGCCAAGAGCCAATATCTCATCTGTCGGAGAATTTCAATGTGTGATTTTAACACTTGAGAAAGCTACTTGTTCACCAAGCTAAAGGGCCACTTATCTTGAGCCAAGTGGATGAACAACATTTATTCTTTGACTATCCAATCAAATCCTAGCCATTCATATCATTTCTTTTCCAAAAAGAAAGAAAATTACACTTTACTTACATAAATACTATATTTATATCAAGATAAAGATAAGCAACCCAACCTTATCACCAAGACCAAACATTTCGGCCAAACCACCCACAATTACAGCCTCCATTGTTTTTTGTCTCAAAACTCCATTAACAAGCTTCAAGCTTCAAAAACCCTAACCTAAAGTTACTTGAAACCTCAAGCTTCCTTCACTAAACTTGTTCTACTCCTTATAACCTACAAATCTAACCGATTGAAATCTCAATTCCTCACCAATCCTCACCTTGCTACCTAATACCTCACTAATTTAGGAAGGCTTTGGATTTGATTTGGGAGCTTTGAAGTGAAGGGAATCAATCTTGGAGCACTTTGGAGCCAAGGACCCCTTAGTTACCAAAAGTAGGGTTCTTGTGTCTTGTTTTGTGTTTTTCTTGTGGGTTTTTGGTTGTTTTAAATTGATAAATTCTTGTTCTAATGTGAGGTCACATCTAGATATTGATGTATTTGCATAGATAGGGTGGTTTGGTGTTGTGGAAAGGTCATTTTTGCTAAAGATGTGTTGAACTATGCTTGTTGGATTTTCAGTTTTACTATATGCAGTGATTGTTTACGAATTTTCTGGCATAATTGTAGGTAGTTTTGTGAGTTAGAAAAAATATATGTTGGAGCTAACATCCTAGGCTAGTCCTATGAATTTTCTTGAGCTTTGTTTTTATTTATACTGTTTTAAAAAAAAAATCAAGAACTGAACTTGTACCTATACTGCTTGAACTATTGGGATTAAAGCTGTGAATTTTGTCTAATTTTGTTACTATAGCAAACAATTGAATTATCATTTGAAAATTTTACAAGGTGTTGGAAACATCTTGAAGTGAAACCATGATTTTTATTCTAAATTGATTCAATCATTTGCTAGGGTTAAAAATTATGAGATTTGGTTTTGAGTTTAGGTTAAGTGGTCTTGACCACCAAACTTATAGAATTTTGTTAACATAGTTAGATAATGACTCTTGCTCTGAAATTTTTATAAGACCTTGTGAACACATTAAAGTATTTTAGAGAATTTTATAGCTTCTGAATTGATTGTTTGATATGCAAATAAATTTGCGCTATAATGGTGTGAAATCTACCCAATTGCTGGAAATGAACCTAAACCTTGAATTGTAATGTTATGGCATTTTTTGTTCAAGTATGATGTATATGAAAGCATGCTAGTGACTTTAAAGATTGGTTTATGAGGCATGATTGAAAGCACTTGTGACTGAATGCCTACATGTGGCTTATGCATGCATTTGAGAAAGAAAAGTGCATGGTGCAATTATATGAGAAAAGAGAATGTATAAACTTCAATCGTGCATGTTTGACATATGGACAAAACAGAAACAAGACGTGTGTTATAGAATGGGGAAGACAAAAAGAGGAACTTCCTTAAAGATATTATGAGTCGGTAGACGTATCCTAGGAATAGAACTATGTGTGATTTAGAAGAAGAAAAAATAAAGTCCAATGATCATGTATAGAATGAGCTTAGTCCTGAAAGGTCTATTTCCCTTGCGTGGTGTGATCCACTATAAGTACCATGTGGTATAAACTAAGAGTATAAACTAAGTCTTTCCTAAGTCAATGAAAAAAGAAAAATGCACTTATTTGATTTCTATAGCTACAAGTGAAACCAAGTCACTTTGGGATACTTTTACTGCATGTATTATATGCATACTCATGTTATTCTGAATTGTTTGCTAGGATGATTTACTATGTGATGGAATATTTTGATATTTGTGCATTAAGTGATTGAATAATAAAAGAGACCCACTTCGGAAGAATAGTTTCTACATTTTAAAATGAAACTTTGATAAATGTTGCATGACCACATTTTCTTAATAAATCAAAGTGGCTTGGATGATGACGATGACACTATTGTTGTGTATTTGGGAAAGCCCTACTGAAAATTTTAGAATTCTCACCCCTATGTGTTTATGTTCCTGTGTCGTCTCAGGTTGATCCAGAGAATAAGGAGGTTGCTGGATAAAGAAATTAGACTTGTAGGAGTTTAGGCTCAACTTGTATCAATTGTACTTAGTTATGTGTTTATGTCTTAAATATAATAGAGAACAAATATGTACTAAAGCTCATAGGAGAGCTTCCTTTTGTCTACCATTAAAGAACAAGCTAGACGCTAATGATGATGGAAAGGTTAGATCGATGTGCTGAAGGAAATCCAGTTAGAAACCCTGGAGGAGTAGAAGTGGACATAGAATACTAGAAGTTCACAGAGTTCAGGAAAGCAAATCCTCCACCTTTTCAAGGAGCTTTCAATCCAAATAAAGCCGAAGAATGGATTAAAGCCATGGAGAACTTTTTCTAGTTCCTTGCACGAGACCTAAAAAGTGGCTTTAGCTACTTACATGCTGGAAGCTGAATGCAGAATTCTGTAGGTTGGCACCAAGAGATTATTTGAAGCCTCTCAAATTGAAGTTACCTGGAAGTTTTTAAGGAGGCCTTTTATCACAAGTATTTTCCCGTTTCTATGAGGAATGCAAAAGAGTTGGAGTTCATGGCACTCAAGTAAGGGTCCATGAGTGTAGTAGAGTACACAGGAGTTCAAAGAGCTCTACAAATTTTCAACCATCTATCAATGTAATCCTGATGAAGCTTGGAAGTGCATGAAGTACAAAAGAGGATTACGTGAGGATATTGAGGCAGCTGAGTCTTTTGAGATTAGGGATTATGCAACCTTGGTAAAAAAGTGTCATCATACAGAGGACTCCAATAAGAAGCTAGCAATTGCTCAATATGCTAAGAACACTCCCAATAAAAGACTAGCCCTTGAAGACCAAGACTATAAGGATGACTCGCCTTTGAAGAAGAGGTTTCAACCAAGTCCACATAAGGATAAATGGCAAGGATGCCCAAAATGTGGAAGAGATCATGGGAATAGACCTTGATTGACTGGACAAAATGTGTGCTATCGCTCGAAAAGCCAAGACACAAGATTTGGGAGTGCTCGATAGGCATTCAAAACCCACTATAAAGCCACAACAACAGCGTAGGGTCTTCACCATAAGTGTTGAAAAGACGTCACCACCTAAGAATTCAACCTAAGGTAGGAACGTTTAGGATTTGAGTGAATTGCTTGTTTGATTTAGGAAATTGGTCTTTTGAAATCATTTTCAAATAAATTTTGAGGGCAAAATTTTTTCTATGGTGGTGGTAATGTAACACCCTAAAAATTAGTTAAAAATTAATTTGAGTTTTGTTACTTATAATTTCAAAAATCTAATAGACATAGTAATGATAAGGGCAAATAGGAAAGAGTACCGGAGGATTATTGAAATTTGAGGAAGGCTTTATGTGTGGGCTATGCAAGTCAGCTGGCTAAAGAAAAATGCATCACAATGGTTATCGAACTTTGGGTTTCCAAGCCCAAGTAGTCCAGGTAATAATAGGAAAAAAAAGAGGGGCCTTTACTCTTACTATTGCATATCACCATTGCTTTTAGCAACATGTTTATGTCATGTTGTGTTAATATATTTTATCCTTTAGATGATTTCCCTTAAATCCACATACTTTGCTCTTAATTCCATATATCTCAGGGTGAGGAAACTTAGAATATGTGTCCTAAAAGAAAAAGAAATGGTATGTTGTAATAGTAGATGCTGTAATTTTTGTTTTGGGGCCTCATGATCATGCCTTTAGGGTTGAAGAATACATATTTCTTTAAATAGGTCTCCTATATCTTAGTATTGGTATACTTTGTGAGCATTTAAAACTAACATGATTAAAGCATGCAAATATCACTCTAATTTGGAAAATTCAAACTAAACTTTTGGGCAAC
This sequence comes from Dalbergia oliveri, assembly GCA_030441495.1. Taxonomy (NCBI): domain Eukaryota; kingdom Viridiplantae; phylum Streptophyta; class Magnoliopsida; order Fabales; family Fabaceae; genus Dalbergia; species Dalbergia oliveri. The sequence continues at coordinate 3,338,396 of JAMLFY010000010.1, forward strand.
AGTTGCAAATTTAATTCCTAGCCATGTAAACGTGTTTATGACTAACCAAAAGTGATAGAACCATTAGCCTCTAGTATAGGAAGCCTATCTATAAAGAATAAGGTTAAATATGCTAAAACTATGCCCGTAGGAATGAAATAATCAAGACCTATCACTAAGATATTTATGTGTTATATGTAATTCTTGTCCTGGCTAAATTTTTTTAACTTTCATTTGTCATACTATACACCCTGCCGTGTTTTATATAATGCATGATCTGCTTATGTAATTTATCGTCTATTCATAATTTCAGGCCCAGATGAAGGGAGTAGACCAATTTCACTAGGTGTAAGACTATCTTCATTAGCTTGTCATGATGCTCAACACCATGATGATCCTTCCAACTAAAGCTAAAAATGAATGCATCATAGCTCAAGGCTACTTTGTTTAGCTTTCACTTGAGACACTTTTTTGTTGGTTAATTATTGTTCAACATTATGTTATGACATTTGATACACGTTCTTTGTTAAAAAGTTCAAGAATTTCTATGCAATTTTTCCTTTTTGTTCATGGTTGTTGATTATTAGTGTTGTACAGGATACCAATTAGTGTTTTTGACTTGCATGCTTCAAAATAAAATATTGAAAGCAAAAAAAAAAAGGGTTAACATTGAGCTTTTTTGTGGCGATTTGAAGCTGCCGATTGGCATTTGCGGAGTTCAAAATTGCTAGTAAATATGATAGAAAAAGGAGTGACACTTAGTTTTTTGCAATGGTTACAAAACGTCGGTACTTAGCATTTGTGGAGTTCCAAATGGCCAGGAAATAGCATAATTTGGCATCAACAAGTCATTTCGCGATGGTTTTGAACCGCCACTAAATTTACATAATTGCCACCAAATAAACCACGTGATAACCATTGGGAAACCTAGTTTGGTGGCGGTTGTTCCAGGAGTTGCTCCAACCTGCCACTAAATGGTTTAAGGATGCCATTATTAGCGTGGTTTGGAACTCATAAATGGTTTTGTAGCGGGTCAAAACCACTGACAATCCAAAAAAATCGACGCTAAATGCCATTTTTTTGTAGTGGCTCTTGTTCCACTCATCAGCCGGTTGTGATTCAAAGCTCCTCTAAATGATGGCGGGTTCACCTTGCGGAACTCCTGAAATCGGGCATGCTCTTGGCCATTGGCAGTGTTCGGCTACGACGAGGATCACCTTGGGTCTCCATCCATTCAAACATAATTTGCATGGCTCTCGCCATGTCCCTGATAGCTCAGCGGTCTCATTACGCTGATCGCCTTCCCAGAGTCTCATCTTGTCATGGTCATACCATCAGTCCCTAAGCACATAGAACAACAAACACGAGGTGGTTAGGCTCAATACTTCATGCAAAGTGAGCTAGTTACTGTGGCATACACACACACATACATGGGTCATGCATCTTATCCTATAGCCTATCCTATCAATAAATCACTACACATGACATAAATATTGCATCATACTTAAAAAGCATAGTCGTCCAATCTCAGGCTCATGAGAACCAAACCAGGCTTTAATACCAAAATGTAACACCTAATATTTAACTCAATGCGCCTAGGACGCATTTAAGTTAATTATTAGTTCTTACTCTTTTGTTTCAATTCTTAACTTTAAATTGTAAGGAAATACTTAATGAAAATAGGGATAAATTTTTTATTGAATTTAAAAACAAAAGTTGAGCTGCGCATACTAAGTAAAACACATCATTCGTCTTATACGGTAAAGAAAATAAAACATATAATGAGCATACATAAAATCCAAGTGTAACCACATGATGAGCATAACATGTCATCATATATATAATCATATGTATCAACCGTTCCATATCATGCACTAAAACAAAATAACTAAATAGCATCATGCCCAACAATAGAGGTTAAGCTAAGTACATTAGTTCGATAGAAATATAGTCAAAACATAAATAGCCGATATAAATAGCCAACTAAAACTCCCTCTCATTATTCCTACCAAGATGCACATAGAGTATATAATCCATAATATAATAACAAAAGAAGGTTATCCGCTCAACGAAATATGCACAAGTATTCTATGTGATCTATTACCGGCTTTAAGTGTGTCCTCTTGAGAGAGGAAGGTATATGAGCATGCGGTAAGATCGGAGGTGTAGCAAGACTACCAATGGATAAACATGAAAACCACGATGCTGAGAAGCTCCTCTACAAACAGACTGGACTCCTTGAAAGGCTATGCCACCGTAGTCTCCCATTACTATGACCCCCACCTCCATGGGGACCATAGGTGCAAAGTTGCCCTAGTAATGATGGGAAAATGACTCCTCAGAGGTTAGACCACTAAGCAGGGGGCAAGGTGGCAACGAGGCACATACTCTGGAAGTCTCATAGTAGAGGTACAGGGCGAGCATGAGCTATCTCCTCTACACGAAGACAACATGCTCGAAGGCAAAATCATCGGTAAAGGAAGTGGCTGGAAAACCAAAAGCTAGTAATTGGGTGTGTGAAAAACGACCAAGAACATCAACAGGCGAACAACAAAACAACCCACGAAGTGATATGACCAGTTGCCCAGTTGTAGTGCATCTTCCAGGTGGGTATCAATGTAAATCACAAAGGTGGTCATCGACCTCTGAAGATGAAATAAAAGAAAGAGAGAAGGAATGAGAAACTTGTACAAGAATCTCAGGAGGATTTTGCCTTCGAACAAATGTCATCATCTTCATCCTTAGAAACCTGGGTTTCATTATAAATATAGTGGACATAGCAAGGTTCATTTAGTTAAAATAAAGCCATTAGTCGAGGTCATATCTTTTAGCATGAGTCTTAATGTTATGAATGTATCATGCCACATTATAAACGCATGTCAATAATTTATGTAACATACCACAAGAGTCATAGTAAATTAACATAGCATGAGAAACATGAAAACTTCATAACATAATCTTTCTTTCTTGTTCTCTTAGGTGACTTAACTTTCTTATCCTCTTCTATGGGGCCACCCTAATACTCTTTCCTCTTGAAAGTTTTAGGTTATGAGCTCATACCTAACTAGTCGTCACTAGTCTACACTTATCCTCTCAATAAGCAATTCTCACTTCCAGAGTTTGGGATAGGGGGCATAGGGTCACCTCTCACAACTAGTAATTCTGAGAGTTTAAAGGATCCCTATTGGATCACCTCTTATAACCATTAATTTCTGGAGTCTAAAGGGTCATTTCCATGTGTCTTATGTCACCTTTAGTCTTAGCATGTCATTTAGAGATGCAAACATGAGCATATAATCATGGCCATTATCATAACTTATCATTCAACATTTCATGCTCACAATTTCACAATTTTTCTAAGTCCACAAATTTGGCGAAAATTGACAGCATAACGGTTGGCAATAGAGTTTTCCCAAATTTGCTTCATGCCATAGAACATATCAATCATGCATCTCCATTATACATTCATAATCACAACATGCCACAATTCATCATGTATTTGATCACATAAGTATGCATCACATTCTTTGCACATATCCATAAGCATGTTACCATCAATATCTCATTGAAAGGTAAAATGCTCCTCCTAGTATGCTAGAAATCAAGGACCGAACTCAGCTAATGCATATGCTATGCTCAACAGGATATATGTACAATATAGACATAATCATCACTTGCATAATTCAAGAATCAAGCATGCATAGTTATCTATTCATAATTTTGCATAATCACTTCAAGTCATATAATTTCCAAGAAATTCATATGAACATAGCTCTCATAACATATCATTCACATTAATATCATCAAGTTATTGATAATTACACTTTAACCCCAAAAAGGGTCAAAACTGCAATTTCTAAAAGTTTGTAGGTCAAAGTGTAAATTTTCTCTTTCAACACATTTTCTCAAAATAATGATTCTCAAAATTAATTTACACTTTTAAGAGACTCATACCATTAGAAATCATTTAAATTCATCATAAAAATCATTTTGGGCCATTGGCCAAATTTTGTTAGATTTTAGGGGTCAAATTGCAAAGTTTCACATTTTGACACTTAGCAAGTGCCAATGCTTCTAAAAATCGTTCTTAGCATCATAAATGGTATTTTGAATACATGGACACATTCAAAATCATTACTAACTCTAATTAAACCCATTTGGCCAAAATTCCATAATGAGGAGTTTAAAAAATTTTCCTCATTTTGCAAAACTATCCAATCTAACACTTGTAATTATCCTTTTAAGCACCAAAGATGCCAAAAATAATTTTTACAACAATTATTAATAATTTTTTAGCATGTAACCCAAACAATGGTGAATAGCAGAATTTTAATTTCAACAACTTTGGGAAATTACATTTTAAATCCTTTCTAGTTACTAGTTTTTCCTAAGATGCAATTATTAATAATTTTTACAATAATTATTAATAATTTTTAATCATGTGAACAGGTAAACAGGTATTGAACAATCATGAATAATGCCAAATAGTGTCAAAAATTAAAATTACAAAAGTTTTAGAAATTACATTTTTTACCCTTCCATGTTACTAGTTTTTCCCAAAAGCCATTCTAAGATGTCTAAAAACATGAAACAATTTTTAACACATTTTTTACCACATGAACAGTTCAAATTTCCTAGTGTTAAATAGTGTCAAACAATGGCAAAATTGAAATTACCAAAAAGATTAGAAATTACATTTTTAACCTTTTCTAATTACTAGTTTTTCTCAAAAGCTATTCTAAGACATTTAAACACATAAAATCATTTTAACCCTCTTATAAATTAATTATTACCCTTTAAATTAGTAGCCAAATTTAAAATTTCATAAATAAGGTTCTATTTACTTAAAATTACATTTTTAAGTCTTGAGCTTTAGAGACATAGGTGATGGCTAGAATCATAAATAGGCCATGCAAGTTCATTTTAAGTCTTTAATAATATAAGGTGTCAACTTGAAAATATAAATATGATGTGTAAGGCTTAAATATAAACATGAGATGCAAGCCCATTTTCAAGTCTTCAAGATTATAAGGTGACAACTTGGAATTAAACATAAAATGCAAGACTAGAAATATAAACATGAAAATTCAAGTTCATTTTTAAATCTTTAAGATGACAAGGTGACAACTTAGAATATAAACATGATATGTAAGGCATAAAGCATAAGCATGAAATGCAAAATTTGGAACATAAACATGAATGCAAGTTCATTTTTATATAACATTAGAGTTTAAAAACTCAAGACTTTAAAGAGTGAGACTTGCAACCCCATTAATCTTAACAAAATGAAAATAAGCTTTAGAGTCCTTCATTCCCATGGTTCAAAGAACCTCATTCTTGGACTCACCATCAAGCTCAAAAACAAAAAAAAAAATCCAATGCGCATTCTCTCTTTTTTTTTTTTTAAACCAAAGATCAAGTCTCAAGCTTTAGAGGTCATACACATAATGGTCTCACAACCATCATCAAGAACATTTGTCATTAAGCTATGACCTTGATCACAACAAAAACAAAAGAAAAGAATAGAAATGAAAAGAAAACTCCAGAATAAAATCCCTACCAAGTGTGCTTCTTAGTGGAAAATGAAAATGCTTGATCCTTTGCAAGAAAAAGAGTAGAAAAATCTTCTCTTGGAGCAAAAGCAAGTTTTGGCCAAGGCATAAAGAAATGGGAGGAAGGATTTTTGTGTTCGTTTGATGCGTAGAGATGAGAGCTTATGTGTTTTAGGGAAGATCTATGGTCATGGTGTGGTGGTTTGATGTTTGTAGCTTGGATGAAGATCAATAATGGACATTCTAGAAGGTAAAGGAGAAGAGGAAGAGAGAGCTGAGTTTAGAGAGAGCAAGAGTTTTTTTTTAGACAACTTGATGGCAAGTTTTGGCCAAAAAAGTGAATAGTAAGAATAAAGAGTGTGTAAGTAATTGTGTTGAAAAAAAATCAACATATGAGAGAGGAAATGAGGGCAGACCGGCCACTTAGGGGTTTTTTGGGAAGAGGGAATTTTGTTTCATTTGAGTGTAGGGATTAGGGTTTTAGGGTAATTTTGATTATGGGAATGGTTAGGAATTTATAATTTGGTGTTTGGGTTGGTAATTAGGTGCTTAAGGCTTCCAAGACAAGGTTAAAGAGTGGTCTTGTGTGTTTAGTTAGGATAAGCTTGATTGATTTGAAATTCAAAATACCAACATGTTCCTAATCTTTAGGAAAAGAAAGAGAGAAAGGTACTTGTGTCCCCTACTTTTTGCTTTTTGGTCTCATGAGTTATCTTTGAATAAGAATAAAATTAAACTTTCCCTAAGTAACCTTGGGCCTTAATTAACTTCAAATAATTATTTTGACTCCAAATTAATTAATAAAAATAATTTATCTTTAATTAGAGCCTAATATTGCCTATATTTCTTTAATTACTTTAATTAAACTTAATTAGCACTATCAAGGGGTAAAATGGTAATTTTACATAAAAAGTCCGGGATTTCCTAGGACCCATCCAAATATCACATATCCCTTCTAATTGGCACATCCAACTTCCAGGTAATGACTTGTTCCTTATCACCTAATTCCGGGTTAAATTATCTCAAGGGCATTTTGGTGATTTTATGCACGAAAAAAACCAGGAATTGAGATTTTCATATCTATTGTCATCTAAAACATATCTAGTCTCATTCAAACATCAAACTAATCCCTTGAGGACAGCCAAGGGTTGTCCTCGACTCTCATGCAAAAATGACCTTAGAGGCATTTTGGTTATTTTGCATAGTGGAAAATCGAGGCATTACATTTCTCCCCTTCTTAAAAAGAATTTCGTCCTCAAAATTCGTTACCTGAATAGCTCAAGATACTGCAACTTCATCTTCAATTCCAACTCCCATGTAAATTCCTCCACTTTTCCTTGTCCCTAAACCACTTTGACCAAAGGTACGGTCTCATTCCTCAACTGCTTGACTCCTTTGTCCACAATCCTCATGGGTAGGTTAAATGTCAGGTCCTCCCTTAATTGTACTTGTTCTAACTCTAACACATGACTGAGTCGGATTGAAATTTTCTCAATTGAGAGACATGGAAGACATCATGAAGGTTGGACAAATTAAGTGGTAAGGCTATCCATATGCCATTACCCGACTTTATCAAGAATTTCAAAGGGACAAAGGAATCTAGGGTTTAACTTTTTAACTCTCATAGCTCGTCATATGCCTATCATGGGATGATCCTAAGGAATACATGCTCTCTTTTTGGAATTCCAACAGTTTTCGCCATTGATTTGCATAGCTTTTCTGTTGACTTTGAGCAGGAAGGATCCTATCCCTAATCCTCTTGATTTGCTCTATTGTTTCCCTTACAACTTTAGGTCCTAACATACTTTGCTCACTAGGCTAATATCAACACAAAGGGGATTGACACTTTCTTTACAAGGTCTCATAGGTGCCATACTAATGTTTGCATGATAACTATTGTTATATGCAAACTAGATTAATGGTAACTATTTATCCCAACTTCTCCTCTAGTCTAAAACGCATACTTTCAACATATCTTCTAAGGTTTGTATGGCCCTCTAATTGCCCAGCTGTTGAAGGTGGTATGCTGCTTAACCACAGCTTGAACTAAACGCCTTTTGAAAGGCTCCCTAAAAATGTGACGTAAACCATGGATCATGATCCAAGATTATCATCGACAGCACTCCATGCAACTTCATGATCTCTTGGACATATAACTAAGCCAACTTATCCAAGGAATAAGTCATTTTAATGGGTAAAAAGTGAGGCAACTTCATCAATCGATCCACAACCATCCATATGACGTCATGGCCCTTAGGTCTTGGGTAGACTCGTCACAAAATCCATCAAGATACTATCCCATTTCCATTAAGGAATTGACAAGGGTTGCAACATTCCAGAAGGTTTTTGGTGCTCAATCTTCACCTTTTGACAAACCAAACACTTACTTACTCATGTGACCGCCTCTCTTCAAACTAGCCACCAAAACATCTTCTTCAAATCCTGGTACATCTTGGTAGTATCAGGGTGAATGGTGAAATAACTCTTATGAGCCTTCTCCAAAATCTCCTTGTAGGTTAGAAAGTGCACGAGAAGGGGGATTGATCGTGTTTTGCTTTATTTTTCTTCTTTCTGATACTAAAATTGAAAACAAAATACTATCAAGCATTAAGCTTGAAGTGTAGCGAAAACATGTTTAAATGTATCAATAAGTTACTTTTTGAAGCATAACATCAATACCAGAACAAAAAAAGGATTTTACAGTGGATATTGAATAAAAACATAGAGTAAAAAATGGGAGATTAAGGAGAATAAGATCTTACCCATATTTTTATATTGGTTCAGCCAAACCTTACATCCAGGTCTCAACACTTGTTGAGACTAAATATCTTTCTCAACCTAGAAAGAAAAACAAGATAGTCTTTACATTAGTCTTCCTAAGCTCTTACTTGTGACCAGTAGACAACCCTTACTTTCACAACCTGAGTAGTTATTCACCAGCCTCTCCAGCTGACACCTATGGCCAAAACAACCCTTACTGTCACAAACCAAGTAGTTATTCACCAACCTCTCAAGCTGAACTCGAGTAGTTATTCACTAGCTTTTCCAAGCTAAAACCGAGTAGTTATTCACTAGCCTCTCCAAGCTGAACCCGAGTAGTTATTCACTAGCTTCTCCAAGCTGAAACCAAGTAGTTATTCATTAGCCTCTCCAAGATGAAACTGTGATAAGTAAACCAACTTTTACTATCCCATTGAAAGTAGTCTTTGACTAGCCTCAACATGCTAAACCGTGACTAGTAAGAACACATTGCTATTGTGTTTCAAGTAGTTTTACATTAGCCTCTCCAAGCTATCTCACACCCATCACTACCGAATCAAGGATACAAAGGTTGTGTTTGGGTTGCCACTCAAACTAACCTACACTCAAGTTTCCTTAAAATATATGAATAATCTGGGATAACTTGAATGACTTCTTTAACATTTCTTTCTAGGAAGAAGTATATCTATTTAAGAATGTAGAAAGAAGATTTTTACAAGTAAGGAATCTGATTACATGATGAGATGAACTTTACAAGATGTGAGGAGATTTTCATAGAGTTTCAACTCTTGTGCAGTGTCAATCTTATATTCGTTTGAGCATAACATCTCTATTTATAAAGATCTTCCTTTATACCATTGCTCTTGATCATTCCCAAGTACACATGTTCATCATCCGTTTATGTCTTAAAGAAGTAGTCTAGAAGAGTAGGTTGATAGTTTGTCAGATATGTTGTAGAAGCCATTGAGTTGAGGTTTCTATGTCCATCAGAAACTACTTTTTCACTTTCTAATCATGGTTTCTGAACTTGTCTTCTAGAGGCTGGGTTAGTTGACTAAGTTGGAATAGATGACTCACCAATTTGAAATTATGTTTGACTTTAAATTTGAATTTCAAAAATTCAAATCTCCCTCCTTTTTCTAGTAACGTTCAGTGCTCCATAGTAAAGTGAGCTTTCTGAAGTGCAAAATCAGTTCCTTGATAGTTCTTCGGTCTTCTAGTCTTCAATCCAAGCTTTATGATCATGAAAGATTTGCAATCATGATGATTGAAGATTGTATAACATATTGTTCTCAGAGTTTGCTTGATATCTTCATTTTAAGCACTTTTCTAATCTAGTGCTACTTTCTGAAGACCCGTCCCTTGGTTTCTTGTTCTTGATTTGATATCCTTTAATCCTTAGGCATGTATACATACTTCGCTTGATATAATGTTCACTTCTATTAGATTCAATTTTTTATATGAGATAAATTATGTTTGCACATGCAAAGTGAAATTAATCTCACTTCAAGTTTGTGTTATGCACTCCAAATGTATTTGTATACTATATTAAGAAACTCAAGGTAAACATTAATCATTCTTGAAAATATTTTCTTTAAATTGGTTCTATTGTCATTCAAAGCATATTGGCTTAAAGCTTTCTGAAAGGTTCTGGAGCTAATAGACACCACTTGTCGGCATAGAGATTCTACCTTCAAACCTCCATAACTTATTGGCTCCAAGGGTGAAACCTTTCAATTTTCCTATTCTTATCGTCTCTATAGTCTCCTTAAAATCCTTGTCCTCTTGTTGAGCTTGAGTGATCCTTTCTTTGAAGTCACTCATCACACTAGAATGACGTATCTCATGCCCTCAGTGTCGTCATCCTAAGTTTAGGTCTTTAAACCTCTCAATCAATTCTACCTCTTTAACCAACATCTAAGATAGGTGCAATGACATTCGACACAACACGTCAGCCACTACATTAGCCTTACCAGGATGATTGTTCAATCCAAAATTGTAATCCTTTAAGAATTCCATCCACCTCTCTACCTCATATTTAACTCTTTCTGATTAAAGAGGTACTTGAGACTCTTGTGATCAGAGAACACCTCAAACTTTACTCCATACAAATGGTGTCTCCACACTTTCAAAGCGAACACTATAGCTACTAACTCTAGGTCATAGCTAGGGTAGTTTGCTTTGTGAAGCTTAAGTTGGCTAGAAGTGTAGGGTATTGCTTGCCTATTTTGCATAAACAAACAGCCCAAACCTTTCCTTGAAGTGTCACAAGACACCTTAAAAAGTGTATTGGGTCAGGCAAAACTAATAGTGGGGTTGTGATTAACTTCATCTTTAGCTCTTAGAAGCTCTTCTTACACTTCGGAGTCTATGCAAAAGGGCCATTCTTTCTAGTAAGCTTGGTCAAGGGTAAGGAAATCTGAGAAAATCCCTTAATAAACCTATGGTAATATCCAACCAAACCTAAAATGCTCAGTATCTTCGTCACCATGGTAGGTCTTTCCAAGCCTATCACTACCTCTATCTTACCTGGTATCTACTCGATACCTCCTTTTGACACCACATGTCTTAAACATTTCACTTCCTCCAATCAAAATTCACACTTAAACAACTTCTCATTCAACTTCTTTTCCTTCAAAATCTCTAAAACCATCCTCAAATGATGTTGATGCTCCTCGCTAGTCTTCGAATAGATGAGTATATCATTTATGAAAAAATCCACAAATTAATCTAAATAGGGTATAAAGATCCTTCTCATGTAGTCCATGAACACAGCAGGAGCATTGGTCAAACCAAACGACATAACCGTGAACTCAAACTGGCTATACCGAGTCCTAAACCCAGTCTTCGGTATGTCCTCATCCCTTACTCTAATATAGTGATATCCCGACCTCAAATCAATCTTTGAGAACACTACCGCTCCCTTAACTGATCCATCAAATCATTAATCCTAGGCAAAAGGTATTTGTTATTCACCATCACTCAATTCACTTGCCTTTAGTCTATACAAAGCCTCATACTCCCATCTTTCTTTTTGACAAACAAAACTGGGTCCATATGGTGATACAAAACGTCTTGCAAACTTCTTCTCTAGAAGCTCCTCTAATTGATTCTTTAACTCAGTTAACTCTAAAGGTGATATCCTATAGGGTGCTATGGAGATAGGCCCCATGCCCGAGACTAACTCTATAGAGAACTCTATCTTTTTCACAAGAGGGAACTCGAGTATCTCATCCTGAAATACCTCATGATAGTTTCTCACAATGGATACATGATCAATGTTCTGCTCAAGGTTTACATCACTAGTGGCTAAGAGAACATGTCCCTTATTCTCTTTTTAGAACAATGGACCTCTAGCATTTAAGCAAAGACTTAAGGGTTTTCTAGGTGCACTAGGTATAGGGAAAAGATGACAGACTTTGGGTAACAATCTAATAACACATGGTTAGTAGAAAGCCAATCCATGCCAAGAATCATGTCTAGACCATGCATGGGTAAACAAATCAAATCTAGGACAAAAGGTCTACCTTCAATGATGAAATGACAATTTAAGTAACATCTACATGTCCTAGCAGGTTACCAATGGGTATAGAAATAGTAAGAACAAAAGGAAGTTCTAACTCATGCAAATGCAAGGACTTGACACTATCATGTGATATGAATGAATGAGTCACACAGAGTCATCCAGGACAATTAAGGTCCTACCATTCATTTCAAACTTACCTTCTATGAGGTCGCTGACTTTGACGTGTCTTTCACATTAAGGGAAAAGACCCTCCCTTGACGTTGTGGACTAGTGCAGGGGTCGTGGGTTTCTGGGCACTCTCTAGCATAATGACCGAGCTTCTCAAACTTGCAACAAACTCCCTGGCCCATCAAGGAAGGTTAATCTCCATGTGACTTCCTACATTTAGGACATGATGCAGGTGGCCTACGGTGCAATCGGGGCTCTTTAGGTGTCTTTCCCTTATGACCACTCAATCATCCATGATGGAAGGTCTTCTTAAGGCCTTGTGACTTGACTTAAATCTCAGCTTGGGCACAGCTTTTGGTAAAGTTCTTAGCCCTTGACATGTTCAACTTCTTGTGGCCTCCTCAATGATAGCATTTCTTGAATAGGGAGGAAAGTCCCTAATCTCCAAATTTACAACGGCGACATTGATCTCGCCTTCAACCCAGCTTTATACTTAACACACTTCCAGAACTCGTCAAGGTTTTGCTTGAAAGATCCTTGAAAATTTAATCAGCTCCTCAAACTTACACTATACTATGCCCATCCCTCTTTAGGTCAACTGCATAAATTCCACATCCTTGGCATTCCTCACAGATGCCAGAAAGTACTTCTCATAGAAGCAAGTCATGAACATTTCCCAATTGATCATGGTGCCAATGCATCGAACGCCTTTGGGTGCCAACCCACCAAAACTCAGCATTTGCCTCCAACATGTAGGTAGCAAAGTCACCTTTTGTTCCTTGGTCCAGGTGATCACCGAGAAGACCTTCTTCATGCTCTTGATCCATTCATCAGCATGGTTGGGATTCAAAGCTCCTCTGAATGATTGGGGGTTTACCTTGTGGAACTCTCCAAATCAGGCATGCTCTGCCATTGGCAATGTTTGGGTTACGACTAGCATTGCCTTGGGTCCATCTGTTCGAACATCATTTGCATGGCTCTGCCATGTCCCTGATCTCTAGCCATCTCATTAGTCTAATTACCTCCGCCTAAAGTCCTATCCAGTCATGGTCATACCATCAATCCCTAAGCACACAGAACAACAAACACTGAGGTGATTAGGCTCAATACTTCATGCAAACTGAGCTAGTTACCGTGGCACATACACACACACATAGGGGTCATGCATCTCTATCCTATAGCTTATCCTATCAATACATCACCACACATGATATAACTATCACATCATGCTTAAGAAACATAGTCAATCCAATCCTCAGGCTGTGAAACTAAACCAAGCTCTAATACCAAAATATAACACCCTAATATTTAACCTAATGCGTCTAGGACACATTTAAGTTAATTATTAGTTAATTCTCTTTTGTTTCAGTTCTTAACTTTAAATTGTAAGGAAATACTTAGTGAAAATAGGACTAATTTTTTTTTTAATTTAGAAACAAAACATGAGCCACGAGTACTAAGTAAAACACATCATTCGTCTTAAACCATAAAGAAAATAAAACCCATCACGAGCATACATAAAATTCAAGTGTAACCACATCGTGACCATAACATGTCATCATATATATATATGAGTAATCATATACATCAATTGTTCCATATCACACATCAAAACAAAATAACTAAATAGTATCATGCCCACCAATAGAGGTTGAGCTAAGTACACAATCCGATAGAAATATAGTCACAATATAAATATTCGATATAAAAGCCTTTTAAGACCCCCTCTCATTACTCCTATCAAGATGCAAAGTAGCCCGAGGAATGCTGGAAGGTGACTCTCAGAGGTCAGACTATTGAGTAGTAGGGCGAGGTGGCGAGGGGCACATACTCTGGAAGTCTCAGGAGAGGCAACAGGGTGAGCATGAGGGATCTCCTTTATGCGAGGGCGAGCATGCTCGAAGGCAAATCATTAGTAAAGGAGTGGTGTGAAAACCAAAAGCTAGTAACCGGGTGCGTGAAAGGACGATCCAAGAACACAAACAAGCAAACAATACAACGACCCACGAAGTGATATGACTGGTTCCTAGGTCGTAGTGCATCTCCCATGTGGGTGCATCAATGTAAATTACAAAGGTGGCCATCGACTTCTAAAGATGAGATGAAAAAGAAAGAGAAATGAATGAGAAACTTGTACAAGAATCTCAGTAGGCTTTCGCCTCCAAACAAATGTCATCATCTTTGTCCGTAGGAACCTTGGATTTCATTATAAAAATTATGGACATAGCAAGGTTCATTCAGTTAAGTTAAAATAAAGCCATTAGTCGAGGTTTGTGTCGTTGGCATGAGTCGTAATGTCATGAATGCATCATGCCACATTATGAATGCATGTGAATACTTTATTTAACATACCATAAGAGTCATAGTAAATTAACATAGCATGAGAAACACGAAAATGTCATAATATAATCTTTCTTTCTTGTTCTCTTAGGTGACTTAACCTTCTTATCCTCTTCTATAGGGCCACCTAATGCTCTCTCCTCTTGGGAGTTATAGGTTATGAGCTCATACCTAACTAGTTATCACAAGTCTACACTTATTCTCTCAATAAGCTAATTCCCAACTCCGAGACTGCGGGATCGGGGTATAGGGCCACCTTTAACAACCAGTAATTCCTAAAGTCTAAAGGATCCTCTTAATAGATCACCTCTCATAACCATTAATTCCTGGAGTCTAGGGTCATTTCCATGTGTCTTATGTCACGTTAGTCTTAGCATGTCATTTAGATTTGTAAACATGCGCATATAATCATGGCCATTATCATAACTTATTATTCAACATTTCATGCTCACAATTTCACAATTTTTCTAAGTCCACAAATTTGATGGAAATCCCAGCATAACACTAGGAATGGAGTTTCTTTAAATTTGCTTTATGCTAGAACATATTAATCATGCATCTCCATAATACATTCATAATCACAACATGCCACAAGTCACATAATTATGCATCACATTCTTTGTACATATCCATAAACATGTTAGCAATAATATCTCATTGAAAGGTAAACATGCTCCTACCCAGGATACTTGAAATCAATGACCGGACTAGCTAATGCATATACTATGCTCAACAGGATATATGTACAATATAGATAGTAATCACCACTTGCATAATTCAAGAATCAAGCATGCATAGTCATCAATTCATAATTTTGTATAATTACTTCAAGTCATATAATTTCCAAGAAATTCATACGAGCATAGCCCTCATAACATATCATTCACATTAATATCATCAAGTTATTGATAATTACACTTTAGCCCCAAAAGGGTCAAACTCGATTTCTAAAAGTTTATAGGTCAAAGTGTAAATTTCCCTTTCAACACTCAAAATTAATTTACACTTTTAAGAGACACATACCACTTAGAAATCATTTAAATTCATCATAAAAACCATTTTGGGCCATTGGCCAAATTTTGTTAGATTTTAGGAGTCAAATTGCAAAGTTTCTCATTTTGACACTTGGCAAGTGCCAATACTTCTAAAAATTGATCTTAACATCATCAATGGTATTTTGTGTAACACCCTAATATTTAACCCAAACACGCTTAGGACGTATTAAGATTAATTATTAGTTATTACTTCCTTTTAAACTCGTTTGTGAAATTACTTAGCGGAAAATACAGGTTTTTTTTTTTGGAAAGGGTGTAAAATAAAGTGCGAGCCTTTGCATATAACGTAAAGAAACGTAAAGTGGAAGAGCAACTAAATCATGCAAAGTAAAGCGAATAAATCATACCAAGCAAAAGCAATAAGGAACACCTTAATCATAAAAACATCCATCATAATATTAATCATAATAGTTTAGTACAACCATGAAATATAAATACATAAAGTCATACCCATATAAGTGGACAGAGCTTAGGACGAAACATAAAATACAAGAAATCATAGAAAGCTAATACATGGAAAAACCCTCAAAGATATACCAGGAACAGGTAACCCTCCCCCTAAGAGCCTACAAAGACGCTCTTCGAACGGGGAAATGTAGCCCGAACCTGAAGCTCCTCGGATGTGGCCCAACGAAGAGGGGCGTGGGCATGTGGATTGGTGGAGTGACGTGGCCTCCTCGGCGAGGGCACCTCTCGGGTTGACGTACATGCCTCATAGGCCTCGCGAGAGACCGTGTCCTCGCTTCCCCTCCCGGCTAAAGGCATCGAAGGGCGGAATCCTCCGATAGGGATCCGGATGAGCCCTCAGGTCCCTCCGCATCGACGTATGAGGGCACGTATCCGATAGTCACGCATCGCTGAAGATGATGGTCGGGCACGGCGATTCTACTCGTCACGGGTCGCATCCTCTCAAAAATCATGTCGTCGCCATAGAGAGGTCGAGCGTCCCATGTATGCAAAAATGCGCACAGCACAACGACCCTTAAAGTGATAGGACTGATGATCCGAGTTGTAATGCACCTCCCACACCGGGTGTCAACGAAGATCACGAATGACACCGCGTGGCCTGGAGACGTAACGGAAAGAAACAGAGAAGCGGGGTGAGAATCTTGCTAAAGAATCTCAGTAGGAACCTCCTACCCTAATGTCATCATTTACGTCCCCAGGAACCTTGGGTTTATTATTATAAAAAGGTTAAACATACAAAGGTTCATTATGAGGTTTTCTTAAAATAATTATCCAAGGTCCGTGTCTTTTATGATGAATCTTATGCATGTATGCAGCATACCATAGCATGAATGTATGGCAATACAAGGCAACAATTAAAACATATCATTAACAAATAGTTCACATATAAGTGGCATGTAGCTTCTCATGATTAACCTTTCGCTTTCATAAGCAAGGTATTTCTCATCTTTCTCATTTCTCAATTTGTAACATCATGATCTTTTGAAAACAATAGTAACCGACCCCTGATACTAGGCTATGAGCTCATACCTTAACTAGTCGTCACTAGTTCTTACTTATCCTCTTGATAAGTGAATCATAATCATAATCATAAAATATCAAACCCCAACTCCCAGAGTATGGCAGGGGACCTAAGGAATCACCCATCATGGGACTTTCTTCCTTCTCTAAACGCATCAACTGGTTAAGACCAGTGACTTTGTCCGCTTTGGCAGGCTAATGTCTATGCCCTCACGGTTTACCTTCTCCTCACCGTAGGAGAAGTACATCTTAGTCTACGAAACGCATCATCTGGTTAAGAGTGACATTGTCCGCTTTGGTATGGCCCCACGACCATACCCTCCACGGCTTTCCTTTCTCCTTACCGTAGCAGGAGAAATGCGTCGACATGTCACATATAAAATCTTTTCTTTTCAAAACTTTTCTCAATTACCTCAAATTTGACGGAAATTCACATAACGACTACACTCCTAATTTCTTCAAATTTGAGTCATGCCACATAACTTAATCACACATATCTTTCTCATGGAACTTTCTCAACTAATAAACTTTCTAGCTCACATGAGCATATTCTTCTAACTCATTCATATTTCGAAACCTCATGCATCTCAAAACATGGCACAACACTTCATCACATCAACATGCCAATCATACACATAAAATTTCATGCTCAAGATGTTAACATAATCACATCATTAAGAATATGCTCATTCGACCCCATGCTCTCATCTCACTTCCTATCTCATGGTATCTTATGCTCTGGCCCTTACGGGTCTTAAACTTGTGTTCCAATTACCCTAACCTTCATTATGGATTTTTATAACACCTAAGGGATCATTACCTATAATTCTTACTAAGGTTTAGGCATACCAAAAATTCCAAACAGCATTATGTATTTTGGGCAAAAAATTTAGCTCATGATTACGGGTTCTAGAATTTCCATTTTAGACCCTTTTTAAGATCCGTCTTCGCCTACAACTTTATAATTAACTCCTAAACCAATTATGAGGGATTCCTACACATGTTCACTAATTATAAACCACTTTCCTTAGTTTTAAACATGCTGGAACAGAATGCATATCTTGTGCATTTAAGTGTTCTAGAATTCTCATTTTAATCCTTTCAAGTTACTTATTCTTTTTCTAACTTCCCTAAATTGATCCTTGCTTCACTCAAACATAATTTTACACATTTTAACACCATAAAACAGAAATTATACAGTGGCCAAACATCAAGGGCAGAACCGAAATCATAAGCTTCATAGAATCACATAATCTCATGAATTAAAATGCATACAAGTTGCTAGTTTCTCTTGGAATCCTTTTAGAAACTCAAAACTCTTTTAGAAACCAATTAATCTCATTAAAATCATAAAAATATACACAAGGTCAGTAGCTAAATTGTTTAGCTCAAGAAATGGTTTTAAAACATAAAACTTGGTTCATAAAGCTCCTTGAGAACATCTAATTTTAGAAAAATTCCAAGACTTAGACTATGGGCACTTATGATTAGATGAACTCATCCAAGTCCATCATCATCACCACAAGGCCGAAATGGAATTCCTTGAAATGCCTCCATTTTCTAAACCTTTGTGCAAGATACTTGGGCAAGTCTTTGAGCTCTAGGAGGTTTGAGTGATGGCATAAACTTAAACATGATATGCACTTATTTTATTCTTCATTAGAAAGTAAAGTGAGAGCATAAAATAAATATGAGATGCAACCTCATTATTATCTTTAAAGATTAAGTGATGGCTTGAAATATAAACATGAAATGCAAGCTTGGAATTTAAACATGATAATGCAAGTCCATTTAGTTATTCTTGAGAGTTTAGTGATGACATCAAAATAAACATGCTATGCAAGGCATAATGTAAACATGTGTTCAACTCATTTTATCTTAGCTAGAGCTCTTACAAGACTTTAAAGGAACATCATAACCTTAACCCAATATGCATCTTAACAACATAAAGTGAGTTTTAGAGTTCTTAGCACCAAGATTTCAAAGAAGCCTTTGGTTTTGAACTTTATCATCAAGCTCAAGAAAATAGACACAAAGCTCAACACTTTGTCTAAACAAAATACAAGAACTAAGTCATATTCTTTATTTTATTGCTCATGGGCTTCAATCTAGAGTAAAGCTCTTAGAACGGTTGACCAACTTTAAGGTTGGCAAGGGTAAGCTTAGAGCTCTTTGAAAACATGTGATTAATTTTCTTAACAAAACTTTTGTGATCTACTTAACATTTTTAGCAAACTTTGTTCAAACAAAGGAAAAGGAAACCAAAATCATGAGAGGGAAAGGAAAGGAAAGAAAACTTGTGAAGGAAAAAGGAAGGAAAAACCGAAACCATGAGCAAGAAAAGAAAAGAAACCACAAGCATATATGGTCCAAGACCAAGTTTTTCAAGCTTTAGAGGTTTCTCACAAGATATCAACAAGTCATTGTCTTAAACCTCATCATCAAGCCAAAGTTCTTCTCATGAAAAGGCCTCTTGGCCGAAAAGAAGAAAAGAGAAAGGAAAGCTTTGAAAACCAAGAGAAAACTAGAACTTTTCTTAAAGAAAATAAAGAAAACTTTGAAAACAAACCCCTACCTAAGGAAGTCTTGAAAGAAATGAGAGGAAGCTTGTGTCTTGAAGGATTGAGAAGACAAAATCTTCTCTTGGAGGAGGAGAAGGATTCGGCCACAAAGGTTCTCAAGGAAGATGATTTTTCCTTGAGAAAGTAAGCTTGGAAATGGAAAGGTTAAGTGTTTGAGAGATGGTTTGAGGTGGGGAATGGTGGTTCAAGGTTGTTTGTGGTGGTTTGTGGTGGTGGAAAGGTTTCTTTGATGATAGAGGAAAAAGAACAAGATGAAGAAGAATTGAGAGGAAAAGAAAAAAATTGCAAGAAAGCTTAACTTGGCAAATGATCTAAAGTGTGACCAAGTTCACTAAAGCTTGGTATTTATAGAAAATGGACACAATGGGGCTGATTGGAGGAGGAGCGGTTGACGGTTTCTCTTGGCCAAGGGGAGGAAAATATCTCTGATTGGTATCGTTGTGAGTATGGGCAAGGCATGGTGAGGTATGACTTCAGTATGGTCCAAAGCATGGCTCAAGGCATGGTCTTTGAGTGAAACAAAAACCAACATGTGACATAATCCAAGGGTATGCATTCAGCCAGAATTTGTGCAGCCAAGGGGAGGATAATTTGTTCATGTAATTGTGGTTTAGTGATATGTTTAGGTGTTTCTTTGATTAAAGTTTTGATTAGGAGTTTGTAAGAAAGTGTTTAGGTGAGGTAATGGTTAATTAAGGTTGTCAAGACTTGATTAGGAAGTGATCTTGCTAGATTAACAATTTAAAATCATTTTCTTAGTCAAATGAAGGTATGGGCACAATTCCTTAATTTAAGGAATTGGAGAGAAAACACTATTCAAGATTCCATGACTAGGAATCTTGAATCAAAGAATGTAATTGGAGTTTAACTAAGCAATCTTAGGTCCTAATTAACTTTAATAAATTATTTTGACTCTAGATTAATTATCAAAATAAATTAATCTTCGATTAGAGCCTAATATTGCTTAGGTTTGCTTAATTACGTCATTAGGCTCATGTACACTGTTCTAGGGCAAAATAGTAATTTCGCACTAAACCGCTGAGGGCTACCAGGCTTAACCTATTGTCAAACTTCACTTAGAATCATCGTTTAAAACCTTTTGGTAAAATTCAGTTCAGTCCACGAAAACGATGACAAACAACGATGGTGTTTTGGTATTTCACGTCGAAACTCAAAAATGAGATTCTTCTTCTATATTACCACACATAACACATATAATCCCCTATCAACATCAAAACATCCCCTGAGGATGGCCTGACTGAACCTCATTCTCTGGGTAATGACTTTAGGGGCATTTGGTCATTTGCACATGGAAAATCCTGGGCGCACACCACTAGGTTTTGGGGGGAATTTTGTTTCATTTGAGATTGGGATTAGGGTTTGTGTAATTTTGATTAGGGGAATGGTTAGGAATTGATAATGAGGTGTTTGGGTTTGTAATTAGGTGCTTAAGGCTTCCAAGATAAGGTTAAAGAGTGGTCTTGTGTGTTTAGTTGGACTAAGCTTGATTAATTTGAAATTCAAACACCATGTTCCTAATCTTTGGGAAAAGAAGAAGAGAGATGCTTTTCTCCTCCTGACCGTTTTGATTTTTGGTCTCATGAGTCCTCTTTGAATAAGAATATGATTAAACTTTCCCTAAGCAACCTTGGGCCTTAATTAACTTCAAATAACTATTTTGACTCCAAATCAATTAATAAAAATAATTTATCTTTAATTAGAACCTAATATTACCTATATGTTTTTAATTACTTTAATTAAACTTAATTAGCACTAACTAGGGGCAAAATGGTAATTTTACACATAAACTCCCTGAGACTTCCCGGGACCTATCCAAGATATCACATTTCCCCTTTAATTGGCACATCTAACTTAGGTGTTGACTAAGTCTGTCGTAACTTAGGCATTAAATCCTGATGACATTTTGGTAATTTTAACAGAAAAACAGGAATTGAGATTTTCAAATCTATTGTCATCCAAAACATATCTAATCCCCTTCAAACATAAACTAACCATTTGGATAGGACAATTCCTGAATTTAGATCAAAGTGACTTAAGGAACATTTGGTCATTTTAAGGAAAATCAAGAATTACAATTTAACACAATGCTACCCAAACCACATATAGTCTTATTCTAACCTTAAATTACCCAATGAGGATGGTCTGGACTCCCATCCTAATTTTCATGCAAAAATGGCCTCAGAAGCATTTTGGTCATTTTGCACAAACGGGGAAAGTAAGCAATAGGGATAAGAATAAAATTAAATAAACATTGATGGTATAGTTATAGGTAAGGAGGCATAAGATAAAAAGGTCGTTTGGGTTACTAACCTGATTCAACTACCAAAAGGTTTACAAAAGAAAGGAGAATGATCATGAGTGAACACCTTATTTAGTCCCCTAAGTTTCTTGCATGGACTATTTGTCCCAAAAAAGAAATTCATCTTGTGGTCATCAAAATTGAAAATGATGGACACTTTGGTCTTTCCTTAGTTATCATTAGTGGACTTACACATGTGGCATAATGAAATGATGATATGCCGTTAAAACGTTGGATGCATGGAAAATGATGTCATTTTTGTTGGAGGATATAATTGTAATTAGAAATTTGTTGAAGTTTATTTAGTTAGTTATATATTAGTTAGTAGTTTGTTATGCTTCTTATCTATATAAGCATGCTTACACTTGTATTACCTTGCCTTTTTCATCATTTGTAAAATTTCCATTTCTACATTCGTTCAATTATTGCTCTTCTTCTTGATCACCATGAAATTCAACATGATATCAGAATCATTTTATCCACCATGAAGGATATTTCCACTACCACTACTCCTGGGTTGTTGAAACTCATTATCTTTCTTTCATTTTCCCACATTTTCTCTATATCCAAACACTTCTAATATTTCTCGTATTGTTCTTACTTCCCTCATAAAATCAATTAAAATTTTTTTCATTTTCTTCCATTTTTCTCAGAATTCCTTCCAACCAAACTTTTTTTTTTTATTTTTTTCCTTAATCAATAAATTTCACCAAAATCCCTAATCTTCATCACATTTCTATCTTCATTTTCTTTTCAAATTTGCTATCATTTCTAAATCCTCCATTTTTTCATCTTTGTTTCTCTTCTTTCCAGTTTGGGTTTCACCTCCTATCTTCCGTCTCAATGGCTTTGTCAAATCTCCATTTGCGATCTCGATTCTCCATTGTAGCTTCTTTTCGGTCAAATTAGGTCTTCTTCACCACCTGTTCTTGCTGGGTTATGGTTCGTGGCATTGTCAAACTGATGACGGTGATGCCTTGGTTCTATGATCTGGTTTTATCATTGCTAGATCTAGTTTCTTCCTCACTCTCTACTTTCAAATCTGGTCTTTATCTTCTTCGAGGAGATCTTTGAGTTGTCTTCTCCTGCAAGGTCTTAGTTTGTGTTCATGATTTTTTTAAGCCACTGGTTTTGAATTTCCAATGCCTTGGTTTGTGCTCCATTCATTTGCAATTTTGGTTTTGTTTCTATGATCTTTCCTTCCGTTCAAGTTCAAACTTTGGGATTTTTTGAGTTTTCTTCAAGATTCAAACATTTCCTTGCTCAACTTTGGTTCGTCTTGATATGTGTTTGCTAAAAATTTAATTGTTCAAGACTCAAGATATATTGGCTTAGATTTGTTGTTTGTTTAGATTTGGAGTGATCAATATTGGATTTAGGTTTGTTCTTGAAGACTTGAATCTATATGCTCAATAATTTTCTCAACTATTGAGTGTTGATGTGAGTGCTATTATTGTATTGTGGCTACTAGTTTAGCTTCAGTTGAGAGATCTTATTGTGTTCTTGTAGCTGGATTTTCTTGGAGCCTCAAATTTGGTGGTGATGGTTCCTGTTTAGTTTTCAATAATTGCTGGGTTATTTAGGCTATATATCATATTCGATTTGCTTTAGTTCCTTTTTTATATTTGATGCCTGTGCATTTGGTTCAAGGTTCATGATTTGATAATAGTCCAACCTTTATTGGCATGTTTTGGTTCTCACATTAGAGAACATTGTTAGTTTAGCCTTGAGTAAGCTTTCATTTGTAGCTTTTGCCTATAGTGGTGGTTATTGATTAAATTCTTTGATATAGCCTTTGGTTGGCTTTGTATTGCTTCTGTCTTCATTATCCTCTTAATGGTTAAGCATTTAGTACTAGCTTTCTACCCTTAAGAGGTTGTTAAGCATTGATTCAGCCCTATGGCTTGTCTTATGACGTTAACCTTTAATTAAAAGTCTTATAGACTATAACCTTTAATTTGTGATTACTTTTGCCAAGTGGTTACGCTAGAAATGTTTTGTTAGCTCCAAACCTTCCAAGAAGTGATAACAAGTTTTGAATGAAAACAAAGCCAATTTAAAGAAAATGCTTTGAAGAACGACTAATGGCTATATTGAGTTTCTTGTAAGATTAACAGTTCTATCGTTTAGCACAACAAGGCTTAATAAGAGGATATATTTTACTTTGCATGTGTAAACATTTTTTATCTCATGTTAAGAGATAGGAACTAAAACATAAGTAAATTTATACCATTATTCAAGCTTGAAAAAGCTAACGATTGGAAGAAATTAGCATTGCAATAAACCAAGAATAAGACTTCAGAAAGTAGCACTTGACATCGAAAATATGCTTATAATGAAGATATAAGGAAACTCTAGAACAGGTGTTACATTATTTTCAATCAGCATAATCGCAATGTTTTCATCATCAGAAGATTGGATTGAAGCCAAAGTTGAAGAAATCAACAAGGAAATATTACCACACTTCAAGAAAGCTCAAACACATAAAAAATTACGCTCTATAAGAAAAATGAGGGAAAATTTTGAATTTCAAATTTTGAGTTTGAAAAAGTCAAAACCCAGAGTAGATCTGTCTTATCATCTATTTTGCCTTTGAGGTCAACAACCCCAGGTCCTAAAAGAAAAGTTTGGAAACCACGATTCATAAAGTAGAGTAGTTTTTTAAGGGACATTAGAAACCTCATATTACAACGGTTTCTACAATAGCTTTGACAACAGACAGGCTATTCTTCTAAACTTCCTTTTAAGACACAAATGAATGATTAACATGTGTCCAGAGACCCTAATCAAGACAACGGTCACAAGCCAGATCTCTATAAATAGAGAATACTTTGATTCAAAGTGACAGGAACTCAATGCATAAAAAGCTGAAATGCTATAAAGTTTTTCCTTCATCTTCTTGTAAAGATCTTTACTACTTGTAATCATTTCCTTGTTCATAAAATCTTCTTTCTACATTCTTTATTGTTCAATCATTCTTCCAAGGAAGAATAACTAAAAAAGTCATTCAAGTATTTCCAAGCCTTTCATGTATATCTTTAAGAAAGCTTGAGTATAGGTTAGTTTGAGTTGCAAACCCAAACACAAACCTTTGTATCCTTAATCCAGCAGTGATCAGAGTGAGGTAGCTTGGAGAGGCTAGTCAAAAACTACTTGCAACGAGATAGTAAGGTTAGTTCCTCGTACGGTTAGCTGGAGGTCAAAGACTACTCGATTGAGCTTGAAGAAGGTTGGTGAATAATTACTTAGTTTGTGACGGTGGGGGTTGTTTGTTGGTCATGGTGAAAGCTTGGGAAGACTATTGTAAAGACTATCTTGTTTCTTTCTCGAGTGAGAAAGGTTAGTGAAAACCAATGGTTGTTGAGAATTGGATGTAGGATTGGCCGAACTATATAAAAACTCATGTGCATTATCTTTCTTCCTTTACCTCTCATTTTATTTCTATCTGTTTTATTAACTGTGCATTGGAAAACTTTTCTTCTTTCATTCATTACATATTCTTGTAAAAAAGTTCACTTTCTAAAGTTACTAACGATGTTCTGTTGTACTTCAAGTTCATAACTTGATAGTTCTTGGTAAATTTTTTCATAAGACAAATAGACAAAGAAAAGGTGAAACACAATTCAACCCCCTTCTCGTATGCTTTTCTACCTACAAGTTTCGCTTCTGGTAGAATGATTAAGCATTTGTTGATGATATTCCTGGCTTGGGATTGTTGACGATTTGCCATTTCTCTTGCAATGAAGTGCTGAAGACGTCAAAGAAGAACTAGGCACACCATTGTTTTCATCCTACATTGTTCATATGATTAAATTGTATTTTTTTGATTACATTGTATTTTTCATTTAGTTGTATTACACTTTCATCCCAAGTTGGAGACACGCAAAGTACATACCTTCCAACTTGTAAGAAGGGTGTTGGAGGATATAATTGTAATTAGAAATTAGTTGAAGTTTGTTTAGTTAGTTAGATATTAGTTAGTAGTTTGTTATGCTTCTTATCTGTATAAGGCTGCATACACTTGTATTCGTTACCTTTTTCATCATCAGTAAAATTTTGATTTCTACATTCACTCAATTATTGTTCTCTCTTCTCTAGATCACCATGAAATTCAATAGTTTTGGAACATATTGCATTTATTTTGGTATCTAAATGTGTACAAAATGAGTCATTAAATTGCACTAAATTGTCTTGTAAAATTTTCTTAGGGGACTACCTAGAGTATTTACTTATAAATCATTAAGTTGAGAGTAACGGGAGAGGACAAGGACTAACCATTATTTAATGTTTATGAATGTCATATGAAGTGTACTAGTGTAAGCTCGTGATGTGCTCGTCCTATCACTCATTAACTAGTGTTTTTTCACATGTGGGATCATAAAAATAAAGATAACATGTATAAATATTTTGGAATGCACAATTAGGATGAAGGTAGGTCAATTCTTTTTGGTTTTTTAATATTTGAAATTTTTAATACTTAAACAATAATAAGAAGAGCCATGTTATGGTAATTTAAAATTGAATTATGTTATTGTATTATTCATAAACATAACTAATTAGGATCACTTTGTTTATATATAAACTAATTTATTACTCATGCGATGCAAGGATGATTAATAGTAAAAAATGTATATTAAATATTAAGTTCATGTATCTACTTTTTTTAAAAAAAATATCCATATATATATATATATATATATATATATATATATATATATATATTTATATATGCAATTATAAAATTATTACATTACTTTAAATAAACATATTAATTTCTATAAAATACAATGAAAAATAAATAATTACAAAAAAGTGGAGTACAATACGTATTATGAAGGAGAGAAAATCATAAAGAATAGTAAACTTTATAGTAATAATAAGCTCTAATATCATTATATCATATCATATTCTACAAAATAGCAACATATCTAGATATTAGTTTTGTTTGCTCCAAAATCCTTCAGAAAGCTTCAAGGAAATATGTTTTGAATGACAACAAAATCAATTTAAGAAAAATATTTTAAAGAATGACTAATGTTTGTCTTGAGTTTCTTGAAGTAGTAAACGGTTCATTTGCTAAGTGTAATATAGCTCCATTAGCAAAAATAATTTCACTTTACATGACATAATTTATCTCATATAAAAAAATAGGAACTAAGTGAAAGTGACAATTATATCGTAAATTGACATATATATGCCTAACTGATTGAAGAAAAGAACCAGTACAAGAAACCAAGATTAAGAATTAGAAAGTAGCACTGGACCTCAGAAAATATGCTTAGAAGAAGATATCAATCAAACTTTGTAGCCAAAGTGTTCTACAATCTTCAATCATCATGTTTATCATCAACAAAGCTCTAATTGAAGACTAGAAGACCAAAAATTCATCAAGAAATTGATACCACATGAAAGTTCACTTAACAGGAAACAGTCACTCTACAAGAAAATAAAGGAAATTTGAAATTCAAATTTAAAAGTCAAAACCAGTTACAAGCTGGCGTGTCATCTCTTCTCGAATTGGTAAACTACCTCAACTTCTAGAAGGAAAAGTTCAAAAACCATGTTCAGCAAGTAAAAGTCGTTTCTAAAGGACATCAAAAAAACTTTACAACGACTTTTGCAATGAGATAAACACAGTTAAGCTACTCTTCTAAACTACATTTTCCAAGACACAAACAAATGATCACACGTGTCATTTGGAGAATTGATCAAGGGCAACAATCATAAATGAAGAACATCTATAAATAGAGATGATGTGCTTTTAATAAAAAGAATTTTTGACGCTACACAAGTGCTGAAACCCTGTGAAAATTTCTCCTCATCTCTTGTAAAGTTCATTACATCTTGTAATCAGTTTCCTTGTCTGTAAAAATCTTCTTTCTACATTCCTCGTAGTTTATACGTTCTTACAAGGAAGAATTGTTAAAGAAGTCATTCAAATTATCCTAGGTCTTTCTTTGTATATATTAAGGAAACTTGAGAGTAGGTTAGTTGGAGTTGCAAACCCAAACACAAACCTTTGTATCCTCGATCCGGTAGTGATTTGATAAGTTAGCTTGGAGAGGCTAGTAAAAGACTACTTGCAACGCAACAATAAAGTTGTTTTACCTGAGTTAGCTTGGAAAGGCTAGTCAAAGACTACTTACAATGCAACGTAAAGTTATTTTACTGGTCACGGTTTAGCGTGGAGAGTAAAGACTACTCAGTTTAGCTTGAAGAGGCTAGTCAAAAACTACTCGAATTCAAGCTTGAAAAGGTTGGTGAATGACTACTTGGTTTATGACAGTATGGGTTGTATCCTGGTCAGGGTTAAGCTTAGGAAGGCTATTATAAAAACTATCCAAGTTTTCTCTCGTGTTAGAGCAAGGTGTTAGTGAAACTCAACATAGTTGAGAACTGGATGCAAGATGAGACGGAACCGAGTATAAAAATATCTATGCAGTAAACTCTTCTCCCTTATCTCTTTTACATTTACTCTATGGTTGTCTGTTTATTTTTGCTTAAAGTCTATCTTTTTAGCTATTTATTACACAACTCTCTTTAGAAAGTTACTTCAAATGTCTAACATTGTTTTGCTGCACTTCAAACTTAAAACTTGATAGTATCTTGTTTAAGCTTTCAGAAGCTAAAAAGAGAAAGAAAAGCAAATCACAATTCAACCCGTTCTTGTGCATTTTTCTACTTACAAGTTAATCATACATCTAACATATTTTAATACATATAAGACTATAGATAATAACATATTAATTAAATCATAGTTAAACATCTATGAGAAATAATCATGCTTCAATATGGAATTGTATATACATTAATTTTTCAATGTATCAAAACTGCACAATTTCTTGAGAGCAATTATTAATAAGGAATGAAAGTAGTAACTTGATGACATTGTGAAGGGTAATAAGGCAAAGAGAATAGCCAACATAAATATGCTCCATTGTTATACTTTAAAACAATTATGCAAGAATTGATAAGTGTAACCCCTTAGTACTCATTTTAATGTGCTTGAGTCACATAAAAATTAATACTAAGGAATCATGTCCTCTTTCATGAGCTTTTCAATATTAGGCATAAATGTTGCTAAATATTCTACCAAAAATTTGGCATAGTAATGGCATAGGTACCATGCCTCCTAACAAAAAATCATAACAAATAATGATCAATCCATAACTAACCTCCTTGTTCAAAATACAACATTTCATTATCTCATGTATCATCATTGAGGCACACAGGTGCCACTAATCCACAACATAAAACATAATATTGTAATATAAGAAGATAGGCAGCTTATACGTCAAAATAGCAAAGAGAATACTAAGTCATGGCCTAAGGCCACAAAATACAAATCATATAAGAAATAAGAGGTCTAATAACCCAAATACAACAAAAAGATCCAAGTTCCAAACTCCAAATAAAAAGGACATATAATTCCATAAGCATAGAGCAAAATAACTTGAAGATTTCGAAATATCAAATGAGATCAAGTGATATAACACAATCTCCAAACAAGGAAAAAGCAACAATACTCCAACAACTAAGTCTCTACATTAACTTCTACTTGCACATCTAGAGATCATATGGAAAAAAGGGAAAGGGTGAGAAATCAATCGAAATTTCAGTAGGGGCATATGCAATTAACGTGACATCATTATCATCTATAGTCTACATTGGTTTCCTTTGAAATAATTAGTATACAATCATGAGGTTCAATTTTAGGATTTCATAACCATTCTTTACCAAGTTAGAGATGTCTTTTAGCATGGTCTTGGCATGAGATGTACATGTTAGCTCCAAAACCTTTCAAAAAGATTTAAGGCAATATGTTTTAAATGACAACAAAACCAATTTAAAGAAAATATTTTGAAGAATGGCTAATGTTTACCTTGAGTTTCTTGACATAGCATACAAATACTTTAGAGTATATAACATGGACTTGAAACGAGAATAATTTCACTTTGCATGTGCAAACATAATTTATCTCATATAAAGAGATTGAACCTAATAGAAGTGAACATTATATCAAGCAAAGTACATATACATGCCTAAGGATTACAGATATCAAATCAAGAGCATGAAACCAAGGGATGAGTATTCACAAAGTAGCACTAGACATTAGAAAGACGCTTAAAATGAAGATATCAAGCAAACTCTTAGAACAACGTGTTACACAATCTTCAATCATCATGATCGCAAATCTTTCATCATCATAAAGCCTGGATTGAAGACCAGAAAGACCAAAAAATTATCAAGGAACTGATTCCGCACTTCAAAAAGCTTACTTTATGGAGCAACTGAACATTACCTGGAAAAGTAGGGAAATTTGAATTTTTGAAATTCAAATTTAAAGTCAAACTCATTCAAATTGATGAGTCATATCTTCTACTAACTTGGTCAACTAACCCAGCCTCTAGATGAGTTCAGAACCATGATCAGAAAGTGAAAAGGTAGTTCTTGAAGGGACATTAGAAACCTCGACTCTAACAGCTTCTACAATGAGATTGACAAACTATCAAACTCTTCTATCCTCTTTCCAAGACACAAACGGATGATCAACATGTGTCACTTGAGAACTGATCAAGAGCAATGGTCATAAAGGAAGACCTTTATAAATAAAGATGGTGTGCTCAAACAACTGGGGAATTGACACTCACAAGAGTAGAAACTCTTGAAAATCTCTCCTCACATCCTGTAAAGTTCACTTCATCATGTAATTAGTTTCCTTACTTGAAAAAATATTCTTTCTACGTTTTTAATTAGATATAGGTTCTTCCTATGAGAAATGTTAGAAAGAAGTCATTCAAGTTTTAGATTATTCATGTTTATTTTAAGGAAACTTGAGTATCGGTTACCTTTGTATCCTGAATCCAGTAGTGATCGATGTGAGATAGCTTGGAGAGACTAATGTAAAACTACTTGCAATGGGATAATAAGGTGTTCTTGTTGGTCAAGGTTTAGCTTGGAAACGCTAGTCAAAGACTACTTTCAACGAGACGGTAAAAGTTAGTTTACTTGTCATGGTTTCAGCTTGGATAGGCACAATAACTCTCGATTTCAGCTTGGAGGCTTGAATAACTACTTAGTTTGTGACAGGTAATGATTGCTTACTAGTCAAGGCTTAAGCTTTGAGTTGGTAAATAACTTCATTGTGAGGAAGGGTTGTCTCCTGGTCATAAGTGAGTGCTTGGGAAGGCTAATGTAAAGACTATCCATTATTTCTTTTCAGGTTAGAAGATGTTTAGTAAAACCTCAACAAGCATTGAGTCCTCAATGTAGGATGTTACCAAACTATAAAATCTCTGTGTAGCATTCTTCTCCTTAATCTTTTTGTTGTTTGGTACGATGTTATGCTTTAAAAGTAACTTATTGATACATCTAACCTTGTTTCCATTGCACTTCAAGCTTAACGCCTAATAGTATTTTTGTTTTAAGTTTCAGTGTAAAGAAAAGAAATAAAGCAAACAATTCAACCCTCCCTTGTAACGCCCAATTTTCCGTGTACAATGAGAAAACTGGTCATTACCTGGAAAATGAGGATCGCAAGTCCGCTCATGCTCAAGGGGACGTTTTGTTGATGATAGGGGATTATATGTGTTATGTGTGTTAATAGAGCAGAAGAATCTCATTTTTGAGTTTCGATACGCAAAATGACCTAAACACCCCTAGCTATCTGCATCGAACAAAGTGCCAATTGAACCCGGCTATCACCCAAAGGTTTTAAATGATATTTTTAAGTTATGTTTAACAATTGGTTAAGTCCAGGTAGCCCCAGAAGGTTTTTGTGAAAAATTACGTTTTGCCCTTAGCTATGTGTATTTTGGGTCAAATAATACAATTAGCAAAACCTATGCAATATTAAGCTCTAATTAAATATTAGTAAATTCTAATTACTAATCTAGAGTCAAAATAATTTATTAAGATTAATTAAAACCTAAGATTGCTTAGATACCCTTTAATCTTTAATTTAAAAATCAAGATGTCATGTCATGAAATCTTAAATAGTATTTTCTCTCTCCAA
Organism: Dalbergia oliveri; assembly: GCA_030441495.1. Lineage (NCBI taxonomy): Eukaryota > Viridiplantae > Streptophyta > Magnoliopsida > Fabales > Fabaceae > Dalbergia > Dalbergia oliveri. The sequence continues at coordinate 3,370,181 of JAMLFY010000010.1, forward strand.
TTCCTTAAATCAAGGAATTGTGTTTATGAATGGTTTTTATATAAAATGAGTTTTATTTCACTAATGAAGCAAGACCAACTCCTTAATCATGTCTTGATACCCTTAATTACCCATTACCTTGCCTAAACACTTACTTACAAACTCCTAATCAAAAACCCTAATCAATGATACACTTAAACACACCTCTAAACCATAATTAGATGATATATTTTCCTTCCCTTGGCTGCACATGGCCGAAGCCACTCCTCCCCATGATCATCACATGTTAATTTATTTTTACACACAAAGAACCATGCTTTAGGCCATACTTCACCATGCTTTGAGCCATACTTCACCATGCTTTGAACCATGCCCAAGACCATACTTTGCAAAGAGATATTTTTCTCTCTTTTTCCCTCTCAAGGCGACGGCCTCCTCCATCATTTGCACCTCCATGTGTTGCAATTCTTCTATAAATAGACACCAAGGAAGCTTGTAATGTTTTTGCTCACTTGTGCAAAGCTTCAAGATTTCCTTTCTTGAGTTCTAAGAGTTCTTTTTCTACTTCTACTTCATTCTTCCAAAGAAACACCATCCTCCACCATTTCCTAAACACAAACTACCACTCAAACACCATAAGCATTCCTTTAAACACATAACCATTCTATTCCCAAGTTCAAGAGCCCAAGAGCAAACCTTTCTTGCCTTTTCCTCCCTTTGGCCGAATCCATTCTCAAGTTTCAAGAAGAATTTGTTCTCTTTATCTCATCTCAAGACAAAGCTTCTTTCTTTGAAAAAGAAATTATCCTTGGTAGGGAGTTGTATTGAAAGTTATTTTCTTGCTTTGTTAAGCTTTGTTCTTGGCTTGAAATGATGTTTTGATGAATTTCCCTTGCTTTGTCATTTTTGTTTCTTCCTTTCTTTTCTTTTAAATTTTGGCCTTCAAGGCTTTGTTGGTCTCTCATGATAGCTTGATGATGAGAGTTTCTAGATGATGACTATGAGTTCATCACAATGAAACCTCTAGAGCTTGAGTTTTGCTTTTACAAAGTATGAAGAAGCATGCATTATCACTTAATAATTAATCTCAAAGCCTACCTATCTTAACCTTAAAGTTGAATGTGATTTAGTAAATACTCTAAGAGGCCTAGACCACTAAAATAAGGAAATGGACTTGCATTCATATTTATATTTCCTTGTCTAGCATGTTTACTTCCAAGTTATCACTTAATAATTAATCTCAAAGCCTACCTATCTCAACCTTAAGTTGATATGTGATTTAGAGTAAATACTCTAAGAGGCCTAAAGCACTAAAATAAAGAATTGAACTTGCATTCATGGTTATGTTTCCTTGTCTAGCATATTTATTATATCTCTTAACTTAGAAGTTGTTTTTAAGTATGAAGCTTAGTTACTAGAAATGCCTTAATTTATGCTTATGGAACTTGTTACTTTTCGATTTTGCCTTTAATTTTCCAACACCTTTAATTCTGTTTTAGATGCTTTAAATGTGTTAAATACCTTGCTACTTGATGTGATAATTGTTCTTGGCACTTTAGGCAAGCCTAGTAGCTAAAAAGAATTGAAAACAATATTTCTAGAACTCCTAAGAAAAAGAATTATGCATTCTGTTCAGCACCTTAAACTTTGTAAAAATCAGGTTGTACCATGTTTACTTAAGTAAGAATGACTTATAAATGGTTTAGGAATTGATTTTAGCATTATAGGAAAAGTCGGTAATAACAAAGGGTGTAAAACGCAACTTCAGTAAATCATTAAAATCTTTTTACTGCCTATGTTGTCCAACTTTGATTGATGATGTTCTTGAGCTAAATAATTAGTGGTAATGATGATAATAAATCCCTTAGATGCATAAGAAAATAATTTGACAATTAGAGTTACCCAATTTAGGGGTTTGGCTATTTAAGGGAATATTTATGTGTTGATTGACATGATGAATTCTTTGATGCTTTGAGATGATGAATTCATGTGATATTTGATGCTATGTGAGTACTTGATCCTAGAGATAGGATCCATCATTTTGCATGTTATAGTTTCTTTTGGAAACATTGGTTATACCTATGCAAGAAATATATGAAAAGCTATGAGAATTATGAATTATGCATTGCATCTTGATATAACATGCTAAGACTTAAGGTGACTTAGAAATATAAGAAAATGATCCTTTGGACTCATCAAACTATAGGTGATGAAAAGGTGATTCTTGCCCCAAACCCGTACTTTTAAGTTGGGACTTTAACTTATCAAAATGGATAAGTATACGCTAGTGACGACTAGTGAGGTATGAGCTCATAACCTAGAAGTACTCTCAAAAGGGAAGAGTAATAGGGTGGCCCCAAGATGAAAGTAAATTAACTTTAAGTCACCTAAAGAACCAAGTAATGTCATTCATAAACCATGCTCTATGCACATTATGTTTGCTATGATGTTAAATGTATGTCATAATGTTGAGTATTGCATAAGACATTGATATGCATATCATGATGAAGTATGATGCATTCATTTCAAGACGCATGATTAAAATGAATGGGCCTCAGTAATTGATGTTTTAAAACTTAGTAAATGAATCTTTGCATGTTCACTATTTCTTAATAAAACTCAAGGTCCCTGAAGACGTTGATGATGTCACTTAGATAGGAGGATACCCTACTAAGATTCTTTAATAAGATTCTCACTCCCTCTTTCTTCCTTTCCATCATGTCTTCTGATTTTGATGGCGACGTCATCCTCTTCATTGACACCCCCACTTGGGAGGTTCATTTTGACCCGAGCATCGGTCTTACCATTTTGAGGGACGTCTCCGTCCGAGTCTTTATGTTTGTAGGACACCCATTTGCACACCCTGTTCCTAGCTATCGTTTCTCTCTAACCTCCCGTACGGTGATGACATGGTTTTTGAGCGTGCGCGTACGTACAACGAGAGGATCCTTTGCACGTACACCATCGCATCTGCCGTCGTGATTCCGGATTATGTTCCCCACTCAAGGCATTCAGAGACTGACCCATGGAGGACTCGCCTACCCACGTATTCAGAGAGCTCTCCCCACTCCTCAGATGAGGGAGGGTAGTGAGGAGATGGTCACCAATCAAGGTTGGCACGAAGGCCATCCATGCACCCGGTGGAGCACATGTTCAGCCATCTCGTGTGCCCTTTGACGAGTTCGCTCATGGATCGGTTATATTCCGCCCTTCAGGGCGAGGTAGACTCTCTTGAGGGATTTTAGTGCATACACCACTACTAGCTTAGGATAGCCTTTTTTTGTTATAGAGGTGATCTATCTTAGGTGCACAAGGTAGGCATGTTTTCCTTTGTATTTTCCTTTCCTATGTATTTGCTTTCCTATGATGTACTAAACTTAACTCACCTTTCATGGGTGGGTAGATTATGATATGTTTAATTATGGTGTGCTAATGGATGGTCTTTTATGGAGCCTATCTAATGTTTCTGCTATATTATTCTTTTACATGTTACGCTTTGCGTTAACAATCGCTTATGTTAAGTGCGGCTCACGTTTTGTCTATGTTTTTAAAAAAAAAAAATTGGCTCATATTTTTATTAATTATTTTGAGTATGACCTAAGAAACTAAAACAAAGAGTAATATCTAATAATTAACTGGAATATGTCCTAGGCATGTTGAGTTAATTATTAGGGTGTTACATCCCTTCTCGTGCACTTTCCAACCTATAGTACATGCATGCATGAAAGAACTTTACTAGTATAATTCAAGAGACATGCATGCATGGAAAAAGGACTAGGCTTACTCATTAAATGTCACAAGCATGCATAAATGGCTATCCTAATGCAAGTCATCAAGAACATCATAGATAGGTCTTTGTTCCATCTACCTTGTAGCTCTCATGTTTGATCTTGGTTTAGATACTTTAAAGGCTATGAGCTCATGCTTAACCGTCACCGTTCCATAATGAGAACGAATACCAAAACATTTATGTGCACTATAAAGAAAATCAATGCCTAATAGTTATTGGTCCTCAAAACGATTAAGTGTTTGAACCCTCTTTATTGACATAAGTCAACTCTTAATATTTATGTCTTAATTCTGATTTCTTATTCCTTAGTTTTTCTTTTTTTATTCCTCTTTCCTCAAAGTCATTTGTTTTTTCATTAACAATGCAAGCATAAGATTCCATAATGAATTCAAAAATCCTTTTCTTTAAAAAAAAAAAAGAAAGATCAAAACAATAACTCAATGGGTAAGCACAAACATTAGTAACCACTCATCTATTATGCCAAGACTAAAATGCTACCATATGATAAATAAAAACTTATCTAAACTTCCACTTTCAGTTCCAACAAAAAAGAATATTGTCTTAACTAGAGCTTCATTACTCAAGAATTATAAACTCATAAAAGAAAACACAACCTAAACTAATTCTTAGTTTCATTTAGACATTTTATCAAACAAATAACATATATAATGAGCAATTTTTATGCATAAGATTGGTCAGCATCCAAAACATCACCAAAAGTCATATTTCTAAGTTTTTATACATTAAAAACAAGAGATTACATATATATATATATATATATATATATATATATATATATATATATATTTCATAATAATTTAAATAATTACACAAATGTGTTAGTTCAACATATTGTTTTTGCTTTTTAAATTAATTTGCATAGCATTTAAAATTAATTTTTAAAGTAGAATAAAAATATTTTGATTTTTTGAATTATTCAATAGCCAAGTTTAAAGGAATATGATCCTAACATTCTCAAAAAAATAATTTTTTATGACACTTTATGTAGTAAAACATAATAAAATAATTCATAGTAACTTCAAAGTAAATATTCTTATATAAATATAAATAGTATTTTTTTATGAGTCTCACGTTTATTACATATATAATATAAGAAAATAATAGAGCTTAATCATAATTAGTGATTTAATTTATATTTTATTTGCCAATTTTATTAACCATGTAATGTTTAGCTATGTGTCACGACCAACAGGAAACATGGGTTGGCACGTGAGAATCCCCCACGTAAGCGCGTAACCTCTGAGTCTCTCTATATACATAAAATAATATACTTTGCATTCTAAAAGCATAACTTCCTCTAAACCTTTATTTAAAACTTGATATTCGAAGCTCTAAAACTTATTAATCATATTCTGAAAATCAATTTAACTTATGAACTGAATCATAATTTCATCACTAGCTTACACGTATCTCTAATCAAACTCTACAATTTCAATTCATACTTGTAAACTGAAAACATATACATGGTTGTTCAAATCCTGAAATTAAATACATAATCTGAAAATCTATGTATGGCTTAGATCCTACCTGCACATATCCTGGAGCACCCTACTCTAACAAGACTCTAAACTAAGCCTTACTCCAAAGTAAGACTCACCTATCTGAGAACAATTGCGTCTCCCAAACGGGGAGGTAGACATCTCTACCTACTATAAGGAGGAATGGAGAGGGGTAATAGGAGGGGTGAGTCAACGGACTCAGTTAGTGAACTCTACCCATCACCCACATGGGACATCCAAGAATATATATATATATATATTGCAATATACATGTAACGATCATAAATCATTTGATATTTATGTGCATATCTATATAGAAAGATATCTCTTCTTTATGAATTCATAGAAAACATCTCTAAATTCTTACTCTCTGAGAAATCATTTTATGTACATATACATAATAGCTCTTAAATCAAATATTCTCTCTAAAACATAAATAAGATACGCTAATAAAGAAACATGGATCTCCAATTATACATTTCATAATGATATATTCTCTAGCTATACATGTCAGTCATAGCATAGCAAATCCTCCATGGGTGCCAACATGGGGCTTACCCTCAAGGCTTTGTTCCTTCCAGACACGGACCAAGGGAAGAACACGTATTTTCTCTATGAGATTGCCCCTAAGGACAACTTGGTACCAAGGTTAACGATCATTTTTCCAGCGTTAACTCACTGTTGTTTCTCTTTAGCTACCATCTAATCTCTATATCATAATTAATCATTTCTCTAAAACTCTCTCTAGGCTCTTTTCTAGGTTTAAAACTCTATCATATAATTACTCTATTCTTGAAATCATAAGATCTCTAATATACATAAAATCATTTATGTATAAAACTTTTGAAACTCTAAAAGCTCGACTCATATAACTTGACAATCTGACTTTAACATGCAATCATGCCCAGGGATCACCCGCTTGTAGGCATTCCAAATTTCAAGTCCACAGAATATGTATCTAGCAAGTTGCTACGAATCCTGAATTCCATACTTCTAGTATCATAAAACTGAATTTCTAAAATCTCATCTCTCAAACTAACATATTTCATAATTTAATAACTCTAATATCATACTTTGAAATGAAAAGTTCAAAATCATAAAATCTCTAACGTTATAATAACATCTCAGTTCATTAAATTAAGTCATACTATATTTGACATTCTTGCCAAAATATTTTAACTAATACCTGTAAAATCATATTTGAAATCTCAATTCTTGAAGCATATTTGATAAAATAACAACTTATTAAATCACATATTCTTACATTGAATCTCTTAGAGTTGCACATAAAACATTTCCATAACATGCAATCTATTAATCGGGTCCTCATGGTTTTCTAAAACACATTCTTCATGCTATTGTCAAAATCATGCTCTTTGTCTAGCTTGTCATACTTGCAAGATCATATATATATATATATATATAATCATACTTTCATCTTTAATTTCATATTTAACAATAATCACACATAAACATACTTATAATGTTTAAAAGTAAGGCCATGAGTTTGAACCCACTCACCGTTTGAAGCGGAAGTATGTGGGCACCACCAACTTGACCATAGGAGCTTGGAATGACACCAACAACTATCATAGAGCAATATTGACTCATAAACAATCTATGGTTATCTCTAGATAACTTTAACAAACCCTAACACATTAGGGAGAGCACCCCGCTTGACAACAACTAAAAAACAACAAAACCCATACATAGAGGAAGAAGGAAGGAAAGGAATCTAACATAGAACATTGACAAATCCTTACCTTGGAGCTTGGAAGAAGAAAGAATGACGATGGATTGAGAGAAGAAGGGTTGAAGAAGAGCTAGAAAAGGGAGGGTTTCGATTAGGATGAAAGGAGCCCAAGTTAGGGTGTTTTTAAAGGGGTTGAGGGCTCTTTAATGAAACTGCGTCGTTTCACTGGAAACAACTCGCTCCAGCAAGGATGTTCTGTAAAATTTTGTAGCAACAGCATCCCAACTGCACCCTCCGACGTCTTGTCATCTAAGTTGCCTCAATACTCGCTTATTTACAAATCATTTATTTTACTTCCTATTATCTTTAAAACATAAATGTAAATAAGGAAATATCTCTCATTTGAATTCAAATAAAATATCAAAAAAATCAAAACCCCAACAAATCAAAATCCAAATTTTGGGTTTTAGTTCAAATCTGGAAATTCTCACGATTTTCTAAATTTGTTGTCCAAAAACAAAACATTTCAAGGTTTCATAAAAATCATTAAAAATCATTCTTTAACTTATTTTCCTCTTGGAAACAATTACCGAGACTTTTGATCCCAAGATGTGACTCTAACATATAGCCCTCCAAGGAGGCATAAGTCAAAACTTAGTGAAATTAAGACACGCGGTGGATCCAGAACCCTGATCCTAAATAGAACTTGTCTACTGACATGTGTATATTGGGTATTACACTATATTAATGCAATAAATGCTTTTACACGTTCCTGCAAACACCATATTTTATCCAAAGATTCTTTTTATTTGTTTTATTAAAAAAAAAAGAAATATGTGTGTGTCAACCTAATTCCTTAAGTTCAAGTTTTCACCATTAATCCTTTGTTATTTGGTTATGTCTTCTATTTTAATTTTTGGTCGTTCAAAAGGGAAAGAAACATAAAGCAAATCGAAGACGGATGCTGGACCAAGGGTGATTTTGGACAAAAGAGTTCAATTGTTGAGGATCAAGAAATAATTATTAGAATCAATTACAACCTCAATCAAACCAAATCCCGCTCATCAATAAGAATCATAATAAATTGGGGAAAAATCTCTAAAATAGAATCATGAGCAAAATCAATCAGGGACCAAAAATTAATTGGAAGTGCGTATATATCACGAACTGGCATTAGAAAAGGGACACATAGACACTCGGACAAAAATCAACAAAAAACACACACAAACACAAAGATGAAGCATCGCGCAAATATGGCGCAACGGTGAGCACATGTCCATTTTTTTCTATTAGCTCTATCATCAGCACCCTTCAATCATGAAAAAAGAAAGAAAAAGGAAAAGAGGAAGGAATCAAATTGAGCACCACCACTGCCACCATCATCTCCAACACGGAGTTGATGCGGCCCCCGGACTTAGCCAACGGGTCGCGCATGAGACCTTCATCAAAGCCGCACGAGGCCTGGCGTGATTGCCACAACCGGCACCAGATGCGCAGCAGGAAGCCCGTCCCTCGTTGAACTTCTCTCCCACGCCGGAGTCATCATCGCGGCGGAGGTTGCAAAAAGTCCGCCACCATCACTGGAAGACCTACATTGAGTCACGCTGTTCCTGTGAACCATCACGGTGGAACGCCGCGCAATGTCGCCGCACCTCGGCCACCTCTGCTCAGATGCATGGAAGCCGCCGGGCGTGTGGAGCTTCCAACTATCACCATACTGCCGGCGTCGCCTCATCCTCTCCTCCTCATTGTTTCCTTTTCTTTGTGCTATAATGAGATTAGGTTTTAGCCTTCCAGGTTGTGTTGTTTATTTTGGGTTAAGGGTCCCCTTTTTTTTTCCTCTTTTTTCGGTTTTTTGTCCATAGGTCTTTGGTTCAAAGTCTGGGTCCTTTAATTTTGTTTTGTTTTTTCTTTTTTTTTTTTTGTGTTATTTCTTTTGGGTTATAAAGTCTAGGCTTTTTTTTAGGATATTAAGGTCTATTTTTAGTTTTGGGTCAAAATCCTTTTATTTCTTTTGGTTTTTATTGTTATTTATTTAAAAACACAAAAAAATGTATTTATTTTATCCATGCAACAATCAACAAGTGTGATTGAGAGTGAGTGCTTCCTTCATAAGTGTTGAATTGTAAGAGTTTACTAAGTAGTCCAGTATTGTCTTGAATCCTATGCATAAACAGATGTTTCTATTTAAATGCCATTTTTCAATTAAAAACCTTTTTAACAAATAAAATCAACAAATTTTTTTCTTTAATTAAAATTCATCAACACAAAATCATTTTCTACAAGAATGACGTGGCTTTGAGTTCCTCATTGCACTAGAAGATATGTTAATATAGCCAATAACTATTAAATCAAAATCTTTTTTTCATAAAATTTGTTCTTTAATTTTGGTTTTATTTCTTTGTAAATATATAATTGTTATAATTGTTGGAGAAAAATAAATATTTTAAATTTATAAATAAATTTACATAATGAACTCTAGAGTAACCATATTAATACAAATGCATTAGATGCAAGTGAGATTAAGCTTCCACCTTCACTAATCATAATTAGACTCCAAGCCTCAAATCTCTTTCAAAAAGACCAATTCGCAAAATTAAAATGATTTTCAATTTTAGCTAGAATTAAATTGGTGGCGACTCCTATTTTTAAAATTAGTTGTCATTTCCATCGCGACGCCCTTCTGGGACGTTGTGATAATGACTAACAAAAAAAGTTATGTTCAGAACACATGAACCAATTGAATGAGTAACACTCTTACATGTCTCTTGTGATAAACTAATTAGAAAATATAACTCAAATGAAATCACAATATGTTTTGGAGAAATATATCCCCACCATGGAATTCAATAGTTGTATACCTGCACCATCATAAACAAAAACAATTACTAATTTCTATGACATATATTGTAAAGCAAGGGAAGGTTCTAATAATATTCAAACTCATTATAAATATGTTAAAAGCAATATCTCGTCTCTAGTGTAGTGTGTTCTCAAAGAAAATAAAAACAAAAATTCCAAAATGTCCTCATAAAAAACCAATAAATGCAAATAAAAGGAGTGTCTGCAACACCTTTTGTTGTTAGCCTCCTAACCATCGATGGGAATACATGTCTTACAAATGCCGATGAAAGTGTTCTCATGGAGGAACAAATCAAATTAAAGATTATAAGAAATATAATAAATAATATAAAATACAATATATCAATGTGCCTGGTGCAAGGAATGAAATAAAAGCTATGTGCCTATATGGGGAGAGCTTGCTTGGTTATAGACTCATGGAACTCTTAGAACTCTTATAAGAATACCTTAAACATTGTTAAGCAATGTCAGCAAGCAAGCTAGTCTTTGAAGTACCTACTCTTTGTCCAAATGTTTAGATTGTTGCATCTTCCCAATATCAAGTCTCTATCGACTATTACTTTTAGATAAACAACAAAACCATAGATAATCAATAACAACAAAGCCATAGATGTAGAGAAAATAAGAGTTTATGGTGTGATGCATCCTGCCTATGATTAGTGAATGATTTTGTTTCCTTTTCTAGTTATCTTATTTGCAACATATGAAAATTTTTTTGTAACAATGACTAAATCATTAATAGAAACTATTATAAATGAATGAAATGGATTTAATTGATGCAGTTGAACAATAAGGAATGCTAATGGTTGCAAGGTGATATCATTAATTACTTCATTTCAGTTTGAAATTTCAAAACATGGTTGAATGTTGATTAAATCTATTTTTTTGGACATAATTGCAATATTTTTTACTTTGGATTAAATTAAATGTTTATTGCAATTTTTTTTTGTCCATGATTGCAGTCTATTTAAAATGAAATATTAAATGCTAATTGTAGTGAATTTTACAAAAAAAAAAAGCCCCACATACCCACACATATTTATCTCTTTTTTTTTAATCCAACACTCTTCCAAAGTCTCATCAAACCATCAAGATTTGTATATTCAGCGAAGAACTAAAAAAAAAACTTTGTTCTATGAAAGAGCTAGAAGTACCTATTGATAATTGACCTCATTACCTTACCTTATCACACTTTATAATGCTAATAAAGTAAAAGTGTTATAGGACTTTTATAATGATTCATGAATTACGTTACAAATAATAATGAATGTAACTAATATCTAATTATTATTAAATTGTAACTATACATTTTAAAATTGTATCTCTAAGTTCTTGCTTCTTGGTATTCTATATCAGAAGTATCAAAAGAATTGCATGAGCAAACATTCAATTTCTATCTAATGGTAGTTTGAAGAGTATTATGAAACGTAAACTGTAAATTGCTATAGTTTTGTAGATGTAATATTTTTTTTTTTTGTGTAGCATAAATATAAATGCAATGATATATATATATATATATTGATGATAGTCTCAAGACTAATATGAAATGCAAATTGTAAATTGTAATTGTTTTTTACATATATTTGTAAATTGTAATCTATTTAATTTTACATATTTGCCTTTTTTTGTGCATCATAAATGCAAAATGAAGTGAAGAATACATAATAAGAAACGCTATTGGATAATGGGGATCGTGCATTCATTGTGAGACTCTATGCATCAATTTGTGGCGGCGAAATACGCTTAGTCCCGAACTTTGTAGGTCTCAACAATAATCTCACAAGTAATTTTAGTTTCTATCACTACTAGAAATGCACGAGATACCGGGGAATTCCAACGGGTACATGACGGTTATTACCAATGGTATCTCTCGACGGGTTGTCGCGTTTTAGAAAACAAATGTGGGTGTTAATAATGTTGATCAACATGCAAGGTAAAAGTTCGTAAAAGCTGGCACCACCACGCACCACTTGACACGCACAATGTCTGCGGTGTACCAACGGTTATTCTATTTATTTTACCTTCAAATTTTTTGTTAAAATTCGCTGACGGCTATAGTAAGGGTACTTAATAATTTATTTTTAAATTATTTTTGTTAAATATTCCCAGGGTGTATTTATCATTATTTTTATTTTTATTTATTTTTAAATTTACCAGGTGTACCAATGGGTGTATTTATCATTATTTTTATTTAATTTTATTATATATTCCAAGGATAAACCAAGGGTATATATTTTTATTTATTTTTTATTTAATTTTATTGAATATTACAACAAGTAACTGACGGGTATATTAACATTGTGTTTTATTTTATTTATTGTAAAATAAAACGGAGTAGGTAATATTTTTATCAAATATTACCAACTTTCGGGTGTTTTTTTAAAATTATTAATTATTAACTATTCCGAAGTTTGAAATTTCACATGTTGCCACACGACCTTTGATGTTCTAGTGTCCATCGATAAACCCATCATAATTCCTACAAATTGAAATGCAATTTCACTTAACACGTACCTATTGGAATACTCGTTGATAAACCACACTTAAACCCCTTAGTCTTCTTCCTCCTCGCTCTAAACGTCTCTCTTTAACCTCTCTCTCTCTAAAAATGCCGCCGCCACGTGTTTTTTGCCTCGTGCGCCACCAGAGCTCCATTTGAGACGGAGGCCACCATTACGATCTATGGGCTTTGATGAGTATTTTAATTGGTTTAGTTTTTTTATTTGGTTTACTTTTTTCATTCATTTATGGTTGTCCATAGTGTTGTGTTTTGTTGCATTGGTCAGTAATTATTATTGTTAATTTGTTAATGTAAGAGTTTTGTTTAAGAGTGACAGCTATTATCAATTTTGGGATCGGTTTGTTATTTTTATTCTTTATGTTATTTTATATTTTCAAGATTGGATTTGGTTGGACAAAGAGGCTTTCCACATTTTGTTTTTTTTTGCTATAGAGGTTAGTAACTAAATCCTTATTATTTATATCGTTGGTTTAATATGTATGAAGGATATATAGATATTTATGTTTTCTAGGTTAGAGTTGTAAGAAATGGGGATCGCATGACTAGGGAGGAGGCGTAGAGGTCCTTCCCCAACTTGTTTGCACTATTTGTTGTGAGATTCTTTGCGTTTGCGGATATTGCAGGATGCATGTTGCGAGTTATAAGAGGATGCGCAATAGAATGGTTTTTAGGATTATGAATTGTATGTAATTATTATAATGTATCCTGTTTCACTATATCTATTTGTTGTTGATCTTTATAATAATATCTATAATTGTTGAATTGACTGAAATATGATGGAAGCTCCGAATTTTAGGGGAGATGCTATTGAAATTTTGTTAAAATTTGTTGTGGGTCTAATATATTAAAAAAAAGTAACTATTATTATAAAAAAAACTTAAAAGCTTGTTGAATTGGCTTAAAAAGAATAATTTAAATGAAAATCAAAGACCAATTGAGTGTGTTTTAAAGACCAAGTAAAATAAATATTTGACGATGGAAGCTTCTAATTTAAGGGGAGATGCTATTAAAATTTTGTTAAAGTTTTTTGTATGAATAATAGATTAAAAAAAAGTAACTATTGTTAGTTGAATTTGTTTAAAAAGAATAATTTAAATAAAACTTAACGACCAATTAAGTGTATTTTAAAGACCAAGTAAAATAAATATCGACGGAAGCTCCTAATTTAAAGGGAGAATCCTGAAATTTTCCTAAAATTTTTTTAGGAAAAAAATATTAAATAAAAGTAATTATTGTATTGAAAAAATGTAAAAGCCAATTGGATTTGTTTTAAAGCAATGATATAAATAAAACTTAAGGACCAACTGCATGTGTTTTAAAGATCAATTAAAAGAAATATCTAATGACGGAAGCTCCTAATTTAAGGGAAGATGTTGAAATTTGTTAGAATATTTCTCGAGGGAATAAAATTAAAAGTAATTGTACTGAAAATTTAAATAGTAATTGAATTTGTATTTGAAAGTAATAACTTGACATCTTTACAAAATTGTAGGGTCTAGGGTTAATCACAAGTGCAATGTTACCTTCAAATCGATCATGGATATATGATAGATTGCATCCTAATAGAAGGGGGATTAAATTGAAATTTTATAGTGATGTTGAAGAATTTATGAGTGTAGCATGTAAAACACAATAGTTCATTAATGAAGCAAAAGTTAGGTGTCCATGTAATAGGTGCAAATGTAGGAAGTATTTGAATGATGATATAATAAGGGTTCTTTTGTACAAGTGGGGATTCATGCCTAACTATTGGGTTTGGATCGACATGGGGAGGTAGTTAATGCATGGAATCAAATGGGTATATTTCAAACTTGGAAGTAGTTCTAGTGGGATCCATGTAACTCAGTGCGACGTGGTTAATGTACTATGGGAGGATAACCTAGTTAGGCATCAAGAGATATTGTTTGATGCTGTTGGTCTTGAATTTGCTCGTTATTCTCAGCCTTCATCGATGAGCCAAACCAAGATACCGCTCAATTTTATAGTCTGCTAGAAGCTACCAATCAACCTTTATGGGAGGATTGTATGTACTCTAATTGTTATTAGAAGTTCGAATATTGAGCATTAAGTTTGAAGGGAATCAAAGCCAAAGTTCTTTTGATCAGTGGGTACACTGACAAGTGAGCTAAGTTCGAACCCGATGTAATTCCAAAAGATTTTTATCAAGCTAAAAAATTAGTTTCTAAACTTGGGTTGAAGGAAATAAAGATTGATTGCTGCTTAAAAGGTTGCATGCTTTATTATAAAGATGATATTTCATTGAACTGAGTGTAAGTTTTGCCAATAGCCTAGGTTTAAGCCTAAGAGATATGGAAGTAGGAGGTATAAGGATGTCTCTTAGAAAAAAATGCCCTATCTGCCCTTAATCCCTAAACTTATGAGACTCTATGAGTCATGAGCTCGACTCTCATATGACGTTACACGGTGAAAATTGGGAGGGATGACGTATAATGACGCATCCATCGCACAATAAGGTGTCAAAAAGTTCAATCAACAATATCCTAATTTTGCTTTTGACTCATGAAATGTTAGATTGGGACTCTCTTCAGATGAACTTACTCCGAAATAAATAATTTAGAAACCCTATTCCTCTTGCCCGTAGTTGTTATGCTCTATAATCTCCTGCTGACATGTGCATGAAAGATCCTTACCTATTCTTAACATGTATAATCCCTGGCCCTGATAATCCAAAAGCTAAGATTGATGTGTATCTTCAACCCTAATTAATGAATTGCATGAGTTGTGGTGCCAGGGTGTTCTTACTTACGACATTTCAACAAAGAGAAACTTCATGATGAGAGCTGCATTAATGTAGACCATCAATGATTTTCCAACTTATGGAATGTTGTCCGAATGGATGACCAAAGGCAAATTAGCATGCCCAATTTGAATGGAGGATACTAAAGCATTCACCTTGAAACATGGAGGAAAGAACTCTTGGTGTGATTGTCATAGAAGGTTCTTAGATTCTAATCATCCATATAGGCAAAGTGATACGACTTTAAAAGAAATTGTTTTGAAAATAATGAGCCTCCAGTTAGACTAAGTGGCCACAAAATGTAGGATCGAGTTAAAGATATCCCAAAAATAATGGAAATTAGAAAGGTAGTGCGCAGCTGGGCTATGAGGTATACCATAATTGGACCAAACAAAGTATTTTCGGGAGTTGCCGTATTGGAGGGATAATTTGGTGCGTCATTGTTTAGATATCATATATATTGAGAAAAATGTGTTTGACAACATTATGAATACTGTATTAGATACAGATCAAACCAAAGACAATGACAAGGCATGGCATGATAGACATATTGCACTTGGCCTGATTTGCATTTACAAGAATTGAGATATGGTTGTTTCTATAAACCAAAGGCCAAATATGCCTTTTCCAATTGGAAACAAACTATTTGTCGTGGCTTAAGGAGTTAAGAATGCCTGATGGTTATGCTTCTAACTTAAATAAGTGCGTCAATGTTGCACAAGAGTAAGCTTGTTGGCATGAAAAGCCACGATTATCATGTGTTCATGGAATGCTCGCTTCCAATTGCATTCAAAGAGCTACCTGATGTTGTTCTGGAAGCCACTAACTGAGTTAAATCATATTTCAGGGAATTATGGTCGTCTACTCTTAAGAGTTGATGATCTGCTTGTCATGGAACACTTGCCCATACATTTGGCATATGAAGCATAAGTATATGGACTGGTTCAATATAGGTGGATGTATCCATTTGAAAAGGAAATAGGAGGGTCTAAAGAACCATGAAGAATAGGTCTCAAGTGGAAGGATCAATATGCCAAGCTTATCTGCAAAAGAGACTTCAAATTTCTTATTATTTTACTTCAGCCACATGTTCAATCTAAGAGAACTCGGGTTGGTCGTAATGACGATGGAGGGAGTGTTCTATTCCACCTAATTTGTCTATATTCAATCAACCTGGTAAAGCCTGGAAAAAGCGCACCTTGATGGTTGACTTTCGAGGAGCGAAATTCTATACACTTACATATTTTGATAAATTGTGATGAAGTGCATGCACTTTGATTGTAAGTCACTAATCCATTTTTAGGTTAAAGTCTGATGTTATGCATCTTTAAAATAATGTAAAATATATTTTCAACAATAGATACTTTGAGCAACTACATGGTCAAGATTCTCTTAAACAATTTCCGGATTGGTTTAGATTACATGTAAGTCCACTTGTTTAAGATTATGTAACTTAATAAATTCTTATTCTGTTAATTTTGTTTGATACAAGTGAGTTTGACATTTCAAACTTCATGTACGTAGGTTCATAACAAAAATAATAATGTAACATGTCCCAATTTGTTTAATTTAGCTTGGGGCCTAAAACATAAAGTTCTAAGTTGGCCCATGTACTATGTTAATGGGTACAAGTTTCACATAACTGATTGGGGTGCGAGAAAAAAACCGACAATCCTGGTGTTTGTATTAAAGGCGATCCTGGGACGGAGAATGTGATTGGTATGGTATTGTTAAGGAAATTCTTGAGTTTGAATACGTTGAGCTCACATATAAATGTGTTCTATTCAAATATGAATGGTATGATCCTACATGACTAACTAGGACACGACAACACAACAATTACAAAATCATTGAAATCAATACACAGAAGATATAGAAGTAATGATCCATTTATTATAGCCCAAAATGCCAGACAAGTATATTATATGTCTTATCCTGGGACAAGTATGTCAAGTGGAGGGTTGGAACAAGATAAAACCAAGATGTATGATTGAAATAGAGGAAGATACTGTTGAAGATATTTATCAAGTGGATGATCCACCCTCTTCAAGGGCAATAATCGATGGATAATCCTAAAAACCTCTTCGGTTGACTCAGGGAAGTTGACATCATTGAATGCATAATTAACCACCCAATCAGAAATCATGAAGATGAAATAAATGATAGCAGTGCTAATGATTCACCTAATGATCAACAATAGAGTGATGATGAAAACAATCTACCACAGCCATCACCTCTCCCATCATCTTACCGGGCCCACCATCACTTCTACCACCATCCTATCCACCATCTTCACTACTTCCCCTGCTACCACCTCCACCTTAGTCCCTACCATTAACACCCCAGGCTTCAGGATAATGCCCACTTCAAGGTAGTGGCGCCCACCTCCCTTGTATTCACACTTACACCCTACTCATTACGGCCCTAGCCCTAGCCCCTGGCCCTATCCTGCCCAAACTCTCAGGTATTGATCGTAGACTCATCCTTCCCGATGGGTCAGGGCACAGGACGCTGGAAAGCCTCTCGGCCCTGATGAGGGCACTTAGGCCTGATGGTAACCGCTCCAGATTAGGCAGACAATAAAGACGGTAAGTTGAAACATGTTTTTATTACATTTTAATTTTACATTGCTTATGATATTTAAGTAATTTTGATTATTTGTTGATATATTTCATTATGTAATAGTTTTCATCCGTTTCGCGGCTACCACAAGATCAGGAGGTATTACAAAGTCGATATAACCATCCATGGCCTACATAGACTAACATCTCCCCTGATGTCAATGAGTCGTGGTGGAAGGAGTAGAAGGTAATTATATGATTGATTCGCTTTTGTTAAAATGTGTTTATATTATTCAATTATATGCTTATATATAATCACTTATGCGCTATGAATTTGTATATGCAGAAAACATTTTACATTCAGCCCAAGCATGATATAACACCCTGAAAATCATTTAAAAATTAATTTGAGCTTTGTTAGTCGTAATTTCAAAAATCTAACAGTTTAGCAATGATGAGGGTGGTCCAACGGCCTGTAAAATAAAAAATTTGGGCCAGGTGAATAGTAACCTTGCGAGCCCACGGCTCGGCAAGCCAAAACCTAGATTCAAGGGAAATGGGATTGAGAAAAGAGAGGGTTAAGGTTAGAAATGGTAAGAAATGGGAAGTTATACCTAGAATTAATTTTCGGGTAATGTTTGACTACCAGGTATGGTGTTTTACCCGTTCGGTAGAGTTTTGATGTGTGATTTTTAACACCGTACAAGTTACTTGATGGCCAAGTAACCTTTACTAACCACTTTATGCCAAGTGGATGGCAAGGATTAAAAGTTGAAAAGAAAGTTTTAATCTTGACCTTTCATTTATTATATTTTACTCGAGAGCCAATATCTCATCCTGTTCAATAAAATTTCGATGTGCGTTCCTAACCAGAAAGATAGTTTAATCATTATACATGGATAATGTATATCCATTCAAGCTAAGTGTAAGGCTAAGATTTAATCTTTTAAACCAAGATTAAATCCTAGCTATCCATTTGTTTTCCTTTTCTTTAAAGAACTACACATTTATATTATATGATATCTACACTTTAACACAAGATAAACACAACACAACCAACCTTATCACCCTACCATCATCATTTTCGGCCAAGAGGCCTTGAAAAGCAGCCTTCCATTGTTCTTCCTCTCAAACCTCTATTAACAAACTTCAAGCTTGCAAAACCTTAGCTCAAAGTCACTAAAACACCAAGATCCTTTCACTAAACTTGTTCTACACCTCAATACCTACAAATCTAACCGATTAAAATCTCAAATCTCCATAAATTCTCACCTTGATACCTTGCTTCCTCACTGATTTAGGAAGGATTTGAGGTTGATTTGGGAGCTTTGAAGTGGAAGGGATCAATCTTAGAGTAACTTGGAGCCAAGGATCCATTAGACACCAAAAGCGGGGTTTTCTTTGGCTTTTTCTTCCCAAATTTATTCTTAACATTTCTAATTGATCTTGGCCCAAAATTTCTGGCTATATTTGTTGATAATATGTTGATATTAATGTATGAATTTTGGTGGAGTGTTTGGATGATGTTAAAAATCATTTTTGTCAAAAGAGATTTTGAAGCATGTTGCTGGAATTTCAATTTTGCTATGGAGGAACTGAACACGAATTTTCTGGAATATTTTTGGGCAATTTCATGAGCTAGAAAAAATATATGTCGAAGCTAACATCCTAGGTTAGTTCCATAAATTTTCTTGAGCCTTGTTTCGGACTACTACTGCCTGAAAAAAATCATGAACCGAAGTGAACTATGTGCTACCTGGATTATTGGCACTGAAGCTATAAATTTTGCTAATTTTATTACTACATCAAATGATTGAATAATCACCTGAAATTTTTACAAGCTATTTAGAACATATTGAAGTCCAACTTTGAATTTTTGTATGATGTGATATGTTCATTTGATAAGGTAATAAAATTAGGAACTATGGCTATTGGTTGTAAATAAGGGGTTTCTTGACCTTTGAATTTGTCTAATTTTTTTATCATAGTTAGAGAATTCTTTTCCCTGAATTTTTATGGGACCTTGTGGATACATTGACGTATCCTTGAGAATTTTTATAGCCTCTGAATTGATTGTTTGATACAAATAAATTGTGCTATGAATATGTGAAATCTCAATGTGCTAAAAATGAATTGATGCTTGAAATTGATGAAATAATGGCATATTGTAATAGTATGGTATGAGCACAGAATATGAATATGAATAATTGAGCATGTAAACTTATTGATGAGGTTAGGCACACATAGATATGAATGCTTATTACAATTGCTCATATGTGAAAGGAATGCACAAGATTATGTTTCTTGGTTGGAGAAAGTGAATTGTTGTAAAGGAAAGTAAACCTGACTACCAAGAAAAGTATAAAGTTTATAATTCTTAGGCTAGAGAAGTAAATCTGATTGTCGGGAAAGTAAACCTGACTACCCTTGAATTAGGTCGGAAAAGTAAACCTGACTAGGAATAGGTCTGTATGAGAATTGGAGAAAGTAAATCCAATGATTATGTATAGGAATAAGCTTAGTCCTGAAAAATCAGCCTATTATCCTAAAGTAGTCTTTTATCTTATGTGCTAAGTGAAGAATTTTAGTATCAATATTGAGGCCAATATGTTAAGTTGTGATTTAGTAGTATATGGTTTATATGTTATTGAGTAGTATGATATGTGATTGAATAATAAAAGCTACCCACTTGAAAGGATGATTTTAGAACTTTAAAATGGATATTTAATATGTATTGTATGATCACATTTTCTTGATGAACCAAAGTGGCTAGGACGATGACGATGACATTATAATTATGTTTTAGGGATACCTCCTTGGAATTCAGAATTCTCACTACTTGTTGTGTTTAGTGTGTTCTAGGTTGATTCCAGAGGATAGTGAAGTAGCTACAAGAAAGACTAAATTGTAATTTCTATAGTTTAGTTGTAGGAACTTGTATCTATTGTACATAGTTATATATATATATATATATATATATATATATATACTGTAAATGTAGTAAAGAGGTGTGAACTAAAGCTCATAGAAGAGCTTCCTTTTATACTTGACTTGTATTAAATAAATACGTCATTTCTTGCTATATATTTTGATAGAACCACGAGTTAGTTAATACACGATTAATCAATCTTGCTATAGATAACTAAGAAAGGTCCGCTAATTTATAAGTAACAACTCCTAAGCATAATGTCATGACTTAAGGATGACGTTGCATGTGGGATGATGTTACACGTAAGCCCGCAGTGAAGAAGGCTTGGAGGATTAGGTCCTCCAAGTGAATGCAGGATTTGTTTCATGATGTCTAAAGGATACATGAATAGCTTGTGGCTAAATGATGGCACCCTTGGTAAGCTGGCACCATGTGCAAGCAACCCAACCTTCAAGAATAGGTCGATAAGGGAAAGAAAACCTCGCAGAAAGGCGGGTCATTGTACACGTGGTGGACACCGGGTACTCGGAAGCGTTTGGTAATTCTTTAACCTTTTTACATTTTATAATAGCATTTATTATATTTGAATTGTGGCAAATACTTTATTTTTATGACTTTATTGTGCTTATTTCTGCAGGCGAAAGAAGCTGCCTTCGGCATAGGGCGAGTTATTTGAGACCAACACGGAAGGGTAGAGGAAAGACCTGGAGAGGTCTAGGTAGACCCTCGCTGAGGCAACCTATGTCAGTTTGAATTTAGACATATCTTAATTTTTATTATTATTTCATTTATGTCATAATTATTACTTATAGTGTGTTTTATCTTTTTCCCTTCCAGGCACAAGTTAGAGACCTCTAGGAGCAAGCTTAGAACCCAATACAACCCAAATGGCAAGGCTGGGTGAATGCTAACATTCCTCCTCCTCTAAACAAGGAGGATGTTTGGACCTAGGTGGTTGATGTAATACCCTAAAAATTATTAAAAATTAATTTGAGTTTTGTTAGTCATAATTTCGAAAATCTAATAGATGTAGTAATGATAAGGATGGCCCAATGGACGGTAAAAAAAAAATCAGGCCAGGGTGAATAATGACCTTGTGGGCCCTATCAGCCCGCCAGGACGAAAACCTTAGAATTAAGGACCTAGAGATATCTAAAACTGAGAAATTATAGGATTAAGATTAGAAATGGAAAGGAATAAAGATTTTATACCAAGAATTAATTTTTGGGGCAATATTTGATTTCCTGGGTAAATGTTTACCAATTCAATGTGCATTTTTTAACACCGAAAAATAGCCAAATCTTTATAATAAGATAAAGTTATACTTATTAGCCAGGTGTAAGGGTAATATTTAATCTTGATTTACAAGATTAAATCCTAGCCATCCATTTACTTCTTTCTTTAAGAATTATCTATTCATATTATATTATATTCTAACTTATGTACAAGATAAACATCACACAAATCTTCTCTTTGAAGCCAAATTTCTTCTTCTTCAAGCCTCATTTTGTGCAGCCTCCATTTCCATCTCAAGAGAGCTCAAGATTTCATTCAAATGCCTAAACTCCTAGCCTAAACTTGATAAAATCACAAACTCCCTTCATCAAAGTTATTCTACACATCAATACCTACAAATCTAACTGATTGAAATCTCAATTCTCCATCAATCCTCACATTGATACCTCACTTCCTCACTAATTTAGGAAGGGTTTGGATTTGATTTGGGAGCTTTGTAGTGAAGGGAATCTATTTGGGAGCATCTTAGAGCCAAGGATACACTAGTTTCCAAGAGTATGGCATTTTAAACCTCTTTTACTTCAACTCTATTTTTGTGATTTCCTTACTGATTTCACAGAATATTTTGGTTTTATTAGTTGATGATATATGGATATTGATGTATTTACATGGGTGGAATGGTTTGTTGTTGTGGAAAATTCATTTTTGTGAAAAGCGATTTTGAACCATGCTGCAAAATTTTCAGTTTTGTATAGGCAGCCATTACTCACAAATTTTCTAAGGGAATTGTAGGTATTTTCATGAGCTAGAAAAAATATATGTTGAAGCTAACATCCTAGTCTAGTCCACAAATTTTTTTGAGCTCTGTTTTTTACTCCTAATTCTTTAAAAAAATCAAGAACCGAAATGGTATCCATGCTGTTTGGATTATTGGAACTGAAGCTACAAATTTGTCTAATTTTTCTACCATAGCAAATGATTGAATTTCCCTTTGAAATTGTTTCTAAGTGTTGATAACATCTTGAAGTGTAACTGTGATTTTTCTTTTGAATTGATTCAATCATTTTCTAGGGTTAAAAATTAAGAATTTTGGGTTCTCAGTTGAGGTTAAGTGGTTTCTGAGCACCGAAATTGTCTAATTTTGTTAATATAGTTAGAACTCTTTTGTCTGAAATTTTTGTGCAACCTTGTGGACACATTGAAGTGTCCTTGAGAATTTTTATAGCCTCTGAATTGATGGTTTAATGTGTAAATAAATTGTGCTACGAATATGTGAAATTTGCCATTGTGCTGAAAATGAATTGATGCTTTGGAATTGATGAAATAATGGCATCTTGTACTAGTATGACATGAGCACGAGAATATGAATATGAATAATTGAGCATGTGAACTTATTAATGAGGTTAGACACACATAGATATGAATGCTTATTACAATTGCTCATATGCGAAAGAAAAGTATAAGATTATGTTTCTTGGGTGGAGAAGTAAATCTGGTTTGTCGGAGAAAGTAAACCTCACTACCTTGAATTGAGTCAGGGAAAGTAAACCTGGCTAGGAATAGGTCTATGTGAGAATTGGAGAAAGTAAATCCAATGATCATGTACAGGGATGAGCTTAGTCCTGAAAATGCAGTCTATTACCCTAAAATAGTCTTTTATTTTATGTGCTAAGTGAAGAATTTTAGTATCAACGTTGGGCCAATATGTTAAGTTGTGATTTAGTAGTATAGGGTTTATATGATGTTGAGTAGTATGATATGTGATTGAATAAAAAAAGTTACCCACTTCGGAAGGATTATTTTAGAACTTTAAAATGAATATTTAATATGTATTGTATGATCACATTTTCTTGATAAACCGAAATGGCTAGGACGATGACGATAACATTATGATTATGTATTTCGAGGATACCTACTAGGAATATTAGAATTCTCACCGCTACTTGTTTGTGTTTCCATGTCATCTCCAGGTTAATTCAGAGAATAGTGAAGCGCTACAAGAAAGACTAAATTGTAATTTCCATAGTTTAGTTGTGAGAACTCGTATCTATTGTACATAGTTATATATGTATATGTCTAAATGTAGTAAAGAATATATGTGAACTAAAGATCATAGAAAAGCTTCCTTTTGTACTTGACTTGTATTAAATAAATATGTTGTTTTTTGCTATATATTTTGATAGAATCACGAGTTAATTAATACACGATTCGATCGATTCTTGCTATAGATAATTAAGAAAGGCCTACAAATCTATAAGTAACAACTCTCAAGTACGATGCCATGATTTAAGGATGAGGTTGTACTTGGGAGGATGTTACAGTTGCAGCCTTACAAGCCGCATATATGAGACGAGGTACTATCCTGAGAATATATCCTCATCCTCCGCCTTTGGGTTAACTCCGGGGATAATGCCCCAGGGAGCATGTGAATGCCCCCAACCATAAGCTACAATCAGGCATAGTTGATCCAGGAGAGGCATGGAGAGCTCTGGAGGAGGAGCTGAGATCCAAGGGCTTAAGCTCTCCTTGGAGGGACGGCGGAAAAGCAAAGAAAGAGAAGGCTAAGTTTGGGAAGATGAGCAAGATCACTCCAGATGTGATGACCTTCTTCCGGGACATGCAGGCTTCAGGATCTTCCAGCTCTGGCAAGACGCTCCCCCATATCCCACTCCCCTCCATCTCTGAGGGCCATCAGTTCGATGGCACGGATGAATGATGGTTTAGATGATGATGATGATGATGCCACCAATACCGGACGATGCCGACGCAGGAGTTCAGCTAGTTTTTATCTAGCTTTATTTTTTTCCATTCTGGATTTTTCTTACATTTATTGTAATTTGTATTTATTGTCATAATTTGCTATTTTATTTAATTAGTTTAATTCGTTCATTTTATTATTTTCTTATTTAATATCAATTTAATTGATAATTAGGTTATTATATAAATAAATAAATACCTAATTAAATAGGGAAATTTTTTTGAAAAAATATTTTTTAAGGGTATGACCATCGGTAACAAGTAATATTTTAAAAATAAATTGTTTTTCATAAATCGAAAAATTATTGGTAAACCAGTCGATAAATTGCTCAAAAAATTATTTTATTTATTTCAACTTCCATCGGTAATGTTAAATACCCCGTCGATATAAATATGTCTCTAACGGCCATGTTGATGCCTTCTATCTAATTGACCCAATGGCCAAATATTTTATTACCCGTCGGTACATTAGTCAAAAAAAGCCAACGAGTGTTTTTTACCATCGGTAATATTCATCGATGCCTGGAAACCAATGCCCACGTGTCGTCAGTACATCCACCGTACGAGTGTCGATTTCCTGTGCATTTCTTGTAGTGTATTCCAATATTTATAATTTTATTTCTTATCATCTTTTATTCTTATATATATTGCTAGGAGTACATAAGTATTAAACACTATGCAATATGCATTAAATGATGAAGCATTACTTCAATTATCATCAATGATCAAACATTAAGCCTAGAACACAATGCAAAAGTCAAAGAGAGATATCATAGGTTTACCATCACATTCTTATATATACTCACAACTCAATAAAAGTGAGGGAGTAGCTATTGCCACTCCTATATAGTTATTACCACTCCCATTTACATTAATTGTTCTTTAGTTTTACCAAATTATCCCCCTATTATTTTAATTAAAAGCATACCTAACATAAGATAATTCATAATACTATTAAAAGTTATCATTATAAATTTAATTAAAAATTAGTTTAACTACAAAAAAAATTATTGTTTATCTTATTTTAATATTCACCAATTACTAGATATTATAAGTATTAATAATTTGTTTATCATAATGACTTAATTCAAATATTAAATTGCTTTAAATTTTGTATACAAAAATATCTAAATAATATAATGTTGAATATTTTTAAGAAAATAATAAATAAAAATAAGTAATAACAAAGACATGATAATAAATTATGGTATATAATTACTTACATATTTTGTAACATCCAACATTTATATACATAAAAAACTAGTAAATAAACAAAATGATACCATAGTTTATTTCTATTAGATTGGAAATTAATTTTTATTATAGTTTTTTATTTATTAAAATTATTAAAAATTGAGGTAATTTTATAAGTTAAATTAATTACTTATTTGAATCAAAAATATTTTAAAAGGGTTAATTTTTTTTATGCATGAATAATATAAAGGCTATAGTATTTATTTTCTATTGGATAACATATATATAATTTACTTTTTTAAAATAAATTTCAAAATAAAAATTAAAAAACTAGAGAAAGACAAGTATATATGTGTCTTTAAGCCATTAAAAGTAGGTGATTGTAAAAAAAATCTTAATATAATAATTTTATTTAATAATTTATAAATTATATACACATTGGACATTAAAATTAAATAATAGCATGTGTATTGTTTGGTTTGATTTAGTATTTATCTTTTTTATTACTCATTATTCATTATTTTTCTTTTTCCTAAATTTTTTAGGTAATTGTTAACCTAAGAAAGTTTTAAAGGAAATAATTCAATATATAAAATTTTAATTATTACATCAAATAAGTTAATGTAAAATACTTGTACCTAAACTAATGAAAATAATATTAAATATTTTAATAATTAAATTATTTTTAATTAGATTAGCAATAATAAATTTTGATATCATTATAATGACTAACAAAAAATAAATATCAATTATGTACTAGTTTTATTTGATTATTTTCTTCAAGTAGTGTGAGGGGAAACAAAAACCAAATTAGATAAAGGGTTGTGCTCATATTCTCTGGTGTAAATGTGTTTGTCATGCCATGATAATAACATTTATAACTAGATATTATATTATAATCATTGCATGTATTAGTTTTATTTGATTAAAATAGAAGAAAGGGTAATTTGTAGGTATAAAAGTGTACAAGAAGGGGTGGGTTAAATCGTCTTTTACTCCTTTTCGCATCTAAAAAATTTAAAGAAATACTATCAAGCACTAAGTTTGAAGTGCAGCAGAAAACATGTTAGCGTTTCATAAAGTAGATTTATGAAGCATAAAAGGACTAAGAAACAGCTAAAATGATATATTAGAAATTATTAAAATATAGCATAGCAAAGAAAGTAAAGGAGATCAGGGATAAGAAGAAGCGACATAAGTATTTTATACTGATTCAGCCAAACCTACCTACATCTAATACTTAACACATGTTGAGGTTCCTCTATACATCTTTCTCAAACTAGAGAGAAACTGGATAGTCTTTACGTTAGCCTTCCAAAGCGCTTACTTATGACCAATGGACAACTCCTATTGTCACAAGTTGAGTAGTTATTCACAAACCTCTCCAAGCTGAACCTTGAGTAGTCTTGTACTAGCCTCTTCAAGCTAACCCCGTGACAAGTAGACAACCCTTCCTGTCATGTTGAAAATAGTTATTCACCAGCCTCTCCAAGTTGAACTAAGATTCTTTCCCCAGCCTCTCCAAGCTGAACCCATGACCAGGAGACAACTCCTATTGTTACGTTGAAAGTAGTTATTTACCAGCCTCTCCAACCTAAACTATGTTGAAAGTAGTTATTCACTAGCCTCTCCAAGCTAAACCCATGACCAGTAGACAACCTCTCCTGTCACGTTGAAAGTAGTTATTGACTAGCCTCTCCAAGCTGAACTAAGTAATCTTTCCCAAGCCTTTCCAAGTAACCGAGAGCAGCAAGAACACCTTATTTGTCACGTTGCAAGTAGTTTTACATTAGCCTCTCTAAACTATCTCACAATGATCACTCCTGGATCAAGGATACAAAGGTTTTTATTTGGGTTGCCACTCAAACTAACCTACACTAAAGTTTCCTTAAAATATACATGAATAATCCTAGGATAACTTGAATGACTTCTTTCCATACCTTTTCCTAGGAAGATCATATAACTATTCAAGAATGTGGAAAGAAGATTTTTACAAGCAAGGACACTAATTACATGATGATATGATGAACCTTGCTGGACACGAAGAGAGATTTGCATAGAGCTTCCTCTCTATATATAGACGGTCTTCCATTGTGACCGTTGCCCTTGATCAAATCTCCAAGTGACATGTGTTGATCATCCATTTGTGTCTTGGAAAAACAATCTAGAAGAGTAGGATGTCCATTGTCAAAGCTTTTGTAGAAGCCATTGTGAGATATGAGGTTTCTGATGTTACTTCAAAAATTACTCTTATGAGGTTTATGTTACTTCAAATTACTCTTACTTTCTAAATCATGGTTTCTTAACTCCTTCTTCTAAGCTGAGGTTGTTGACCAAGTTGGCAGAAAGATGACTCGCTAGTTTGAAACTGGGTTTGACTTTAAATTTGAGTTTCAAAAATTTAAATTTCCCTCCTTTTCCAATAACGTTCAGCCTTGCACAATGAAGTGAGCTTTCTAAAATGCAGAATTAGTTCCTTGATGATTCTTTGGTCTTCTAGTCTTCAATCCAATTTTTATGAAGATGAAAGATTTGTGATCATGATAATTGAAGATTGTGCAAAACTTTGTTATCAGAGCTTTCTTGATATCTTCATGTTAAGCATTATTTCTAATGTTCAACATTACTTTCTGAAGACCCGTGCCTTAGTTTCTTGCTCTTAATATGATATCCTTTGATCCGTAGGCATGTATACGTACTTTGCACAATATAATGTTCACTTTCTTTTAGGTTCAATCTCTTCATATGAGACAAATCATGTTTACACATGCAAAGTGAAATTATTCTCGTTTTAAGTTTGTATTATGCAAACAGAAATAGATGTGTACTTTGTTAAGAAACTCGAGGTAAACATTAGTCGTTCTTTGAATTAGTTTTGTTGTCACTCAAAACATATTGCATTAAAGCTTTCTAAAGGGTTCTTTTCATTAGGATATTGAAGATATATATTGCATTGGTTCTTTTAGATGTCACTCAAAACATTCTGCAAGTATGATCACAGAGGATAAGGATATTGAAGTACCTTAAGAGATAATCTTTTAGCTGATTCCTTATCCCAACATCGGGTGCAATCAACTTTCAGCAGATATATATCGTCCTCAACAATAAAGAGAGCCATCTGAACTCTGCTTTGCATGACTAGTGGTCAGACTTTTTCAAGACACAACAATAACCACTGGTGTTGTTTCTCTAACTCTATTTCCTGTGAAGTCATCATCTCAAAAACCTAGTGTAAACAAACTTGCTTTGTTCCTCATGACATTGTCAGCACCATTGAATATGTTCATGAACATCTCCTTTGTGCTGATGATGAACTTCCAACTGGTTATCTAGACTTTGCCTTTTTGAACTCGATCAGCTTCTTTTCCAAAGCATCCACCAAACTTTGATTTTCTCAAAGCTTCTTTAAAATATTCAGGCTCAAAGGTGGAGATGAAAGCATAGATTGACATATCTTTCATGGATGACTAGTCCTCATACCCTTGAAAAAGTCCCCATGAACTTTGTCTTGATCAGAGGCTATCGTTAGTTAGAAACTCCCTTGAAGTTTACGTATCATTGAGATTCCTCAACTTCTCTTTTATCTTTAGATTGCTCATCTCTGTGTCCAAAAAAATTACTTTGCTTTTTGAAGAGTTAATGTTCTGGAGACTCATTTTCTGAAGATTTTGCTTTCAAGCTTTTTCTGGAACTTCCTTGAGACTCATTTTCTCAAAGATTTTCCTTTAGTTCTTTTGAAAACATTAGCAAAGACTTCTTTAAGCTCATTCAGCATCAGTTGAGTCATTTAAGGATATTAGTCTATGAGCTTCTGATCCACTTCTCAATCAGGATAAGTACTGGTGTAGTCAAAGTTTGTTTGTTCCTTGGCACTTCAACCAGTTGGCCCTTTTCACCTATAATAGGAACAATTTTTGATATTGGTACCCAGACTTTCTAAGGTCCTTTTCATTAGTTATCAAGAAAGAGATTTCCCGACCTTTCTGAATTTCTTTCTCAAGAATCATTTGTGAGGTGGGTGTCTTTTCTTGTGGTAGAGTGCAAGAAACAAAGCTTATATATCTTAGATGAGGTTACATTACTTTTTCTCATATATTTCCTCTTCATATCCCAAACTTGTTTTCTAAAACTATGACCTCTGACCTCTTGCATAAAGGCAAGGATTTTGAACCATATATATATATATATATATATATATATATATATATATATATATATATATATATATATATATATATATTGGTTAGATATCAAAAGCAATGAAATTTCTCAAGTTTTGAGATAGCTCCTGAAACTATTTCTTATAAACTACTCAAGATATATTAAGCTCAAGACCTATAATTTTAGATTCAAAAGCAACCTTCTGAAGTAACACTTTCAAGATGAGATATTTTAGAGGAAGAAGTTAGAGAAATTTTCAGCAACTCATCATACAATGAAAGAGAAAAAAAAATGATATATAAGATCAGATACTCTTACCTTGCATTTTTCTATTAAGGTATACTAATGCCATGAAGTATAGATTTGTGACATATTCTGGCTCAT
This sequence comes from Dalbergia oliveri, assembly GCA_030441495.1. NCBI lineage: Eukaryota > Viridiplantae > Streptophyta > Magnoliopsida > Fabales > Fabaceae > Dalbergia > Dalbergia oliveri. Next base: position 3,400,526 of record JAMLFY010000010.1, read on the forward strand.
CATGACTTTTTGACCTTTTCTTTATATCTTCAGGGATGCTCCAGGTGTTCAACAAGCTCTTCTTCTCGAATATGAAATCTTTTCAGTGATACCATGAGCTTGGGATAAAAAGGTTCAAAATGTCCCTTCTTATCATAGATAGTAGGTTACTCTTTCAATATATTCTCCCCTTTTGTCATCTCTTGAATAGATGACTTTACTTTTCTTAGATCTACCTCCTCAGGCATTTGACATTTTACAGACACATAGAGATCTCATCTTTATTATCAATCTCAAATACATCATCAATTCATCCTCTTCAACAGAGGTTTCAACAACTTCCATTGCTTAGACTTTACAAAACTTCTAATGTGATGACTTTAGGGCCAAGGACAAACTCTTCCTTTATGAATTCATCGTGTATAACAAAGAGCTTGACATTGTGGGTTTCAAGGTATCCAAAGGAAGCATCCATGATAAGAGTTTGAATATCTTTTTATCAGAGATGGTAGTCTCTTTGGGCATCTTGCAGGAAAGCTTATAAGTATTCTCCTAACCATTTTTGAGATAGAATACTATTTGCCAAGATCTTCAAGTAGCATGTGCAACTGCCCTGTGTATTCTTACTTGTGACACAAGCATTGATATGATCATGTTCAAATTAGCTTAGTGCACATTTGAGTATGAACATGGCTATGGAGTTTTGTAGAACTTTTGACTTTTATAGATGTATCCACCTGCTCCTTGAGATTCCTCTTTGTCATAGATGATGTCTTATCAGATACTAAAGCCACAATAAAGGGAGATAAACACATGAGAGAGTGTTCTGTCTGTGTGATAAACTGTGCCATTTTGTCCCTTTGATCTTTATCTTCTACAATTGTTGGACTGCTGACCCTTCAGAGCCTAGCTTTGACACCACTTGTAGGTATAAAAGTGCACAAGAAGGGGGGTTGAATCATGCTTTACTCCTTTGCATTGAAACATTTAAAGAAATACTATCAAGTATTAAGCTTGAAGTGCAGCAAAAACATGCTAGTTGTTTCAAAAAGTAGATTTCTGAAGCATAGAAGGGGTAACAAAATAGCCAAAACGATATATCAGAAATTATTATAATATATAACATAGCAAAGAAAGTAAAGGAGATCAAGGATAAGAAGAAATGACACAAGTATTTTTATACCTGGTTCGGCCAAACCTTCTCCAAGCTGAACCTTAGGGTAGTCTTGTACTAGCCTCTCCAAGCTAACCCGTGACAAGTAGACAACCACTATTGTCATGTTGTGACAGGAGTTATTCACCAGCCTCTCCAAGATGAAAGAGTAGACTTTCCAGCCTCTCAAGTTAAACCTGTAACCAGGACAACCTTACTATCACGTTGAAAATAGTTATTCATCAACCTCTCCAAGCTCACCAGTAGTCTTTCCCAGTCTCTCCAAGCTAACCAAAGTAGCAAAAACACCTTACTATCGTGTTGCAAGTATGTTTACAGGAGCCTTTCCAAGGTATCTCACACTAATCACTACTGGATCAAAGATACAAAGGTTTGTGTTTGGATTGCCACTCAAACTAACCTACACTCAAGTTTCCTTAAAATATACATGAATAATCCTGGGATAACTTGAATGACTTCTTTTCCACAAGTCTTCCTAGGAAAATCATATAACTATTCAAAAATGTGGAAAGAAGATTTTTACAAGCAAGGAGACTTATTACAAGATGATATGATGAACCTTGCTAGAGATGAAGAGAGATTTGCACAGAGTTTCCTCTCTAGTGCAGGATCAGCCTTAATGACATTGAACGACAGGATCTCTATATATAGACGATCTTCCATTGTGACTTGTTGCCTTTGATAAATCTCCAAGTGACACGTGTTGATCATCCATTTGTGTCTTGGAAAAGCAATCTAGAAGAGGTCCATTGTTAGAGCTTTTGCAGAAAGCGTTGTAGATATGAGGTTCTAATATTACTTCAAAAATTACTTTTACTTTCTAAATCGTGGTTCTGAACACCTTCTTCTAGAAGCCAATTGTTGACCAAGTTGGCAAAAGAGATAACTCTAGTTTGAAACTGGGTTTAATTTTAAATTTGAATTTCAAAAATTCAAATTTCCTCTTTTAGATTCGCGTCCACATGAAGTGAGCTTTCTGAAGTGCGGAATTAGTTCCTTGATGATTCTTTGGTCTTCTGCTCTTCAATCCAATTTTTATGAAGATGAAATATTTGCGATCATGATGATTGAAGATTGTGCAGAACATTGTTATAGAGCTTTCTTGATATCTTCGTGTTAAGCATTCTTTCTGATGTCCAACACTACTTTCTGAAGACTTTGCCTTGGTTTCTTGCTCTTCATATGGTATCCTTTGATCCGTAGGCATGTATACATACTTTGCACAATATAATGTTCACTTTCTTTTAGGTTCAATCTCTTTATATGAGATAAATCATGTTTACACATGCAAAATGAAATTATTCTCGCTTTAAGTCCATATTATGCAAACAAGAAATACTTGTGTACTTCGTCAAAAAACTCAAGGTAGACATTAGTCGTTCTTCAAAATATTTTCTTTGAATTGGTTTTGTTGTCACTCAAAACATATTGCATTAAAGCTTTCTGAAGGGTTATGGAGCTAACATAATTTAGTGAAACTAAATAACAATTAATGCAAGTGGGCATGGCAATAGCCATTTAGGAGTGGCAATAATCACTCCCTTTCTGCTAACTTTATTTAAGATATACTCACTTTACTTATAGAACCTATATATATCAACTTTATTATGAGTGTGAGGAAAGATGAGATGGTGAACATTCATTCATACAAATATTTTTCAAAATTAAATAGATAAATATCATACAACTTACAAACCTCCAAGGCTACAATGCAATCTAGTTTGTTTGTCCTCCATAACTTTAAGAGCTAGAAACTACTTTCACCAAAGTCTTTAAATCCTAGCTTGCTCTCCTTTTGGCCCAGTGCATCCAGCACAATCCTCATAAACTTTTGTGCTTTTTTCGTCATCTTTTCCTCTTCCTCCTACATGAGAATCATGTTCAAGCTTTTAATCAACCCATTCTTGCTGAACACCCCACTTTCAATTTTCACACCAATCTCCCATATATCCTCCACCATTCTCCTTGTCATCCTATGATTCCCAAAGAATGGCCTACAAATCATAGGCACCCCATTGTAAATACTCTCAACACAGAGTTATAGCCACAATGAGTCACAAACACCCAGAACCATGTGCTAATACTTGAGTTTGAGGAGCAAGGCACCACTTTCCCTTTATTACTTGTCCTCTCAAAGAATCCGAAAGCTTCTTGCATGTGCAACTAAATCTAATACTAAAAATCCAATATGAATAAATATTTAATTTTACACAATTGTAAACATTTATATAAACAAATTATAAAATGAAATAAGGAAAAAAGATGAAAAACTACTCTCAATGTCCACTATCAATGTCAATAAGTCAGTTTAAGGGGTCAACACAACACCTACATTAACAAAATAATAACAATAATTACTCTCCAATGCATTCAGAAACAACACTATAGGTACCCACAAATGAATGGAAAAACTAAGCCAAATCAAAATACTAAACCAATTAGAATGCTCACCAATGTACCTAAATCGCAATGGTGGTCTTTGTTTCACAAATGGAGCTCTAATGGTGGCAGAGCGGCGTGGAGGGAAGGAGAAAGAGTGAAAGAGAGAAAGTTTTGGAGAAATGGGGAGAAGAAGAGTGCGGATGTAACATATGGGTTACCAACGGTAACTTATTAGTGAAATAGTATGTTTCGCATCTCACTTATTACCAATAGGCATGTGGGAATCCCAAAAGTTGCCAACGTACAAATTTTTTCAAAAACCCATCGGTAAATTTATGAAAAAATAATTTCTATATACACATTAGTATAACCATCGATAATTTAAGGGATAAAATAAATAAACATAAAATATTAATCGCCCGTCGGAATTTAAAGAAAAAATAAATAAAAATAAAATATCAATACCCGTCGGTACCCAATCGATAAAATTCTTGCACCATGTGGCGCGTGCAATTACCAACGTTTATAATTACTATTGTACCAATCGGTAAACTCATTGGTACACCTATCGAAAATTGTGCACACCATATAGCGCAAAGTGGCGCCATTATTTACCAAGGGGTTTACCGATAGGCTGCGTGCAAATTGATTATCACAAGTATAATTATACAAAAAGGTGACAATCCATCCAAAATACCACTGTAATTACCAATAGGTACGTACTCATTGATATTTTTTGTATCCGCGAATTTCTAGTAGTATTTTTTGTCAAGGACCAATTTGTTTATTAATAAAATTATCAAGGATCAATTTGTGTTTAGTCAAAAAGTATGAAAATAATTCAGTTATATATGAATAAAATATTTTGAGATTTATTTTACTTATTTTATACAATAAAATAGATTCAAAAAAAAACATTAGGGGTATTTATTGAACAATTTATTATAAATCACAATATTAATATAGACAGTGTATTTTCAATCTTTCCAATTATAAGAACTCTCAACACTTTGTTTAAGGTTTTTCTGACAATGCAATACATATGTAATTGTCTATGACAAAATATATATCTATTGGCAAATATAATTCACATATAATTTAATGATTATTCTTAACTTTTGTTTATTATCATTGTATAACATACTATTATAAAAAATTTCCTTCTTAAAAAAAGGTCACTTTAAGTCCTTTGTTACCAAAACTATTCATGGAATATGAATTTTTGTACTAATATTATTTCATATAATTATTTATCTTTTAATTCTATACTTTTCTCGATGCCTAAAAAGTAATTTTGTTGCACTTGCACATTTTTAATACAAAATTTATGCTCTTAAGAAACATAATTGACATTCCTTCCTTTGAGCTAAACTTTTATTATTACTATATATGACTCTAGGTGCATACAAAGTAGTCATATTGCATTGCACATTTTTAATGCGAAATTTATGCTCTTAAATAGTATAATTGCAAGTAATGATCTAAAAATCTAATCAAATTTAAAGTATTGTAGATTTTAGTACATAAGCTCTTGTTCAAATATATCATCTATTGTGCTGTCAATCTCATCCTAAGCTTTTATATTGTTTTGTTGGACCATTTGTATGATGTATGTAATAATTATTTCAATCAATATATAGTATCATTTGAATGAGTGCATAATGTTATTTCTAAACTTCATATAGAAGTATTTTAAAACTTTAGAATGTACTGAAAATAAAAAAGATATTTTCAATGTTTTCATTTTTGGGAACACATATAGGCAAATTAAATATGTTTTTAAAATTTAAAAAGTAAAATTACTTTTAAAAAATAAAAAAGAAATTAATTTTTAAATCAAAGTTTTTCATTTTTCTTTCTTGACAATTAGTGATGACAAATGTTACACTTTTTTTAACATAAGAATTAAGACAAGTTTGGTTTGAATTTCCAGTTTTGTTTTCTAATTTTTTAGACTTTATGAAGGAAATATTAAAAATTCTAAAAATTACAAATTTAAATTTTCACTTTTCATTTCCAATTTTTAGTATTTCCTTCATAAAATCCTTAAAATTGAAAACTCAAACCAAACAATTTAAATGTTACACTTTTGAAATCAAAAGAATTAATATTTATTTATTTTTTGAGATTTCTTTTATTTTTCTAGTAATAATATTAATATTTAATAATATGAAATTACTTTTTTACTAACTTTGCATAATTAATCAAGTTTTAAGAAAAGTTCATCATCGAGTAGCACAATCATTATTAATTAAATTAAGAAACTGTAAAGTTTTATAAAATAATACAATAAAAGAAAGTTTAATTTAAGTGAAAAAATATTGATAATTTTGTAATATTACAAGCATCTTGAAAATAGTAAATTAGTTCAAATGAATTGAAAATTTAATTTAACAAATAATAAATTTATAATATATATCCATAAAACATATAAAAATAATTATTTTGTTTTGTTTTCTCAACTATTGAAAATTTAATTTACCATATATAATTTTTATTGCATGGCTGACCCATGAGAAGACTTTTTTTTTGCTCATGTAAGAAATAAAAAAAAATTAAACCTAGCCAATATCACATTTTAATTCACACAATGCATATAGAAAAAGAAAGAATGCTAGACCACTTTATATGCCAAATCCCTCAACAAATTCCTTCTTTTGTTATAGATGCCTTCAACAATATAGGTTCTAAGAAGAGACTCAAATTCACCAACACCTATACCTTGCCCCAAACCTCTAGTATAATATGCGTTCAAATTGTAAATTTCATAGAAGAATCAATGTATCTCTCATGTGCTGCAATAGTCCATCGTTACATCCTAATTTTATATTTTGTTTTCCCTTTCTAACCAAACACATTGAAAATCATACCAAAATATTTTCTCAAGATCTTCTATCTATTTTATTCTCTCATTATTATTATCTAATCTCAATTTTCCTATAAAAAAGCGATGAGAAGCTATTAAGCGAGTAAAAAATAAGGTAAGTTTTTAGTATGGAGTCTCCAAATTTGTTGGGGATGATGAGAAGCTTTAATGCAGATTTTGAAGGGTGTAAAGGAGGAGTAGAAGACATTGACACTCAGTTCTACGATTTGCAAGTAGCAACCTTCGAAGAGACAACCAAGAGAATATGATAGATAAGGTTGCATTTTGTTTCCTCAAATGCTTTCACTTGTCACCTTCTCGTTTCAATTTTGACATCACACCTGGCAAATCAAGAAAAAAAATTCAAACAATTTTTTATTAAAGTATATAATATGCGTTCAAAATGTAAATTTCATAGGCTTCATTGAGTAATCCAGAATCCATAACGTAATCTACCCACTGCTCGATGTACCTGTCCAACATAGGAATTAAGTTTCAAGAGAATAAAGAAGAACAAACTAAGTATTAAACATATTGAAATCAAGCAAACCTGGAAAGTGGTTGACCTTCTTGATACCCAAAATAAAGATGCATTAAGGTGGAGATGTCAGACTCGAGAGCTTCTCAAAATGCATTTTGATTTCAAATGCTTGATGACACAATGTGGAATGATGGATTAATGGTTAATCAATTTACCTCAAACGTAAAATTCAATCAATTTTATTTCATTTAATGCTCATCGTAATATTGGTGGCATGAAAGTTGAAATGTAAAATAATTCTCCTATTGGAATAAACTATAAGTCCTCTAATTGCATTAGTGTAATAATTGCAAATTGCAGTATATATATATATATATATTATTGAATTTAAATACAGGACTAATGTAATGGTATTAATAAAACTCATAATTTTCTGAATATAAAGTATAGCTTAATATAGAAAATAAAATTTAATTTTAAATATTAGTGAAATAAAACTAAATATTAAGTTTGTGTAGCCTCCTTTTTATTTTATCAAGGTTTGTGTTTATTTTTAATTATTAGTAAAATAAAACTAAATATAAAGTTGATTTATCATTGAATTTTCTATGTATTTTAGGGTTAAATGCATTTTATCCCTGAATTTTAGGTCTTGTGTAATTTAAATCCAACTTTTCAAAACATGCATTATAACACCTTAAACTTTTCAAACTTAAAAAACCCCCTAATTTACAAACAATACATTAACACCTTAACTTTTTGAAATATGCAAACCCCCCACCCCAAAAAAATTTTAAGTCATTGCAGAGTGTCACACAATAAAAAAATTCAGGAGTTAATTGCACATAGTATTCACAAACAATGTGTCGTGTTGCACAAATTAGAAACTTCAGGAGGTTAAATGCATATAAATTTTACCTTTATTAGTTGCCAAAATTATACTAGAGGTGTTTTGCAAGTTTAAAAGTTCATGATGACGCGATATACATTTTGAAAAGTCAAGGGGATAAATACATTTATCTCTATATATATTATTTAAAATTATGCAATATAAATATAAATATATTTTAAGTTTTTTACTTTGATTACACATTGCATTAGTACCATGTCGTTATTCCAAAATTTGAATATGAGCTAGTTTATATTTTATTAATATGTAGTGTTTAGTTTCTATTTTAGTAACGTAAAGTTACCATTCATGCCCATGTATGCTCAATTTACTCATGCCTATGTATGTTTGAAAGGAAAAGTTGATATCATTGTAGTTAATTTGTGCCTTTAAAACTTGCAATAATCATAGTTAATTTGTGGGTCAAGCTCCTCTCAATTGAAAAAAAAGCCCTATATATATTTTTTTCTCCTTTTTTGTTTTCTAGTAGAATTCCAATCACATCTGCTTCAATCCCTAAATTTCATCCCCTTCTACGAAATATAAACTCCTAACTTAGGAAAGGTTATTATTTTATACATCTGCTTCACAAATATATCTACTCTATGAAAGTAACTAGCCTCTCTCACACACTAGTCCTTCATGATCTAGGACTACGCATTCCTACTTTGCTTAGGAAAGTCATTTATAGAAAGTTTGACCATTTATTTTGTAGTCTATTTAAAGATTTAGCTTGATTTGTAATTTGTTACTTGCACTTAACATTGTTTGTCATCCTGGCTATTGAAATAGGAAATCAATTACAATCAATGGCTAGAAAGATTGAAATCCAACCATACAAACTCAGCTCCAACTGGACTTCTACCTTGAGAAGTCCATCAATTTTCAGGTACCTAATGCAACTTGGAAGACAATGAACAATCAATACTCCTAAGGCCATTGCAATTGGCCCATACCATGATATCAAAAAGTAGATATTGGAATGATTTTATCATGAGAACCAGATGAGCTTCCATGATGTTTGTTGCAAAAATCACAAAGTTGAAAATGATATGAGGAAGTGTTATAGAGGTGAGGTTGAACCCAACAAAGCTAGATTTGTATGGACGATGGTGTGCGACGGATCTTTCCTCATTTAATTTTTCTAAAACTTCATGGAGATTAGTCTACACAAAAGCTAGATTTTGATTATAGGTATGATCTTTTTATGAAAATCAGCTTCCTATGATACTGCTCAATAAATTATTTAGTTTAGCAAAAATATTAATGCCTCTTATCCCAATTATTTCACTTTTATGAGATACAATAGTGGAAACATAGATTAACAGGCGTGAGAAGAACATTTCCTAACCTTTTAAGGTACTTCTTTACCTCCTTCACTTCATCTTGAATTCAAACAAAGAACAAGTAGACGCATAGTGAAGACCAAGTACCAAACAAAGTCTACAGCATAAGCTAGTTTCGAATGTTGGTGTCAGTTCGAAGTGGACAAAAGCAAGTCCCTACTAGACATCCAATTTCATGATGGCACTTTAACAATGCCACTATTTGTGATGGATGATTTGACGGAGCGAAATTTAAGAAATGTGCTTGCTTTCGAAAAGTACTATTACCTCCACTCAACGTTTGTCTTGAGCTTATTTCTATATGTTAAGTTTTCTAATTGATACCCAGGAAGATGTAGATTTCCTCATTAGTAAGAATATTGTTGCCCATAGCATCATCTACCCTATCGGCAATAATGTTGTTGTAATGAGGAAACTATGTCTTCCTTATTATCAATAAGAAAACTTAACATATAGAAATAAGCAAGCAAAAAGATGTGGTAATAATACTTTTTAAAGCAAACATTTCTTAAATGTCACTCATCAATTGTCGACCACAAATAGTGACATTGTTAAGTGCCATCATGAAATTGGATGTCTAGTAGGGACTGTTTTCGTCCACTTCGAACTTCACACCAACATTCCTAGTGGCTTACATTGCAAACTTTGTTTGGTACTTATCTTCACTACACGTCTACTTGTTTTTTGTTCATATTCAAGACAAAGTGAAGGAGGTAACAAGAAGTACCTCAGAAGGTCAGGAAATGTTCTCTCATGCTGTAAAATCTATGTTTCCACTATTGTATCATATAAAATAGTGAAAAATAATCTAGGATAATGAGGAATCAGGATTTTTTGTTAGGCTAAATAATTTATCAAGCAATATTATAGAAACTAATTTTGTAATATGAAAAATTATAACTATAATCAACATCTAGCTTTCGTGTAGACTCATCTCCACAAACATTTGCAAAAATTCAATGAGGAAAATCCATTACACACTATCATCTATACAAATCAGCTTTGTCTGTTTCCTGATATCATCTTTAATCTTTGTGATTTCACAACAAACATCATGGAAGCTCATTGGGTTCTAACAATAAAATGATTCCATTATCTACTTTTTTGTTGTTCCTCTTCCACATATCTGAACATACGATGGTATGGGCAAATTGCAATGACCTTAGGAGTATAGATTTGTTCATTGTTTTCCAAGTTGCATTGGACACCCTGAAAATTGATGGACTTCTTAGGTAGAAGCTCTAGCTGTTAAGCTCATCTGTGGTTGGATTTCAATCTCTCTAGCCATTGGCTACAATCGATTTTCTATTTCAGGAACCAAGATGACGAACAATATTAAGTGCAAGTAATAGAAATTTCAAATCAAGCTAAATCCTTAAAACTACAACATAAATAGTCAAACTTTCTACAAATGGCTTTCCTAAGCAAAGTACGAAATGCAAAGTCGTGCTAGAATTAGGAGGAACTAGTGTGAGTATAGTTACTTTCGTGGAGTTGATATATTTCTGTCATACTAGTCAAAAACCCGTGCTATGCACGATTTATTTAAAGATAAAACTTGTTATTTTTTATGTTTACTATATTCAAATTTGAAGATATATTTTATAAGCTTTGTTGTGTCTTTGTATGTATATGTCATGTATTTTAAAATAATTTGTAGCTTTTTACGCAACTTTTATTTCTCGTCTCACAATGAATATTGATTAATTTTCTTTTTTTTTCTTAACCAAAAATGCTACACTGAAAAATTGTTTAATAAATAAAATTAGACTATATGAATAGAAAGTGGTTATAAAGTTAGGCCTCTTAAAACCTTGTCAAATATAAAGTCGGCTTTTTTTTTTTGGGATAAGAAATTTACATGGTGACTGATTGTAAGAATAAAAAGAATATAGCATTTGGGTTTTTGCATTTTAGATTTTCAATAAGTAACCAGGGGTAAGGCTGCCCCCAAGATTTTATTTTTTACTATATAGTTATATATATCTCTCAAAAATTATTGTATAATTGCATGTGAGTATTGTAATTATTAGACAATTAATATATTATATTAGATGAGAAAAACAAACCATTAATATATAATAAGTTTAAGAGTTTTCTAATCAATTTCATTCATTTTTTTTGTCTATTCTCATCTCAAACATCATAATATTGATCAATAATATTATCTATATATTCAAAAGTGAATGTCCTAGAGCCTATTACTTTCGAATGTAATAGTAACCCCACTCACTTCCACTCATCCATCTCATCCAATGATAATTGTGTGTCTCAATGAGTCATTCCTTTTTCAATATACAAATAATATCATTGATATATAATAGAAAAATTATTGTATATAGGCATAATTCTAAAAATCTATTCTTAAACACACTAAAAAAAAAATAATAATAGAACCCATACATGAGTGAGCATATATTAAATAAAGTTAATGTAACCTACTTATATTGTGAGTGTACCTAAATGTAATATGTTAGATTTGTGAACATGTAAAAATCTCTCTAGAGTATCCTAGGCATTTTTTTTTTTTCTCTTAAATTTTACCATGTTCTGTCCCTCCTAACTTTTAAATCATGTTTCGCCACTAAAGTAGCATTGTGTATTATCATAAAAACACACATCGAATATGAACTCAATTACCCAATAAATGCTCAAATGAAACTTATCAATCATGAAACCCATGTATATAAACTCTTACAATTTTATTATAAAATTGAAAATATTTAAATATTATTATTAATTTAAATTATTGCTTGTTTGTGGTATTAATATTAATAAAAAAAACAATTTATGGTGGATAATTTCTCGTCTTGTAAGCATCATTATCTTGAATAAGTTTTTTTATATGACCTTGTAATATAAGTTACAAAAACCTTATAATATTTACGATCCCTTGCTTCATCAAGGCATTAACTATATTGTACTTTTATTGATAAAATAAGTAAGTATTATTACTTATCTTGATAAGGTAATAATTAGATTCTTAGTTGAGATAATGTCTGAAATTTTATTCTAACAACAATCCCTGCAGAAAAAACTAATGTGTAGTTGAATTAGATTGAAAATGAGAAAAAGATGAATAAACAGTCTATACTGAAATTTACCAGCTGTAACTCTGTATTTTTTTTCTCTATCTCTCCTTCTCTTCCATCCCTCAATCTCTCTTTGCTCCAAGTATTTTACCAGCTGCATCCCCTGGTTCGATTACTTTTTTCTTCTCCTTCTTTCATTAGCTTCCTTCTTCTTCCTCTCTTTGTCACGAACTGAAATGGGGCTAGGCCATGGAAGAAATGCACCACCTTCTACAAGAAGATGGCACACAACCAACAAAACTGAAAAAAGCTTGAGCCTTGAAGAATGAGGATGGAGACTAGATCGGAGAGATCGAGAGTGAGGGAGGGACAAATCAAGAGTGAGAAAGGGAGAGAGCTCACCAAGGCACGACGAGCTTGAAGCAGAAGCAGTCAAGCAAACAAAGAGGAGAGAAGAGAGGGAGTAGCAGACAAAGATCTATAGGCCTAGCCTGGGAAGGCAGAAGCAGAGATTGAAGATGAAGATGGAGGTAGGAGTGGCGATGGAGCGGCGGCGCAGGGCGGATGAGCGCAAGGCCACAAGGGACAGAGATCGAAGAGTGAGAGTGGAGGAGGGTGAGGAGGATGGAGTGAGAAGGAGAGTGTGAGAGAGGGTCAGTGGAATTCGCCGGGTTTCTCGTCGTTTGACTTAGCTCAACTGTCGAATCATCCGGACACAGAGATCGGCCAATTCCAGCGATCCTACGATCTTACTCTGATCCCACGGCGAACGAAAAGGGTGAGCCAGAGCTGGGATCGGGATCAGGAAAGGGTGGTGAAATCGTTGGATCGTGCGATCTCACGATAATAGCGCGATCCTAGCTACCTTGATTATGCCTCCCTTTGCATCTCCTAAACATTTGTAGCTGTTAAGCCATCTTTGTCAGGATGCACCAAGTAGTGAGAAGGAATAATCCTTCTCCCTTGCTGCATTTATAATAAAGAAGTAATGATTTTCTTTAGATGCAATTAAAGGACTAATTTTGTGAAACATTTTGAAAAGACAAACTATTCATCACGAAGAAATCAATAGTATAATTCTCACTATGTCAAGTACAGAATTGCCATTATTTTTAGATGGTGTTCACCTAAAAAGATAATTAGAGAGTAAGATATACAATCTTAAATTATCAGCATAGATTATACAGTTCATTATTTGTCATGGAACGTTTGATGTTTCATCCAAAGTTTATATGCATTTGCACTTAAGAAAAGTAAACTTTACGGGTGTTCCCTGAATATCAAGCCATTGATCAATTCAAAAGCTCTACAATTAGTATATAGCTTTGCTAAACCTTTGGAAATTTTCACTCGATTTGACAACACAGCAAGATATAATATAAGGCAATTTCAAAGCCTTTTTTTGTATTCAAAGACACGCATGTCTAAAAGAAATGCTAGAAAGGACTTACCTCAATAACAATGTCAGTCTCAAACTCAGCCCAAGAAAACTTAAGAGGTTCCTGTTTGAGACAGCCTTGATGGGCTTACCATCAACAGTAATGGTGCCATCATTTGGTATTTTCACATCTACATTAAGTGAAACAGCATGTCATTATCATTCCAATTCCATTCAATGAAAAACAATTCATCTGTACCAACAAACTCGAGCAAGCCAATTAAAAGGATATTGCATTGTAACAACTTGCGTTTTTGACACCAACACTGTCGTTGGCTACAATGACATGAAGGGATGAGTACTTTCGGCTGTGACAGAAGCGGAGAAAGTTTCTACCAATGCAGTCAAAACCGTTGATTGCTACCTTAACTTAGCCATTGTTTCTTCCATCATAGTAATTGAAAAGGTAAAAATATTCCAAGCTAGTATTTATGCTAAGCTTAATGAAAAACATACTCCAATGCTATGAGATGAGAGAGTAGCACATGAAGAAGACCTTTTGCAATCTTATTAGGAAGACCTCCTAGTTGACAAAATAAAAAAAAAAATCCAAAACTATCAAAATTTCACAATTTCAACCACAAGAATGTTAGTCACAAGTTCAACCTACCCAAAAGTTAGTCACATTACATATAATCATCCTGAAAGTAGTCACCTTAAGAGCAAAAATAAACAATACTGGAGTGCAAACATAGGATTGTTGTGGTTTATGAAGGATAAAAGGGTGAATCAACTGCAAAACAGAAATAATACCATATTAATTTAATACCATAAGAACTGCCTAAAGCTGGCAACTAAAGGTACGGTATTCAGGCATGAAAGTATATCTAAACTATTTACAACATGGATTCTGATGATAAACTAAATGGTTCTCATTTTCTTTTACTTTTTTTTGTCTGTCAATTCATTAATGCCACGACCCAAACTAATCAAGTTGATGACACATCCCAATGCAAGCTACTGCATCAAACTGGTAGTTCAAATATTTGCAAAAAGATAAGAAAGCATCACAATTAGTATCATATAAACTAAACTTTGGGCTATAGCCAATTTGAAACAGAAGAAAGAACAATACCTCCATTCGGCCAGACATGACTGGCTTCCCAGCAAGCAGCTCTGCCAAAATGCAAACAGCACTCCAAAGGTCAATACCAACACCATAAAATGTAGCCCATAGAAGAAGCATAGGGGGATGATATCAAAGAGTCACAAATAAGAAACTAATAAGAAATAGCACCAAACAAAGGATAATAACTCAAAAAATCACATGTTTTACATTTAAAACTAACAAAACTCAATACTGAAATCTTTACCAAAAAATCAATAGTTAAAAAAACCATAAATAACAAAATAAGGCAGGAAGCCTCTTCCTATATGTCAAGATCACAGATTGAAACTTAAAAATCAGATCTGAAATGGAATGATATGAAATTCACCTGAGATAGGAATATGGACAGGAATAGGGTTCTTGTTGGTGTTCGTGGATGGCAAAACATCCTTCTTCCAGGACTAATTAAACTCATTGTTGTGGAACAGCCAAATTAGAGTAATGACCTAGCCAAATAGAGCCCAATTCTCTAAGACATAAGTATTTCCACTAATGGCCAAATATTGCTTTATTCACTATCAGTGAAAATGAAGTTGGTTTAGAACTATTATTATAACCCTTTGAACTAACAGTTATGAGTTCCCATCTTTATAATTTGGTTCATGTAAAATGGAATTTTAATGTTTCAACCTGTTAAGGATGAAAGCTCACTTCCTCGGTCTCCCTTTTTGTCAATATAATCCACTAACTGCTAGAGCCAGAATTCCAACCTGAGAAGAAAAAAAAAATTCGGATGTCAATGAATGTGCTTGTTGCGATCTATTTGTCAGTGGGGATCAATTTATTTTTCTTTGGCTGTTAGTATCATTCCCTGTTTGATAAGTAGCATTATCTACAATGACTAATATGTTGAATATAGCTGATTGTCGCACACACTTCCAAAGAAGATTGTTGAAAAAATGAGTTAACAACAGCCAAAGCAACAGAGCGGAAGAAAGAGAGAGTAATACACAGTGATATGTGTAGTAGAAGATTAAAGAAGAAGAAGAATAAGTAGCAGCCTAAATGGTTATCTAAGCTTATCTGAAATTGAAAACTCTTAAGTAGCAGCCTAAATGGTTGCTATGTTCATGAACAACAGTTCATCAGAACTAATCAAGTCACATTCTTGTTTAAGTTCTACACTTTAGGGCTAGCCAAATGATGCAATAACATCTTTCTGCATTTGAAGAAAAAAGATGAGAACAAAGTAAAAGAGAACTAATGTGATATTAAACGAATTACAAAATTATAGAGGTTCCCCTTCGTCTCTTTCTAATTTTCATCATAGGCAAGTGCACACTCTAGTAAGAACTGCTTATAATAAGATTGACCCCTGAATAGTTGTGCAGTATTTCTTTTTTGCTCCCAAAAAAATATTTACATCTCATCATTAATACCTAAGTTACAATCATCATCTGTTTTTTTTTTAATAATTGAGATTGAATGGCTCAGCCAAACACTGGCCAGAGACAGCACAAAAAATAGATTCACCAGTATCTAGTCAAGGCAAAATAAAGACAACATCAACTCAAAAAAAAAAAAAACCCTTAGTCCGCCCTGAAATTAGCACTATAAATCAAGCATAGTAAACCCCTTCTGGCTACTAATCACCACTTTCAATAATCACACTATAGCAATCAGATTCCAATCCCAACAGCCGAAATAGTCTCGTCTTACAAAAGTCACAGACATCATTATACTGTCCTAAATTTCAGACAGTAACAGAACCTTCGCAAACTCTGGTCAGCATCATAGTCATACCAGTCTAGACGCACCAATCCCACTTATTTCTGATATATAATTCACATCGATACCTAAGGATTTACCTTGCAGAGTATGCTTTTATCTCGGCAATAATTTATCTGCGCAAAATGGCACAACACCAATGAAGTTTTAGTACATTTTATCCATTTATTGATAATAGAGATATTACCACATTCTTTAGGTCCATCCTCCAGCTTGAAAACAATGTCCACACTTTACCATCTATAAAAAGAAAATTACATCAACATAAAACAAAATATATAAATGAAGAGGACAGAAAATTGATTATTAACATTGGATAAGCAAGTAACCTGTAATGGTCGATCAACCTAGTAATCATCATTGCTCCAAGGGAGGAGGTCTACATTTAAGAGGCACGTGCGAGGGTCAAACTAAGAACTTAATCCCTACAACTCCTTTCCAACAGCTATTTATTTGAGATCACAATCATATCAAATAAACAGAAAGAAAAAGAGATTCCTACCTAAATGAAGCTTGCATTGATATAATCCTGTGCATCAGGCTATAATCCGTTCTTGATTTGAGAACAATCCTCTTATTGTCAACTGAAAAATAAACAAACAATTTATAAAAACTTCAATGCTTTAAATATAAAGAGATTCAATAGATAAAGGATACATACCACAAATGCTCTTGACCTTGGCAAGCTACAAAACAATAACAGGTAACTCTACATTTTCGTTGCCAATAAATGACTGAACTTGGTCTACATACTCCCCAAATAAAGCACATTCCAGCTTCAAACTTAAATAAGAAACATACGCATTGGTGTGAAAGAGATGAGGAAAATTTGACAAAGAAAATCCACAAATTCAACAAATGCGCTCAGTTTCAAAAGACAGACTCCAAAATTTAAATTTCTAAACTGAATGATATGAAAATAGAAAATTCTGGAATCCTCAGTGTGAGGATGTTCCGATACTGAGCTCTCAGCTTCGAAGCTCAAAATTGTTCAGATAAAGACAAATTGAAGATTCACAGCCAAGGCAAACCGTGATATGCATCTATAATTTTGTTTGCGTTATTTTTCTTTTTCCTTCTTCTTATAGTTGCATTTTCTGAACCAACATCTGAGAAACAAATTATGGGCAATTGTTTAAGTATATTTAATTATTAGGAAAAATTTCATGACTTAAAATCACAAAAAATTACTAATTATCCTCAATTATTTACTTTTATTATTTGATCTATGAGTATTTAGAAGTATAGATTATAAAACAAATTTTAAATTTATTTTCAAAAATTTTAACAAATAATTACAGAAATATTTACCCAAAATAATATTCCCAGTAATATTATTCTAGGAATACAATTTCTGAAACATAATTTCAAATCTTACAACAAAGGCCCCTAAACAGAAAAAGAAAATAAATGCGCGAAGGAACAAAATGGATCTCACCATCGCGGCTGATTAGCTTGAATGGCTTGTACGTTGACGCGGCGTAGGAGGTCTTTGAATCCAATAGCGACATTTTGCGATTCGAGCTTCGAGCGTAGATTCGAGAATCGACAAAGGCGAAAAGGGGAGAGAGAGGGAGAAAGAGACAGAGACCGGTGAGCCACCATGGCCGGCGACGGCGCTGGGGAGTGGCCGGCGGCGGAGGAGTGGCCCTGAGTGGAGAATGGCCGGCAGAAAGGAGGTGGTGGTTGCGGTTGTGATTGTGAAAGAGAGGCAAAACAGATGATAGTTTGTCATTGTGCAAGTGTGGAGACGGCGCAAACAAAGGCTAGGTTTTTTTATTAAAAGTTTGGAAAGAGAAAGGGAACGCTATAGTGGGTCTTTCTTCTCCCATCTCGTTACCACGTAGCTCAAGCAAGAAATCCAAATAGCACGAATGTGGAAGAGAGAGGATTTAGGATATATTTGGTTTTAGTGCTACATTTTTATTTTCAGGTTTTTAGTTTTTAAAAATATATGAAGAAAAATTAAAAATTACAGCTTTTAAAATTTTTAATATTTCATTTACAAAATCTAAAAAACTAAAAATTGAAAATTAAAATCAAACATGTTCTTAGTTTTCATAAAGTTTAGCATTCAGGGCTCAGGGATATATAGAGGAGCTCGATCCAAACTTCTGAAAAACGCAACCACTCTAGTCAAGTCACCTTCCCTTAAAAGATGGGGATTCTACTAGGGCCAAGTCAACTACTAAAAGGATATATATCTTACTATCCTTACTCTCTCTCACTATGCATTCTTAACACATGCAGATGATCTAATTCACCATACATCTTAGCTAAATTATAGTAGGGTGCAGTTGAATAAAATAAAATGTATTTATTTTATTGGTGCAACAATCAATAAGTATGGTTAATAATAATGCTTCCTTCATAAGTGTTGAATTATAAGGTTTACTAAGTAGCTTAGTCCTGCCTTGAATCCTATACGTAATTGATGTTTCTATTTTAAATCCTTTTTCAATTAAAAACTTTTTTCACAAATAAAATCAATCAACACATTTCTTTTTCTTTTCTAATTAAAATTTATCAACACAAAATCATTTTTACAAGAACGACGTAACTTTGAGTTTTCATTGCACTAGAAGATACGTCAACGTAACCAATAACTATTAAACCAAAATCTTTTTTCATAAAATTTGTTCTTTAATTTTTGTTTTAATTTTGGTTTTATTTCTCTGTAAATATATAATTGTTATAATTTTAGAAAAATAAATATTTTAAAGTTATAAATAAATTTACATAATGAACTCTAGGATAACCATATTAATACAGATACATTAGGTGTGCAGTTGAATTAAGCTTTCACCCTTCCTAATCATAATTAATTCCGAACCTCAACTCTCTTTCAAAAAGACCAGTTCACAAAATTAAAATGATTTTTCAATTTTAGCCAAAATTAAAATTGGTGGTGACTTCTATTTTTAAAATTGGTTATCGTTTCCATCGCTGCCTTCCAGAGATGTTGTGACAATGACTAACAAAAAGAGTTATGTTCAGAACACATGAACCAATTGAATGAGTAACACTCTTACATGTCATGATAAACTAATTAGAAAATATAACTCAAATGAAATCACAGTATGTTTTGGAGAAATATATCCCTATCATGGAATTCAATGGTTGTATACTTGCACCATCATAAACAAAAACAATTACTAATTTCTATGACATATATTGTAAAGCAAGGGAAGGTTCTAATAATATTCAAACTTGGTTCTAAATATGTTAAAAGCAATATCTCGTCTCTGATGTAGAGTTCTCAAACAAAATAAAAACAAAAATTCCAAAATATCCCCATAAAAAACCAATAAATGCAAATAAAAGGAGTGTCTGCAACACCTTTTGTTGTCAACCTCCTAACCATCGATGGGAATGCATGTCTTACAAATGCCGATGAAAGTGTCTGCATCATGGAGGAACAAATCAAATTAAAGATTATAAGAAATATAATAAATAATATAAAATACAATATATCAATGTGCCTGGTGCAAGGAATGAAATAAAAGCTATATGCTTATATGGAGAAGCTTGCTTGGTTATAGGCTCATGGAACTCTTAGAACTCTTATAAGAATACCTTAACCATTATTACAACAACTGTAGCAAGCAAGCTAGTCTTTGAAGTACCTACTCTTTCTTCAAATGTCTAGATTGTTGTATCTTTCTCAATATCAAGTCTCTGTCAACTAATACTTTTAGATAAACAACAAAATCATAGATAATCAATAACAACAAAGCCATAGATATAGAGAAAATAAGAGTTTCTGGTGTCATGCATCCCGCCTATAATTAGTGAATGATTTGTTTCCTTTTCTGTTTATCTTATTTGCAACATATGAAAATTTTTTTGGTAACAATGACTAAATCATTAATAGAAACTATTATAAATGAATGAAATGGATTTAATTGATGTAGTTGAACGATAAGGAATGCTAATGGTTGCAGCAGGTGATATCATTAATTATTTCATTTCAGTTTGAAATTTCAAAACGTGATTGAATGTTGATTAAATCTATTTTTTTGTACATAATTGCAATATATTTTACGTTGGATTAAATTAAATGCTGATTGCAATCTCTTTTTTTTTTGTCCATGATTGCAATCTATTTAACATGAAATATTAAATACTAATTGTAGTGAATTTTACAACAAAAAAAAAGCCCCACAACCCCACACATATTTATCTCTTCTTTTTTAATCCAGCACTCTTCCAAAGTCTCATCAAACCATCAAGATTTGTATATTAGTGAAGAACTAAAAAAAAAACTTTGTTCTATGAAAGAGCTAGAAGCAACTATCGATAATTGACCCTCATTACCTTGCCTTATCACACTTTATAATGCTAAAAAAGCAAATGTGTTATAGGACTTTTATAATGAATTATGAATTATGTTACAAATAACAATGAATGTGACTAATAATCATCTAATTATTATTAAATTTTAACTCTACATTTTAAAATTGTATCTCTAACAATCTTGCTTCTTAGTATTCTATATCAAAAGTATCAAAAGAATTGCATGAGTAAACATTCAATTTCTATCTAATGATAGTTTCAAGACTAATATGAAACGTAAACTATAAATTGCTATAGTTTCATAGATGTAATATTTTTGTGTGTGTCATAAATGCATAATGCAATGATATATATATATATATATATATATATATATATATATATATTGATGATAGTCTCAAGACTAATATGAAACACAAATTGTAAATTGTAATTGTTTCTTACATATAGTTGTAAATTGTAATCTATTTAATTTTACATATTTGGCTTTTTTGTGTGTGTCATAAATGCATAATGAAGTGAAGAATACATAACAAGACAAGAAATAACTGTTGGATAATGGGGATCGTGCATTCATTGTGAGACTATATGCATCAATTTGTGGCGGTGAAGTACGCTTAGTCCGAACTTTGTAGGTCTCAACAATAATCTTACAAGTAATTTTAGTTTATATTCCAATATTTACAATTTTATTTTTTATCATCTTTTATTCTTATATATATATATTGTTAGGAGTACATAAGTATTAAACACTATTCAATCTACATTTAATGATAAAGCATTGCTTCAATTATCATCAATGATCAAATATTAAGCCTAGAACACAATGCAAAAGTCAAAGAGAGATATCATAGGTTTACCATGACATTCTTATATATATACTCACAACTAGAATAAAATTGAAGGAGTGGCTATTGCCACTCCCACTTACATTAATTATTTTTTAGTTTTATCAAATTATCCCCTTCTATTTTAATTAAAAGCATACCTAACATAAGATAATTCATAATACTTTAAAAGTTATTGTTATAAATTTAATTCAAAATTAGTTTAACTACAAAAAATATTTATTATTTATCTTATTTTTAATATTCACTAATTACTAGATATTATAAGTGTTAATAATTTATTTATCATAATTATTTAATTCAAATATTAAATTGCTTTAAATTTTGTATACAAAAATATCTAAATAATATAATGTTGAATATTTTTAAGAAAATAATAAATAAAATAAGTAATAACAAAGACATGATAGTAAATTATGGTATATAATTACTTGCATATTTTGTAACATCCAACATTTATATAAATAAAAAACTAGTAAATAAACAAAATGATACCATAGTTTATTTCTATTGGATTGGAAATTAATTTTTATTATAGTTTTCATTTATTCATATTATTAAAAATTGAGGTAATTTTATAAGTTAAATTAATTACTTATTTGAATCAAAAAGATTTTACAAGGGTTAATTTTTTTCAATGCGTGAATAATATAAAGGCTATAGTATTTATTTTCTATTAGATAACATATATATAATTTACTTTTTTAAAATAAATTTCAAAATAAAAATTGAAAAACTAGAGAAAGACAAATATATATGTGTCTTTTGTAGGATGAAAAGTGCACGAGAATGAAGGTTGAATCGTCGTTGTTTTTCTTTCTTGCTTTTCATTTTC
This sequence comes from Dalbergia oliveri, assembly GCA_030441495.1. Classification (NCBI taxonomy): domain Eukaryota; kingdom Viridiplantae; phylum Streptophyta; class Magnoliopsida; order Fabales; family Fabaceae; genus Dalbergia; species Dalbergia oliveri. Next base: position 3,422,928 of record JAMLFY010000010.1, read on the forward strand.
TAAACACTACAAAAAATTACTATCAAGCGTTAAGCTTGAAGTGTAGTGGAAACATCGTTAGTTGTTTCAAAACCTATTTTTGAACCACAATAATACTGATAAAAGCTCGTGTAAGATGATAAAGTAGAAAACACTCTATAAAAGGGCACAAAACAAATAATATAATGGAGTTAAAGGAGAAGAAGATACTTAGAGATGATTTTGTATTACTTCGGTCAAACTACCTACATAGGATTTAACACATTGAGTTTCACTAAAAAGCCTTTCTCAAACCAAGAAAGTTAGATAGCCTTTGTAGTAGTCTTTGCAAGCTCTTACCTATGACCAATAGCAAACTCTACTATCACAAACCAAGTAGTTATTCACCAGCCTCTCCATGCTAAACTACTCTTGTACTAGCCTCTCCAATCTAACCTACGTAATCATTGACCAAGCCACTTCAAGCTAACTCTAGTCTTCACTAGCTTTTTCAAGCTAAACCTGACCAAGGAGAACACCTTACTATTGTGTTGCAAGTAATTTTACCTTAGCCTCTCTAAGCTATCTCACACTGATCACTACTAGATTGAGGATACAAAGGTTTGTGTTTGGGTTTGCCACTCAAATTAATCTACACTCAAGTTTTCTTAAGATATACAAGAATAGACCAAGGAAAAACTTGAATGACTTCTTTCTATGATTCTTCCTTGAAGAACGTGTTATCTACTAAGATCGTAGAAAGAATATTTCCAGACAAGGAAACTGATTACAAGAAGCAATGAACTTCAGAAAATGATGAGGAGAAAATTTTAGCATATCAGCACTTGTGTAATGTCAAGATCTCTATCTTTGAAAGCTCATCATCTCTATTTATAGATGGTCTACATATGACCGTTGCCCTTGATTCTGTTATCTAAGTGACATGTGTTGATCATCTATTTGTGTTTTGGAAAAGCAGTCTGAGAGTAGCTCGTCTTGTGTTAAGCTATTGCAAAAGCCATTGCAAAATAGTGGTTTCTGAGACTACCTTCAAAGCTACTTTGTACTTTCTTAACGAGGTTTCTAAACACTTAGTTCTAGAAACTAGAGTGGTTGACCAAGTTGGCAGAAAGATGACATGCCAGCTGGAACTAGGTTTGATTTCAAATTTGAATTTCAAATTTCCCTCCGTTTCTTGTAAAGTGCACCGTTTCACTGTAAAGTGAACTTTTTGAAGTACAAGATCAGTTCCTCAAAATGTCTTTGATCTTACAGTCTTCAATCAGAGCTTGTTGATGATATTATGATTGCGATCATGAAATTGAAGGTTGTAGAACATATCTACTTCAGAGATGGATTGATATCTTCACTTCAAGCCTACTTTCTAAAGTCATGTTCTACTTTCTAAAGATCGAGTCTTGATTTCTTGTATACGATGATTTCCTTCAAATGTTAGGTATGTGTACGTTCATTTCACAATATAATATTCACTTTTGTTCAGTTTCCATCTCTTTAAACGAGATAAATTATGTTTGTACATATAAATTAAAATTATTCTCGCTATAGGAACGATGTTATGCTAACGAATGAACCTATTTGCTACTTCAAGAAACTCAAGGTAAACATTAGTCATTCTTCAAAAATATTTTTCCTTAAATTGGTTGTGTTATCATTCAAAACATATTGCAATAACGCTTTCTAAAGGGTTCTAGAGCTAACAATCTCCCCCTTTTTATGATGACAAACCAATTTGAAGAAAATCTTTTGAAGAGATATTGAAAGAAATGTTACAGGATATAAAGCGTGATAAACAACATTCTTTCAAAACATCTTACAATGTGATTTTTAGGAAGTCTTGTTCTTAATGCGTAATAGAATCAAAGAGATTTCATAGCCTTAAGTGGCTTAAATTAAGCTGTTAATTTCTCTAGAGGTTTCTGAAGATACTTAGCACTTTTTGAGAGGTATTAGCAATATCAAAAGGGATGTGATCGTTAAGCTTTTTGATAAAAAAAAAACAACTTGATCTTTTGTCATTAAGATCTTTTTGAAAATACACATGCTTGAATAAAAAAACCTTGTGATATTTCATCTTAATTAGATTTCTTATTCAACACACATTATCCAAGCGTGTTTTTAACAAGTGATGCTATTTTTTTGTGCATGAAAAGCAGATATAGATTTTGCACATGCAAGAGGTTTATGAGGCTCATAAACTACTCTTAGTTGCATCAGAGCTTATAAGAGATGTTTCTGAATATCAATAGCCGATTAGAGCAAGTTACAGAGCTTATGGAAACATCATGTATGTGTGACAGAGTATATATGTTTCATGATAAACTTTTTAAGCTTCTAAACAAGACATACATATTCGAAGCACATTGATATGCGTATCAGAGCAAAAAGGTACTTGTGCTTAACCGATACTTGTTGGTGCAAATCATAGACACACAAATGAGCTAAACATCATAGCGTGTTAAGAATAAGCATATCAGAGCTAACACTAATAGATAAAAAGCATACATCTTAACATGATAGGATTAGCTAAGCATGATAAAATGCATCAATTATGTATCAAAGATTAAAAAAAACATATAACATTAGATATCTCAAACAAGTATAACGAAAGTGATATATATACACCATATGCATAAAAAAAACATTGTTCAAGAACAAAAGAAAATGATATCACAGCATGAATAAAAAAAATTTATTCAAAATAAAACAAAAACAACTGATGCATGTTGAATGATTAAAAATTCTGAGCTCCCCTTCACCATAATGCTCCCCTTAGTTCCTCAACAGAAAGATTTTCTTCCTTTTCTTCTCTCCCTTTTAACATCTGCAAAGAAAAAAAAAGTATGCTAAAACCCAGGAACACCATCATCAGCCCCTCCTCAACTCTTTAGAATCTCCTAAGTGTTCTGAAGTATTGAAGCATTAAATCTTCATGACTCCGAGTTGGGCACCATGCGCGATGTTTGAAGGCTTCAACTCGATCCAAGCTAGAGGCCATGTCCCTCGATTTTGTAGAAGCAGGTGGATATGTAGAGAACTGGGTGAAGGCTCGTTAAGGACGGTGTGGCAGATGGATTGGTGTAGATGTGATTAGAGCGGCTATTGGAGAAGGCTCTAGTATGTCTAGGGGTATAGTCTCTCTTGACTTTGACAATACAGCCTAGGCATTAGCATGGGTGGCAAGAGGAGTAGAGAGGATGGCATACCAGGAGTGATGGTAGGAGTAAGAGGTTGAGTAGTAGAGTAGAAGCAATCTCGGAGTAGGGAAAGCAGAAGCAATGTGAAGCACCTAGGGAAAGGAGGCGCTTCTTAGGCATAAAGAGTGTCAACTTTTGATGTCTTATCCTCTTCCTCTTCCATAGGAGTTATACGAATGGAAGGAGGAGGTTGAGAAACCATTAGAATGACAACAGCCTCTAATTCATTAGCTTCCTTAGCTGGCTCTTCAATAATGGCTCACTGATAGTTCTTCAACAACTTTTCAAGTGGAAAAGCTCATTTACAAAGAAGTTAAGTCCATCCAAACCTTCTTCCTGAAATAGGGAGTTTGTAGATATGCCCTTAGGAAGTTCACTTTTTGAAGTCTCGCCTTAGTTTGATGGTACAGAAGGCTTTAAAGCTTTGGCTAGCTTCTACGTCTTTGATTAGCCTTTTTTGCCTTTCTGCCTGTCTTAGGAGGAACCTCCTTAGACACAATTCTTTCTGAACGCTCTTTGGTTCCTCAAAACTTTTAGAGCTACTTCAAGAAAGACAATCTTCCTCTTTGTGCTTTCCTTTTTCTACTTCTGTTTTATTTTTCTTAGCTTCAACGAGCAACCTTATCTACTATAGCATCCTTGATCTAGGAGCTTTGCTTCCTAGAGCTTGTCTTCATTAGTATAGACTTGGTCTTCTTTATTATCCTGAAGGAGAGTATGGTGTAGTCTATGCCGGAGGTATTCAAACCACTCTTCAACGAGAAGGTATTTGATATGCTGAAATTTTTTGTTAGGTATCCCATAGGGAACTAAGTGGTTCTCCTTTTTCCTTAGTAATAGCGCTAAGCATGTAGTCCATAATCATTTTGGGTAGATTTACTTTTCTCTTAGACATCAAGCAAAAAGTAGCATCCAGTCCATGCCGAGAGAACATCCGTACTTCCTCGTCTAGGAAGAATAGTGACTGGACTACATGAAAACTTTTCTCACCTTCACACTCAACATAGCTGTTGTAATGTCGCTTGGTTGGTAAAGTGGTGAGTCTAAGACACTTTGACACCTCCTGCGCTTCACCGAGAAAACTTGAACCACTCATCTTGTGTTAAAAATTGACTCAGCAACGGGAGCCCTAACTATTATAGACAAAACGACAGCCCCAATCTCCATATAGGTGTCCCAAAATGGTTTTGAGGGTGGAGTTGTCCGTTGCCTAGAAAAGGAGTAGAAAGGTTACTCTCCTGGAAACACCTTATCAAAGGTGTCTAGAAAGTACTCCCACCCTTGAAAAGTAAACACTTCCTTGAGAATGGGGACTTGGTCCAAGAGGGAGTTGTTTAGTCTTTTTCCTAAGGATATTTTTCTTTGGGAGAAGCTTTCTTCATAGAGCTCCTACATGAAATTCATTATACATGATGAAAGGTCCCCTCTTGGTAGAGGAACGATTTACTTCTCTTCCTTTAGCCATTTTAGGATAGAATATGTGAGCATGAAGGAAAGGTTGGAGCTTGAGAAAGTTAGAAGGTGAGGGTTTGAGAGAATGAGGGTGCAGTTAAGAATGAGGGCTTTGTGAGCAAGAAAAGGTGAAACAGGTTAGACTGAGAGAAGGAGGTTGAAGATGAAGGTAAAGAAAAGAGTGGGGGTTATTTATGTGATGGCATGTTAATGAATGAAGGTGAAATGACGTAGGAGAAGAAACTCAAAAAGGAATTATCCTGCGTTTTTCATTTTTTTCAAAAAGAATGATTTTTTACACTTGGAATCACTTTTTAAATAGAGTTACTTTGAGCTTCTCCTTCACTTTTTGACCCATCAAAGTAACATTTCTTTCTCACGTCTTATATATAAGCTTATTCTTGGCCCTTGTAGACCAAGTATAACCTATTATCAAATCTTCTAACGTTCTTTTTGATCCTCTTATCCTCTTTTTGAGTTTGCAAACAGATTTTACATCTTCACTATGATTCTCTAGCCTTACAACTGATGTCTTCATATGGGCTTCAGTAGAAAAAAAACGAAAGGGAATTCCTAGATATGTTTGTACATAAATGCTTATGCAGATTTGAAAACTTTTTAAGTTCAAAAGCCTTTTCAAAACATAGAAGTGATCATCAGCTAATACTTTTGTGAATATATTAGACACTTGGTCCTCAGTATTCACAAACATTAACTCAATATCTCCTTTTTGAACATGTGCGCGAATAAAATGATGTTTAATATCGATGTGCTTGATAAATGCTGGATAGGATTCTTAATGATTAATAGAACTAGTAATATCACAGAAGATAGAGATTTTGGAATACCTCAAGTGATAATCTTCTAGCTAGTTCATTATCCACAGCATCTAGGTGAGGAATTTGCAACGGCTACATATTTAACTTCAACAGGAGAAAGTGCTATAGTATTTTGCTTTTTGTATGACCAATTAATGAGGCTTTTTTCAAAGAAATAGCAGTAACCACTAGTACTCTTTCTCTTTACTCTATCTCTCACAAAGTCAGTGTCACAGTAACCCAAAATCTTACAAGAAGTACCTTTCTCGTACAATAAGCCTAGATTAGTAGTCCAATAAATATATGAAAATCCTTTTGACAGCATTTAAGTGTGATTGCTTTGGGTTTGATTGAAATCTAGCACAAATCCCCACACTTAATTGAATGTTATTCTCACTGCCTGAGTACAGAAGTGAACCAATCATTCCTTTGTAATTACTTTCTGATACCTTTCACCATTCTCATCAGCATGATGATTTGAGATGGATGCATAAGGGTACTCATAAGTTTGGCTTGATCCATGTTGAATTTTTTGAAGCTCATTTGTATATTTCTCTTGGTGGATAACGTTCCTTCTCTTTGTTGTTTTATTTGTAAACCTAGAAAAAACTTAGGTTCACCCATCATGCTTATCTCAAATTCACTTTGCATTAATTTTGACAACTTTTAGAAAGAATGATCTAGGCGCCAAATATAATGTCATTACATATATTTGAACTATCAGAATGTAATTATCTTACTCAAGAGTAAATGGGTAGTATCTACATTACCTCTCTTAAACCCATTCTCCAGGAGAAGTACTCAGCCTATCATACCAAGCTCGGAGAGCTTTTCAGACCATAAAGTGCCTTTGCTTAAAGACATGGTTGGGAAGGTCTTCACTCTCAAAACTGGCACGCTTCACATAAACTTCCTCAAAGAAGGTTCCATTTAAGAATACAAACTTAATATCCATCTAGTAAAGAGTAAATCCTTAAGGCAAGCAAAAGCAAGTACCATTCTTGTGGCTTTCGGCCTAGCTCCTGTGCAAAGGTTTCATCATAATTCATTCCCTCTTATTGATTATAACCTTATGCAATCAATCTTGCTTTATTCCGGATGACTTTGCCAGCTTTCATCAAGCTTGTTCTTGAACACCTATTTTGTCTCAATGATGGTCTTCTCTTTGCTCCTTTCAACGACTTGGTCAAGTTCTTCTTGCATAGTATCCACCTAACTTTAATCACTCAAATCTTCTTCAATGCATTCAGGCTGAATGGTGGAGATGAAAGCATAGTTTGACTGATTTCTAAGGGATACCTGATCCTCACACTCTTGGAAATATCTCCAAGAACTATGTTATGAGAACTGCAGATCAGAACACCTTTGTGGTTTCTGGAATAAGATGTCTTTCAGTTTCTCTTTCATCTTTAGATTGCTCTTATTTTTGTTTAGAAATATTTCTTTCTAATGGCTTTTAAGATCTGAGCAAGCTTTCTGAAGTATTTTCATTCTGGGGCTTACTTTTTGATGGTTGAGCTTTCATCTTTGCTTGCTTTCTGTAGAATCTTTGAGGTTCAACTTCTAAAGATTTTCACTTAGCTGTTCAAGACAATCACTAAAGTCCTTCTTGAGCTCCTTCCTCATCAAACTTGACCCATCTAGAGTTCTTAGGATTCATGCTTATGATCCACCTTTGGTAGGGAAGGTCTGAGTAGTCACTATCTGTGTGTCCTTGGTACCCAATATGTAACACTCTAAAAATTATTTAAAAATTAATTTGAGCTTTATTAGTCGTAATTTTAAAAATATGACAATTTAGTAATGATAAGGATGGCCCAACAAACCTGTCAAAAAAAAAATTTAGAGTTAAGATGAATAATAATCTTCAGGGTTATCAGCCCATGGACAATGAAACCCCAAATGAGGGGATGCCCTGGGGAGAAAAGAGGCTTGAGGTTAAAAATTGTTAGGAATAAAGATTTTATACTTGGAATTAATTTTTGGGCGATATTTGATTATCCGGGTAAAGTGTTTCACCCTTTTGGTAAAATTTTGTTATTTCTAGCACGGAAAGATAGTTTAATCTTTACAATATGATAATGCTTATCTTTTAAAGACAAGTAGATGGCCAAGATTTAATCTTGACTAACAAGATTAAATCCAAGTCATCCATTCTATTGTTTCTTTTTAAAAAGCAAAAGAACACTTGAATACATAAATGCTACTTTATCTTAAGATATATTAAAAAAAATGCTGTCAACCTTATCACTTTGACGATCATTCTCAACTAGCCAAGGAAGGTAACACAAACTCCATGTTTTCTTCTTCAAAAACCATGAAAACTTGATCCAAATCCTTGCCTAAACTTGATAAAACCACAAACTCTCTTCATAAAACTTGTTCCACTCCTTAACATTTACCAAACTAACCGATTGGAATTTGAATCCCCCAACCTTTTCTACTTTGAGAGCACACCATCTGCTATTTAAGGAATGGTTTAATGTTGATTTGGTGGCCTTGAAGTGAGCAAGATCACTCTTGGAACCTCCTTGAAGCCAAGATCCTTAAAGCCACCAAAGTAGGGCTTTTAAAACTCTTTTGCTTTCAAATCCATTTTCCTATACTGATTCAATTTGATATTTTTTGTTGTATTGGCTGATAATATATTGATATTGATGTGTTAATTTTGGTGGAGTGTTTGGATGATATTTGAAGTCATTTTTGTGAAAAGAGATTTTGAGTCATGCTGCTGGATTTCCAGCTTTTACATAGGCAGCCACTTAACTCAAATTTTTTGGTACTATTGTGGATATTATCATGAGTTATAAAAAATATATGTTGAAGGTAACATCCTAAGAAAGCTTTGAGAATTTTCGTGGAGCATGATAAAGACTCTAACTGCCTAAAAAAATCATGAAGAGACTATATATGTGTTGTCTAATTTCTAGTCTTGAAGCTGCGAATTTTGCTAATTTTTTTAACATAGAAAATGATTTAATTTTCCTTTGAAATTTTTACAGAGTGTTGAAAACATCTTAAAGTTCAACTGTAATTTTTATTTTGAATTTATTCAATCATTTGCTAGGGTTAAAAATTATGAATTTTGGGTTCTAAGCTAGATTAAGTGGTCTCTTGACCACTAATTTTGTTAATATAGTTAGAGAACTCTTTTTGCTTTGAAATTTTTATGTACCTTGTAGACACATTTAAGTGTCTTGGGAAATTTTTATAGCCTCTGAATTAATTGGTTGATGGTCAACTTAATTTGTGCTACAAAGGTGTGAAATTAGCCATTGTGCTGAAAATGAAAATATGTTTTAAATTGATGAAATAATGGAATTTTTGTTCTAGTATGACATGAATACTTGATATTAAATGTTTGGCCGTGTGACTTGTGACATATAAATGTATGCTAAAGGAAATAAAGAGTGGTTTATGAAACATGATTGAAATTGTATTGTGAATGAATGGCAACATGTGCTTTATGCGTGCATTTGGAAAAAGAGAAGAGAATGTATAAACTTTAATCATGCATGTTCTGACATATAGACAAAACAGAAACAAGACTTAAGTTGAATGAGAAGAAGGCAAAAAGAGGAACTTCCTTAGATATATTATAGGGGAAGGCAAAAAGAGGAACTTCCTAAAGATATTTTGAGTCGGTAGATGTATGGGCGGAATAATCTGTGTGAAATTCAAAAATGGAAAAAATGAAGTCCGATGATCACGTATAGGAATGAGTTAGTCCTCAAGGCCTATTTCCCTTTATGGTGTGAACCACTATAAATACCATTTGGTATAAACTATCTATTGTGGAGTTGTCTACGACAAATACTCGTTGGGTATAAACTAGTCTTTCCTATGTCGATAAAAAGAAAAATATACTGATTTGATTTCTATGGCCATAAGTGAAACCATGTCACGTTGAGATGAGTTTACTGCATGTATTATATGCATACTCATCTTATTCTGAATTGGTTGCCTAGGATGATTTACTATTTGTTAAAACATTTTGATATATGCGCACTAAGTGGTTGATTATTAAAAGCTACCCACTTCAAGAGATATTTTAAAATTTTAAAATGAATTTTTAATATGTATTGTATGATCACATTTTCTTAATAAACTAAAGTGGCTGGGGCGATGATGACGACATTATGATTGTGTAATTGGGAGTTGCCCTGAGAATTGTACAATTCACACCCTATGTGTTTTTGTATTCCCGTGTCACCTCCAAGTTGATCCAAGATAATGACGTGACTGCTACGTGAAAGAATACGGGATTACAATAGTTTAGTAGTTGATATTTTTACTTCCTGTACTTAGTTGGAGTTAAATGTATGTAAATGTAATAAGGGACATATATGTATTAAAGCTCATAGAAGAGCTTCCTTTTGTACTTAACTATGTATTCAATAAATGTTGTGTTTCTTTGTAATATATTTTAATAGAATTAAGCTTAGTTATTACACACATTAATCGAGATTGCTATAGATATTTAAGAAATGTTCACTAATTAATAAGTAACAACTCTGGTACGATATCATGGCTTAAGGATGAGGTTGTACTTGGAGGATGTTAAGATTCAGTGTGTTGCGTACACACACCTACAATGAAAGTAGTTTTTAATTTTGGTACCTATACTTTTTTGGGTCTTTTTGGGTTAGTTTTTCGAGGAGGAGGTTTTCCATCCTTTTTGACATATTTCTTTCTTGAGAAACACTTGTCAGGTAGGTCTCCTTCTTATTTTCACTTTCTTTAGCTAAGTTGCTTTTTATTTCTCATCTATTTTCTATTCATATCCTAGCCCAATCTTTTGAAAATATGGTCTCTGACCTCAAAGCATTAGTTCAAGGTTTTTTGAACCATTTACCATCTTTCGAGGTCAGATTTTTAGAAGCCATGAAGTCCTCTCAAGTTCATAAATAACTTTCAGAGATTTTTCATTTTTCTTAGAAGCTTCAGTTTGAAGGTATTGAGCTTAATATATAAAACTTTATTTTCTCCTTGTATTTCTTCTTTCTCAAGCCTAAGATTCTAGCTTTAGACTTGACCATCTCAAGTTCTAAAACAACCTTCTGATGTTTCCTCTTCAAGTTGAAATAGTGAGAGGAAAGAGTTTGAGAGTTTTGCAGCAACTCATTATATAAGGTAAGTAATTCATCATACGAAAGGTCAGGTTTAGATGCACTTACCTCATATTCTTCTTCTGAAGTGTAGTCAGTCATGAAGCATAGATTTGCAACATCTTCTAGCTCATCATGACCTTCTAATCCATCATTTTCTTCATCAGAATCACTTTAGGTGGTCAGCATCCCTTTCTTCTTAAGTAAGACTTCTGTAGACCCTTGAGCTTTGGACATTCATGTTTGAAATGTCCTCTTTCATGTAGCAGATGATGTTTTGAGGCTTTCCCTTGCCTTTCTTATCTTTTTTGATGTTGATGTCTCTTTTCCTCTTTGTTTTTCCTCTCCAGGCTTTAGACATCTTTCTCACTAGCATAAGATCTGTCTTTATCTTCATCCTCAGATTCTTTATTAGATTCTTCCTTTTCATTAGAGATTTCAGTAACTTTCATTGCTTTAGCTTTATCCTGCTTCTAATAGGAAGACTTTAAGGCTAAGGACTTGCTCTTTTTATGGATTCACCATGCATTTAGAAAGACGACTTTGCGGGCTTTAAGAGACTTAATAAGTGCATCTAGGCCAAGTGTTTGAAGGTCTTTGGCTTTAGTAATGACTTGTGACTTTGGGCAGCCATTTCAGGGAGGTTTCTCAATATTTTTATAACCATTTCTGAGTTAGAATACCTTTTGCCAAGACCTTTTAATTGGTTTATGTGTACATAAACCTTATCGTACCTTCATACAACATATGCAAGTCTGTCCATATCTTTTCGCCATGCCACAAGCAATGATTTTGTCATATTTAACCTTGCTTTGTGAACATGTGAGTAGGTACTTAGCTTTGGAATTCAAATGAACAGTGGCTTTGTGTTGCTCTGTCCACCTGCTCTTGGGGACTTCTCTTGATGTTGAGGTGCATCATTAGTTTTGGGAACTTCTTCCATTGGAACATAATCACTTCCTGTATGATTTCCCACAAGTCAAAACTTATGTATTGTATGAATAGCTCTATCTGATCTTTCAAATATGCATAGTCCCCACCATCAAAGAATTGTGGTCTATTGATGGAGTGTCCTTTTGCTATATGTATATTCTCTGTCATATGTCCCTGAGAACTTTGTCCTCTACAATCGTTAGAATGCTCAACTCCGTAGAAGCCTGAGCTTCGATGCCACTTGTAGGGTGAAAAGTGCACGAGAAAGGGGGTTAAATCGTGCTTTGCTTTTCTTTCCTGGTTTTGGTTTTTGAACACTTAAACAAATTGCTATCAAGCGTTAAGCTTGAAGTGCAAGTGAAAATACGTTAGTTGCTTCAAAATCTAAACTATAATAATACTGATAAAAGCTCGCATAAGATGATAAAGTAGAAAACACTCTATAAAAGGGCACACAACAGATAATATAAAGGAGTTAAAGGAGAAGAAGATGCTCACAAGTGTTTTATACTGGTTCGGCCAAACTACCTACACTCAATTCTCAACAATAGTCAAGTTTCACTAAAAACCTTTCTCAAACCAAGAAAGTTGGATAATCTTTGTAGTGGCCTTCGCAAGCACTTACCATTGACTAGTAGCAAACTCTCCTGTCACAAACCAAGTAGTTATTTACCAGCCTTTCCAAGCTGAACCAGAGTAGTCTTGTACTAGACTCTCCAAGCTAACCTGAGTAGTCTTTGACCAACCTCTCCAAGATAAACTGATTAGTCTTTCATTAGCCTCTCCAAGCTAAACCGTGACCAATAAGAATACCTTATTGCCACATTGCAAGTAGTTTTACCTTAGCCTCTCTAAGCTATCTCACTGATCACTACTGGATTGAGGATACAAAGGTTTGTGTTTGGGTCTGCTACTCAACTGACCTACACTCAAGTTTTCTTAAGATATATAAGAACAAACCTGGGAAAAACTTGAATGACTTCTTTCTATAATTCTTTCTTGGAAGAACATGTTATCTACTAAGATCGTAGAAAGAAGATTTTTCAGACAAGGAAACTGATTACAAGAATTAATGAATTGTATAGAAAAAGATAAGGAGAAAATTTTGCAGCGTATCGCACTTGTCCAATGTCAAGATCTTTATCTTTGAAAGCTCAACATCTCTATTTATAGATGGTCTACATATATGACATTTGCCCTTGATCTGTTGTCCAAGTGACTCGTGTTGATCATCTATTTGTGTCTTGAAAAAGCGGTCTAGAGGAGTAGCTTATCTTGTGTAGAAGTCTCAGAAGCCATTGTGAAATAGTGGTTTCTAGACTACCTTCAAAACTACTTTTTACTTTCTGAATGAGTTTTCTAAACACTTCTTCTAGAAGCTCATGTGGTTGACCAAGTTGGTAGAAGAGATGACATGCTAGTCTGTAACTAGGTTTGATTTCAAATTCAATTTCAAATTTCCCTTCGTTTCCTATAAAGTGCACTGTTTCAGTTCTCGAATATCTTTGATCTTACAATTTGCAATCAAGCTTGTTGATGATATTATAATTGCGATCATGATGATTGAAGGTTATAGAACACATATGCTTTAGATATAGATTGATATCTTCACTTTAAGTGTACTTTTTGAAGTTATATCCTACTTTCTAAAGATTCAAGTCTTGGTTTCTTGTATACGATATCTTCTTCAAACCATTAGGCATGTGTACATTCATTTCACGATATAATATTCATTTTCGTTAATTTCCATATCTTTAACGATAAATCATTTTTGCACATGTAAAGTGAAATTTTCTCGCTATAGGAATGATATTATGCTAACAAATGAATCTATTTGCTACTTCAAGAAACTCAAGGTAAATATTAGTCATTTTTCAAAAATATTTTCCTTAAATTGGTTGTGTTATTATTCAAAATATATTGCAATAACGCTTTTTGAAGGATTTTGAGCTAATATCTTTAAGCCATTAAAAGTAAGTGATTATAAAAAAAATCTTAATATAATAAGTTTATTTAATATTTTTCAAATTATATAAACATTGGACATTAAAATCAAATAATAGCTTGTGCATTGTTTGGTTTGATTTAGCATTTATCTTTTTTATTACTCATTATTCATTATTTTTCTTTTTCCTAAAATATTTAGGTAATTATTACCTTAAGAAAGTTTTAAAGGAAATAATTCAATATATAAAATATTAATTAATACATCAAATTAATATAAAATACTTGTAACTAAACTAATGAAAATAATATTAAATATTTTAATAATTAAATTATTTTTAATTAAATTAACAATAATAAATTTTAATATCATTATAGTGACTAATAAACTATAAATATCAATTACGTATTAGTTTTATTTGATTATTTTCTTTAATTAATGTGAAGGGAAAAAAGCCAAATTAGATTGAGGGTTGTATGATATTCTATGGTGTAAATATGTTTGTCATACCATGATAATAACATTTAGAACTAAACATTATATTATAATCATGGCATATATTAGTTTTATTTTATTAAAATAGAAGAATGGTAATTTAGTGAAACTAAAAAACAATTAATACAAGTGGGCATGACAATAGTTATTTAGGAGTGACAATAACCACTCCCTTTCTGCTAACTTTATTTAAGATATATTCACTTTACTTATAGAACCTATATATATATCAACTTTATTATGAGTGTGAGAAAAGATGAGATGGTGAACATTCATTCATACAAATATTTTTCAAAATCAAATAGATAAAAATCATACAACTTACAAACCTACAAGGCTACAATGCAATCTGGTCCGTTCCATAACTTTAAGAGCTAGAAACTACTTCCACCAAAGTCTTGAAATCCTGAGCTACTCTCCCTTTGGCCTAGCTGCATCCAACACAATCTTCTTAAACTTTTGTGCTTTTTCCATAATCTTTTCCTCTTCTTCCTACACCAGAAATCAAGTTCAAGCTTTTAACTAACCCATTCTTGAACACCCCACCTTCAATTTTCACACCAATCTCCCATATATCCTCCACCATTCTCCCTAGCATCCCGTGATTCTCAAAGAATGGCCTACAAATCATAGGCACCCCATTGGAAGCACTCTCAAACACAGAGTTATAGCCACAATGAGTCACAACACTTTGTTTAAGGTTTTTCTTGACAATGCAATACATACGTAATTGCCTATGACAAAATATAAATGACAAAATATGTATTTGTTGGCAAATATAATTCACATATAATTTAATGATTAGTATTAACTTTGTTTATTATCATTTTATAACATACTATTATAAAAAATTTCCTTCTAAAAAAAAAGGCCACTTTAAGTCCTTTGTTACCAAAACTATTCATGGAGTATGAATTTTTGTACTAATATCATTTCATATAATTATTTCTCTTTTAATTATATACTCTTGTGGATGCCTAAAAAGTAATTTTGTTGCAGTTGCACATTTTTAATACAAAATTTATGCTCTTAAGAAACATAATTGGCATTCCTTCCTTTGTGTAAGTAGTGGGCTAAACTTTTATTCTTACTATGTATTACTCTAGGTGCATACAAAGTAGTCATATTGCATTGCACATTTTTAATGTGAAATTTATGCTTTTAATTAGTATAATTGACTTTTTTTTTCTATTGCAAGTAATGATCTAAAAATCCAGTCAAATTTAAAGTATTGTAGATTTTAGTAGATAAGCTTTTGTTCAAATATATCATCTATTGCCCTGTCAATCATCCTAAGCTTCCATATTGTTTTGTTGGACCAGTTTTATAATATATGTAATAATTATTTCAATCAATATATAGTATCATTTGAATAAGTGCATAATGTTATTTCTAAACTTTATATAGAAGTATTTTAAAACTTTAGAAATGTACTGAAAATAAAAAAAATGTTTTCAATGTTTTCATTTTTTGGAGCACACAAGCAAATTAAATATGTTTTTAAAATTTAAAAACTAAAATTAATTTTAAAAATTAAAAAATAAATTAATTTTTAAATCAAAGTTTTTCATTTTTCTTTCTTGACAATTAGTGATGACAAATGTTCCACTTTTTTTTAACATAAGAAAGCTAAATGTTACATTTTTAAAATCAAAAGAATTAATATTTGTTTATTTTTTTAGATTTCTTTTATTTTTCTAGTAATAACATTAATATTTAATAATATGAAATTACTTTGTTTACTAACTTTGCATAATTAATCAAGTTTTAAGAAAAGTCCATTATCGAGTAGCACAATCATTATTAATTAAATTAAGAAACTATAAAGTTTTATAAAAAAAACACAATAACAAAAGTAAGTTTAATTTAGGTGAAAAAATATTGGAAATGATTTTTGAATATTACGAGCATCTTGAAAATAGTAAATTAGTTCAAATGAATTGAAAATTTAATTTAAAAAATAATAAATATATAATATGTATCCATAAAACATATAAAAATAATTATTTTATTTTGTTTTCTCAACTATTGAAAATTTAATTTACCACTTATAATTTTTATTGCATGGCTGACCCATGAGAATACTTTTTTTTTCCTCATGTAAGAAATAAAAAAATTTACACCTAGCCAAGATCACATTTTAAATCACACAATGCATATAGGAAAAGAAAGAATGCTAGACCTCTTTATATGCTAGATCCCTCAATAAATTCCTTCTCTTTGTTATAGACATCTTCAACAACAAAGGTTCTAAGAAGAGACTCAAATTCATCAACACCTATACCTTGCCCCAAACCTCTATTATAATATGCATTCAAATTGTAAATTTCATAGAAGAATCAATGTATCTCTCAAGTACTTAGCAGTCCATTGTTACATCCTAATTTTATATTTTGTTTTCCCTTTCAATCCTAACCAAGAACACTATGAAAAATCATACCAAAATAGTTTCTCAAGATCTTCTATCTATTTTATTCTCTCATTATTATTATCTAATCTCAATTTTCCAATAAAAAAAGTGATGAAAAGCTATTAAGCGAGAAAAAATAAGGTAAATTTTTAGTATATAGTTTCCAATTTTGTTGGGGATGGTGACAAAAGCTTTAATGCAGATTTTGAAGGGTGTAAAAGGAGAAGTAGAAGACATTGACACTCTGCGGTTTTTTGCAAGTTGCAAACTTTGAAGAGAGGAGAATGTGATCGATGAGGTTGCATTTTGTTTCCTCCAAATGTTTTCACATGTCACCTTCTACATTTCATATCACACCTGGCAAATCAAGAAAAAAATTCAAACAATTTTTAATTATAGTAAGTATATAATATGTGTTCAAAATGTAAATTTCATAGGCTTCATTGAGTAATCCAGAATCCATCACATAATCTACCCTTTGCTCAATGTATCTCCAACATAGGAATTAAGTTTCAAGAGAATAAGGAAGAACAAACTAAGTATTAAACATATTGAAATCAAGCAAACCTAGAAAGTGGTTGACCTTCTTGATACCTAAAACAAAGATGTATAAAGGTGGAGATGTTAGACCTAGAGCTTCTCAAAATGCATTTTGGTTTCAAATGCTTGATGACACAAAATGTGGAATGATGGATTAATGGTTACTCAATTTACCTAAAACGTAAAATTCAATCAATTTTATTTCATTTAATGCTCATTGCAATATTGGTGGCATGAAAGTTGAAATGTAAAATAATTGTAGACGCTCCTGTTGGAATAAATTGTAAGTCCTCTAATTGCATTAGTGTAATAATTGCAAATTGCAATATATATATATATATATATATTGAGATTTAAATACAGTACTAATGTAATAGTATTAATAAAACTCATACTTTTATGAATATAAAGTACAACTTAATATAGTAAATAAAATTTAATTTTAAATATTAGTGAAATAGAACTAAATATTAAGTTTGTGTAGCCTCCTTTTTTTTTGTTAGAGTTTGTGTTTATTTTTAATTATTAGTAAAATAAAACTAAATATAAAGTTGATTTATCATTGAATTTTCTATGTATAATATATATTATTTAAAATTGTGCAATATAAATATAAATACATTTTAAGTTTTTTACTTTGATTACACATTACATTAGTACCATGTAGTGGTCATTCCAAAATTTGAATATGAGTTAGTTTATATTTTAGTAGCCAATTTTATTAACATATAGTGTTTTGTTTCTGCATTTCAGTAATGGTGACAAGTACCATTCATGCCTATGTACGCTCAATTTACTCATTCCTATGTATGTTTGAGAGGAAAAGTTGCAATCATTGTAATTAATTGATGCTTTTCAAAACTGCAATAATCATAGTTAATTTGTGGATTGTGCTCCTCTGATTGAAAAAAAAGCCCTATCTATTTTTGTTTCTCCCCTTTCATTTGTTTTCTAGTAGAATTCCAATCATATCTGCTTTGAATCCCTAAATTTCATACCCTCCTACAAATTTCATATAAACTCCTACCATGCTGCTACCATTATTCTACCTTAACCACGACGTAGGAAAGGTTGTTATTCTATCCATCCGCTTCACACAAATATATCTACTCTACGAAAGTAACTATCCTTTCTCACACACCAATTCCTTATAATTCTAGACTCCATTCCTTACTTTGCTTTGGAAAGTGATTTGTAGAAAGTTTGACCATTATATTTATGTTGTAGTTTGTTTAAGGATTTAGTTTGATTTGTAATTTCTATTGCTTGCACTTAACATTGTTCGTCATCGTGGTTATTGAAATAGGAAATCAATTGGCTAATGGCTAAAGAGATTGAAATCCAACCATAGACAAGGTCAGCTCAACTAGAGCTTCTATCTCAAGGGGGTTTAGTTTTATATTCCTAGGAATGTCATTCCTGGAATGTTATGCCGGAAATTTCATTCCAGATGAATGTCATTCCTAGACATAACATTTAATTTTGAGAGTGTTGGTAAAGACTAAATTTCCAAAAAATTATAATTATTCCAGGAATTAATATTCATATTTTTTGTTGTCATTTATAATCCCAGGAATCTTGTATAATTTTTCCCAAATACCCCTCATGTTTTAGTGCCAAAATTAACAATTTTAACTAAAATTTAACTATTTTAACCTGAAATTAACAATTTTAACTCAAATATTTACTATTTAAACAAACAATTAATTGTTTTAACACAAAAATTAATAATTTTAACTCAAAAAATACATATTTTAACTAAAAATTAACAATTTTAACTATAAAATTAACTATTCAAATTAAAACTTAACAATTTTAACTCAAAAATTTACTATTTAAACTAGAAATTAGTTGTTTTAACAAAAATTAACAATTTTAACTCAAAAAGTACCTATTCTAACTAAAACTTAACAATTTTAACTAGAAATTAACTATTCTAAATAAAAATTAACTATTTTAACTAAAAAATTAACACAAAAATATAATTTGCTCAAATTAAATTCAAACACAATTTTTTTTTATCAATACTAAATGTATGAATACCAATTCAAACACATAATCCATACATATGTCAAATCCATTACAAAAGTCAAACTCACTATAAGGGCTACTAATTACAAAAAGTTTTAATTCAAGTCCCATAATAGTTCTAAAATAAGAAACATTACTCATCAAGGACATCCAAGACTAAGTTAAGGAAGTATGCACCTTTCTTGTGTTGCTTCAACATTGAAAGCTTCATCATTAAGTGAACTAGTGTCCAAACCGGCACTAGCCATTTCTTCCATTTTTCTTTTTGAATCTGCATATTAAATATTTACGAAATTCAGCTATTCATGGCAATGATAAAAGCAATTCAAACTCAAAATTGAGCCAAATCAACCATTAAGAAAATAAAATTTAAATGCCTTCGACAAACCTCAAAGAGAAGCATATTGTTCATTATAAACTCATTTTCAAGAACTTCAGATCCCAAATTAAAGGAAGCAAGAGGGAATGAAAGATTTAGTAGAGTGAGGATTGGCTTTGGCAACACCTGATAAGCAAAGTCAAAATCAAAGGGTATTTAGTAGTAGACAATGGAAGGAAAACATAAAAAGCATCAAACTATTGCTATTACATACCTATCGGAAGATATCAGGCTTTTTGCATACTACACAAAATATTGAGCCTGAAATAGGGAGCCAACTACCACCAAATTGGCTTGTATATGCTCTTAACACACCTTACATAATATACCTATGAAATCAGCTAGTATCACAAGATGCATTCATAAGCAAGGTTCAAAAGTACTAAATATCAACATTTATTGTAAACACAATGAGTACCTTGGAATCGTAGGAACTCAATTGGCCTTCTTTGCTAAACTAACCAACTTAGGGATGAACCCGTGATAATGGCAAGCGACCTTGAAGGGGTTGGGTCCCATGAGGTATATTAAATACTCTAAATTCTAGCTCCTGCATGTTTTATCGTTAAGTTTTTTATGTTCTACTTCTAATAGCCAGATTATAATGCTCTCCAACCAAGACAATCTCTTCAAAAACTAGATAGCAAAAGCACATTGAAGAACTGAATATCTAAATAAAACAACATGGACTAGCCAATATCAGAAAGCACCTACCATGAAGACTGAAACCAACCTGATCATTTGAGGAAAGGCAATCAGATGCATGAGTGACAACTTGAGCTTATCCTTGAAACCTAATGTAGTCACCACAGCCCATCTAGTGAAATAACATGTCTCTACATTGAAATAGATTCAAAATTGTGCAAAAGTTGCAGGATAATTATCATCAGCAACTACAAACTTTGTTACTTGTGTTTGACAAATTAACACAAATGCTTTAAAATTTCAGATAAAAGCCTAGCAAGCACACACATATCTACCCTTTATTGAATCGCCCTTTCTTCAATCTCATAAATTGTCTTTTCACTACTCTAACTTTAACATCATGTGCTATGATATGTAACTTTAACTACTCTAACTCATAAATTGTCTTTTCACTTTTAGGAATATTATTATAGCATATATTTCTAAAAAAAAAAAAGAGATACAAATATAGCCAATAAAACAAAAAAGGTCTTCTAAAGAAATAAGGCTTTTTGGTTGTAACTAAATATGCTTCTATAACTAAAAGTATAAACTAAAACCTAGCAAAATACCAAAACCTCTAAAAACTTATTCTACTAAACTCTGATATGATTATTGGCATTCATGTTGTAATTTATTAGAAGGGTTTATTCTATTATCCTGTAAAGTCAACTAAACTTGAATGCATGTCAATAAGAGAACTAAGCAAGCTTCCATGAGGAGAAAAGATATATGCCTTGGGAGGCTAGGACAATGTGACTTCGACTCAAAAGTTAAGGTGAAAAAATATTTACTACTACTTCAAATCCTCAAACTTTACGAACAAAAATTTGTGGTACAAGATTGCATCTCCTTTTATTTCACACCAAAAGACAGGCTTGTATCTTGAGTTGAAAAACAAGTAGATTGTCTATTAGTAGATTGAACAAGAGCTCAAAGCACCTTGACATAATAAAGGTGAGGTTAAAAATCATGAAAGGAACTAAACTCTCCTTATGCAGCAATTTATTGTGTAATAAATGGATTAAAAATCTAGAATCAAGCTAGATTGAAAAACAATGGAGTTTGACTGCAAGACAATAAGCAGCTTCTGAAGTAGAAAAACAAAGAAATAAGTACATGCTAAAATCTAAAACTATAGAACCAACTCTGTAGTGTGCTCATCTATTAATTTTTATCCCATAGCCAACTTCTACAGGTCTCATCCATCAAACCAAGATTTACACATTTGATAGACTAACTTCTGCCAACAATGAAGAAATAGCACTATGTGTACACACGGCAGCATAAAAAAACTTTGGAAGAGGCAAAAATATCATGTATCGCTAACTGTACTTACAAAACTAAGGTAGAGCTATAGAAAACATGAAATTCAAATAAACAATACAAATGCACACTCTTATATTCAAAGTACGACTTTAATGGCATGGGCCCAGAAATGTTCCCCCTATAATTATTCCATCCAAACGCACACTCTTATATTCTATTTTTTTCCTTTTTCTTCTGGTTTCATTTCTTATATTGGACACAACACATTTTTCTTTTTTTCGTTTTGTATGTATTCTTGTGTTATTAATAAATTTGAGTAGTGACACAAGTATTTTCTTGTAATTGACCATATAAATGTGTAATTAATTACAATAGTTCATGCCATAATTAATTATATTTCTAAGCCCATGTTGTTCAAGTCGTACTCTAAGCCAAGACGTTTTATCATGGTTACCACCACACTTGCATCACTAACACTACGGCAATGATGTTTTGCTAATGAGGAAATCTACGTCTTCCTAGTTAATCAGAAAACTTAACATGTCGAAATAAGCTGAGACAAACGCTAAGTGGGGGTAATAGTACTTTTTGAAAGCAAACACATTTCTTATATGTCGCTCCATCAAATCGTCCACTACAAAAAGTGGCATTGTTAAAGTGCCATCATGATATTGGATGTCCAATAGGGACTTGCATTCGTCCACTTCGAACTTTGCACCAACATTTCGAAGCTGGTTACATTGTAGACTTTCTTTGATACTTGGTCTTCCACTACACGTCTACTTGTTCTTTATTTTGATTCAAGACGAGGTGAAGGAGGTAATAGGAAGTACCTCAGAAGGATAATAAAATGTTCTGATCTCACCTGGATAATCTATGTTTGCACTATTGTATCTCATAAAATAGTGAAAAATAATCTGGAATAATGAAACACCAATAATTTTTGCTAGGCTAAATAATTTATCGAGCAGGATCATAGGAAGCTAATTTTTCAATATGAAAATATCATACCCATAATCAACATCTAGCTTTCGTATAGACTTATCTCCCACGAATGTTTGTAGAAAAAATTAAATGAGGAAAGATCTATTGCACAACATCATTCTGTACAAATCTAGCTTTGTCGAGTTCAACCTCAACTCTATAACATTTCCTAACATCATCTTCAATCGTTGTGATTTCGTAAGAAACATCATGGAAGCTTTTATGGGTTCTAACAATAAAATCATTCCAATATCTACTTTTTTGCTTTCTTCCATATCTAAACATATGATGGTATGGGCCAATTGCAATGGCCTTAGGAGTATAGATATGTTCATTGTTTTTCCTAAATTGCATTGGACACCTTGAAAATTGATGGACTTCTTGAGGTAGAAGCTCCAGTTGAGCTAAGCTTGTCTGTGGTTGGATTTCAATCTCTCTAGCCATTGGCTGCAATCAATTTCCTATTTCAATAACCAGGATGATGAACAATGTTAAGTGCAAGCAATAGAAATTACAAATTAAGCTAAATCCTTAAACAAACTACAACATAAATATAATGGTCAAACTTTATACAAATGGCTTTCCTAAGCAAAGTAAGGAATGCGAGTCCTGCTCAAATTATGAGGAACTAGTGTGTAAGAGATAGTTACTTTTGTAGAGTAGATATATTTGTGTGAAGCAGATGGATAGAATAACAACCTTTCCCATGTCGCGATTCAAGAGAACAATGGCAGAAGTGGGGGAGTTTATACGAAATCTGTAGGAGGGGATGAAATTTAGGGATTCAAAGCAAATTTGATTGGAATTCTACTAGAAAACAAATGAAAGGGGAGTTTTCAATCGAGAGAGTCGACCCAACTTTTGAAAACAAAACCACTCTAGTCAAGTCAACATCCCTTAAAAATGGGGATTCTACGATGGGCCAAGTCAACCACTAAAAAGCATGTATCTTCCTATTCCCACTCTTTCACTATACATTCTTAACACATGCTTGTGATCTAGCTCAATTATAGTGGGGTAGTTGAATTAAATAATATAATAAATTTGAAAAATAGCAATATTGTAATACGATGATTGATTGATTTCTTAAATTAATTTATAATAAACTGGTAAATTAATCTATATATATTTGTTTATATATTTTTAATAAAGTTACTATGATAATGTATTTTTAAGAAAAATCCCATTTTAGCCTTTTTAAATTTTGAATTGCATAAATTGGTCCCTGTAAATATAAATTTTCAAATTGGTACATTATAGCATAAATTGGTCACTTAAAATTGAATTATCAAACAAGTTAGTCCCTTTTTTAAGTTTAAGGAGATTAACTTGTTTGACAATTTATTTTTGCAGACACTAATTTGGGATTTTTTTGCAAGAAAATTTGTCCAACTTTTCAATTTTACAGGAATCAATTTGAGAGTTTATTTTCTACAAGACCAATTTGTTAAACTTAAAATTTTATAGGGACAAAAAAAAGAGTTTTTCTATTTTTAAAATATTAGTTTTATTTTTCAAATAGAAGGTAAATTTTACAACTCACTAGAGAATAACCCTGTGCTTTGCACAATTTCTTTAATATTTTTTAAAAATGAATGGAATTTCCTAATAAAATTTATAGGAAAAATTCTTAGTTCTCAAAACATTCTTGGCCATAACTTTTTGAACAAATGCCCTTTAGATTCCAAGCATCAAAACAAACAAATGATCAATGGGTTAATATTGCATTGATCCTACTCTGTGTCAATTTTTGTGCCTAGTTTGAGTACCTTTTTTTTTCTATTACAACAATCGTTGAAAGCAAATAAAATTCTACTTTAAAGTTGATCATTATGAGGTTAATTTATTGCATTTCAGTTTTAAAATTAATAAATTATTGTAAGTCATAAATTATAGACCTCCAAATACGTTATAATTGAAGTTATGTGAATGCTTTTAATTTTCAAAAATGAAAGTATCATTTAATTTTGACATAAAAAATATTTTGAAGAAAAATTTAGTAAAAAATAGTTATTGGTGTATGTGATTAGTATTTGTGGTCAATTTGAAAATTGTAATGACTAATTATGTTTTATCTTGAAGAAAAATAATATATATTAATAGGTTAAGTTTGTAAAATTATTTAATAATTTCATAAAATAAAAGATTTAGTACAAACATTTACTTGCTAGCTTTTCTAATTGCATAATAAAGTCTATTTTATACACACACGTATATTATTTAAATAAAATAAATGAAAGTATTATTAGTTAAGCAACAGAAGGTTAAATTAAATAACATAATTCACATAAGAATATAAATCACTTAAACTTAATATTAATTAAGTGAAAGAATAAATTTTAAATGTTAAGATATGTATATTTAATATCTACATTAAAAATATTATATATATTGTGTAAATTAAATAGGTTTTATTTCTAAAAATAATTATTGACCATTGAGTTGCCCCTATATATGCAAAGAAAATAACATTACAAATTGTGTAATATAAATATAATATTTTTTTTTATAAATACACTTTAAAAGATCTTCGTTTTAAAGTTTATAAAATATGTATAAAGTATCCATAAAAACAAGTGTTATAACGTTGTAAAGTTTTTTTTAAATAATTTTAATATAGGTTGTGGTTAATTTTACATATATATGTTTTATATGATTTAGTTTATATTTTACTAGCCATGTAGTGTTTAATTTATATTTTAGAATAGATGAAAATAATTAAGGATACCATCAGTTACGGTTCATTACAAAGAGTAGAGTTCATTCCCAAACAATAGTTTATAATTTATTAACCAATTTTGTTAACAATGTAGTGGTAGCATTTAGTTTATATTTTTTGAATGAATGAAATGTTAATTCGATAAATGTTTTTCACAGTGTATATATATATATATATATATATAGTGAAAGTGATTTTATATAGAATGAAAGAGTAAATTGATCATATAATCATACATGAATATTAATTAAAAATTATTAAAATGTCATACGATCACTTAAAAAAATCATGTAACTGTATATTTTAATTCTGACTATTAATTTAAGATCTAACTATATTTATTCATCTCATTTTTATATAAAATTAATCCTCTCACTATATATATATATATATATATATATATATATATATATATATATATTTTCATAATAATTTAAATAATTACATTAATGTGTTAGCTCAACCTATTGTTTTTGCTTTTTAAATTAATTTGCATAGCATTTAAAATTAATTTTTAAAGTAGAATAAAAATATTTTAATTTTTGAATTATTCAATAGCCAAATTTAAAGGAATATGATCCTAACATTCTCAAAAAAAAAATTATGAACATAATAAAATAATTCATAGTAACTTCAAAGTAAATATTATTATATAAATATAAATAGTATTTTTTTAATGTATCTCACATTTATTACATATATAATATTAGAAAATAATAAAAATTAGTCATAATTAATGATTTAGTTTATATTTTATTAACCAATTTTATTAACCGTGTAGTATTTAGCTATGTTAATGCAATAAATGCTTTTACACATGAACACTATATTTTATCCAGGTATTCTTTTATTTTTTATTTTATTTATTTTTATTTTATATAATTTTTTTATTAAGAAAAGAGAAATATGTGTGTGTCAACCTAATTCCTTTAATTCAAGTTTCCAGCATATTAATCCTTTGTTATCTGGTTGTGTCTTCTATTTTAATTTTTGGTCTGTTCAAAAGGGAAAGAAACATAAAGCAAATCGAAGACGGGATGCTGGACCAAGGGTGATTTCGAACAAATCCCGCTTATCAACAAGAATCACAATAAATTGTGGAAAGATCTCTCAATCAGAATCATGATCGAAATCAATCAGGGACCAAAAATTAATTGGCAAGTGTGTATATATACACGAACTCAGCATCAGAGAAGGGACACACAGACACACTGACAGAAATCAACAAAAGAACATACAAACACAAAGATGAAGTTACGGGTGTTCATAACCCAGCCCGACCCGTAGCTCCTTAGGACGGGTTTTGATTTTGTCTAACTCAGCCGAGCCCGTTACTTGTACACCCCTGGCTGAAGCACCAGCAGCAAATATAGGCAGCAACAGTGAGCACATTTCCATTTTCTTTTGTTAGCTTTATCAACAGCACCTTCCATCATGAAAAAAGAAAGAAAAAGGAAAAGAGGAAGGAATAAAATTGAGCACCACCACTACCACCCTTGAACCTCACCACCGCCACCATCATCTCCGACGCGGGGTTGATGCCGCACCGTCACCGCCTTAGCCCGGCGCCGTCACGCCTGAGACCCTCCGCAAAGCCAGCCGCGAGGCCTAGCGGTCGCCGCAACCAGCACCACCGATGTGCAGCCGTGGAGCCCCAGTCCCAGGCGTTGCGACTTCTGTTCCCTCGACGCTGGAGTCACCATCGCGGCAGACCACTGCAGAAAGTCCGCCACTGTCACGGGAAGACCTACATTGATTCGCAGTCGTTGCTGGTGAACCATCGCGAGTAGAACCCCCGCGCAATGTCAGCCGCACCTCAGCCACCTCTGCTCCGTGCATGGAAGCCGCTATCGCGTGTCGGAGCTTCGCCAAACTATCGCCATCACCCTATGGCTGCCGCCGCCTCATCCCCTTGCTGCTACACTATTTCCTTTTCTTTGTGCTATATTGAGATTAGGTTCTAGCCTTCTAGGTTGTGTTATTTATTTTGGGTTCAGGGTCCCTTTTTTTAACTCTTCTTTTTGGGTTAAGGTTGTTTTTGTCCATAGGTCTTTGGTCTGAAGTCTTGGGTCTTTTGATTTATTTTTTTGGGTGTTATTTTTTTTGGGTTATAAAGTCTAGGCCTTTTTTCTTTTTTCAGGATATTGAGGTCTATTTTTAGTTTTGGGTCAAAATCTTTTTTTTCTTTTGGTGTATATTGTTATTTATTTATAAACACAAAAATAAAATGTATCTATTTTATCTATGCAACAATTAACAAGTATGACTGAAAAGCAAGTGTTTTCTTCATAAGTGTTGAAGAAAATTGTAAGGTTTATCAATCTAGCGTACCTTGAATCCTATGCGTAAATGGATGTTTTTTTAAATCTTTTTTCAATTAAAAACATTTTTAACAAATAAAATCAATCAACACATTTTTTTCTTTTCTAATTAAAATCTATCAACACAAAATCATTTTCTACAAGAACGATATGGTTGAGTTTCTCATTGCATGTAGATACGTTGGCATAACCAACAATTATCAAGCCAAATTTTTTTTCATAAATTTGTTCTTTAATTTTTATTTTTAATTTTAGTTTTATTTCTTTGTAAATATATAATATTTTTCATATAATTATTTCTCTTTTAATTATATACTCTTCTCGATGCCTAAAAAGTAATTTTGTTGCACTTGTACATTTTTAATACAAAATTTATGCTCTTGAAAAACATAATTGACATTCCTTCCTTTGTGTAAGTAGTGGGCTAAACTTTTATTGTTACTATATATTACTCTAGGTGCATATAAAGTAGTCATATTGCATTGCATATTTTTAATGCGAAATTTATGCTCTTAAAGAGTGTAATTGACTTTTTTTTAATTGCAAGTATTGATCTAATAATCCAATCAAATTTAAAGTATTGTAGATTTTAGTACATAAGCTCTTGTTCAAATATATCATCTATTGCCATGTCAATCTCATCCTAAGCTTTTATATTGTTTTGTTGGATCAGTTGTATAATATATGTAATAATTATTTCAATCAATATATAGTATCATTTGAATGAGTGCATAATGTTATTTCTAAACTTTATATAGAAGTATTTTAAAACTTTAGAATGTACTGAAAATAAAAAATGTGTTTTCAATGTTTTCATTTTTTAGAACACACATAGGCAAATTAAATATGTTTTTAAAATTTAAAAACTAAAATTACCTTTAAAAATTAAAAAAGAAATTAATTTTTGAATCAAAGTTTTTCATTTTTCTTTCTTGACAACTAGTGATGACAAATGTTACTCTTTTTTAAAGCTAAATGTTACACTTTTGAAATCAAAAGAATTAATATTTATTTATTTATTGAGATTTCTTTTATTTTTCTAGTAATAATATTAATATTTAATGATATGAAATTACTTTTTTTAATAACTTTGCATAATTAATCAAGTTTTAAGAAAAGTTTGTCATCGAGTAGCACAATCATTATTAATTAAATTAAGAAACTGTAAAGTTTTATAAAAAAAATACAATAACAAAGTTAGTTTAATTTAAGTGAAAAATATTGGAAATAATTTTTAATATTACAAGCATCTTGAAAATAGTAAATTAGTTCAAATGAATTGAAAATTTAATTTAACAAATAATAAATTTATAATATATATCCATAAAACATAATAATTATTTTGTTTTGTTTTCTCAACTATTGAAAATTTAATTTACCATATGTAATTTTTATTGCATGATTGACCCATGAGAAGACTTCTTTTTTTCTTTTTGGCTCTTATAAGAAAAAAAAAAATTAAACCTAGCCAAAATCACATTTAATTCACACAATGCATATAGGAAAAGAAAGAATGCTAGACCACTTTATATGCCAGATCCCTCAATAAATTCCTTCTTTTTGTTATAGATGCCTTACAACATAAGTTCTAAGAAGAGACTCAAATTTACCAACACCTATACCTTGCCCCAAACCTCTAGTATAATATGCATTCAAATTGTGAATTTCATAGAAGAATCAATGTATCTTTCATGTACTGTAGTAGTCCATCATTACATCCTGATTTTATATTTTGTTTTCCCTTTCAATCCTAACCAAGCACACTGTGAAAAATCATACAAAATATTTTCTTAAGATCTTCTATCTATTTTATTCTCTCATTATTATCATCTAATCTCAATTTTCCTATTAAAAAGCGATGAGAAGCTATTAAGCGAGTTAAAAAAATAAGGTAAGTTTTTAGTATACATCTCCAATTTTGTTGGGGATGGTGACACAAGCTTTAATGCAGATTTTGAAGGGTGTAAAGGGAGGAGTAGAAGACATTGACACTTTGCGATTCTACGGTTTGCAAGTTGCAGCCTTCGAAGAGACAACCGAAGAATGTGATAGATAAGGTTGCATTTTGTTTCCTCCAAATGTTTTCACTTGTCACCTTCTACGTTTCAATTTTCACATCACACCTGGCAACTCAAGAAAAAAATTCAAACAATTTTTTATTAAAGAAGTATATAATGTGCGTTCAAAATGTAAATTTCATAGGCTTCATTGAGTAATCCAAAATCCATCACGTAATCTACCCTATGCTCGATGTACCTGTCCAACATAGGAATTAAGTTTCAAGAGAATAAAGAAGAATAAACTAAGTATTAAACATATTGAAATCAAGCAAACCTGGAAAGTGGTTGAGCTTCTTGATACCCAAAACAAAGATGTATCAAGGTGGAGATGTCACACTTGAGAGCTTTTCAAAATGCATTTCGATTTCAAATGCTCGATGACAAAATGTGGAATGATGGATTAATGGTTAATCAATTTACCTCAAATGTAACATTCAATCAATTTTATTTCATTTAATGCTCATTGCAATATTGGTGGCATGAAAGTTGAATGTAAAATAACTGTAGACGTGCTCCTGTTGGAATAAACTATAAGTAATTGCATTAGTGTAATAATTGCAAATTGCAGTCTATTTTATATATATATTGAATTTAAATACAGTACTAATGTAACGATATTAATAAAACTCATAATTTTATGAATATAAAGTATAGCTTAATATAATAAATAAAATTTAATTTTAAATATTAGTGAAATAGAACTAAATATTAAGTTTGTGTAACCTTCTTTTTTTTTTTGTCAGAGTTTGTGTTTATTTTTATATATAAAGCTGACTTATCATTGAATTTTCTATGTATAATATATATTATTTAAAATTATGCAATATAAATACATTTTAAGTTTTTTACTTTGATTACACATTGCATTAGTACTATGTAGTAGTCAATCCAAAATTTGAATACGAGTTAGTTTATATTTTATTAGCCAATTTTATTAACATGTAGTGTTTAGTTTCTACATTTTAGTAACGGTAACATTCCCATTCATGCCTATGTATGTTTGAGAGGAAAAGTTGCAATCATTGTAGTTAATTTATGCCTTCCAAAAACTGCAATAATCATAGTTAATTTGTGGATCAAGCTCCTCTCAATTGAAAAAAAAGCCCTATATATATATATATATATATTTTCTCCTTTCGTTTGTTTTCTAGTAGAATTCCAACCATATCTACTTCGAATCCCTAAATTTCATCCCTCCTACAAATTTCGTATAAACTCCTAACTTAGGAAAGCTTGTTACTCTACACAATATATCTATTACAAAGTAACTATCCTCTCTCACACACTAGTCCCTCATGATCTCAGGATTTGCATTCCCTACTTTGCTTAGGAAAGCCATTTGTAGAAATTTGACCACTTATGTTGTAGTCTAAAGGATTTAGCTTGATTTGTAATTTCTATTGCTTGCACTTAACATTGTTTGTCATCCTGGCTATTGAAATAGGAAATTGATTGCAATCAATGGCTAGAGAGATTGAAATCCAACCATAGATGAGCTTCAACTAGCTTCTACCTCAAAAAGTCCATCAATTTTCAGGATGCCTAATGCAACTAGGAAAACAATGAACAAATCTATACTCCTAAGGCCATTGCAATTGGTCCATACCATCGTATGTTCAGATATGTGGAAGAGGACAATAAAAAAGCATATATTGGAATGATTTTATCGTTAGAATCAGATGAACTTCCATGATGTTTGTTGTGAAATCACAAAGATTGAAAATGATATTAGGAAGTGTTATAGAGGTGAGGTGAACCCGACAAAGCTAGATTTATATAGACGATGGTGTGCAACGGATCTTTCCTCATTGAATTTTCTGCAAACGTTTGTGGGAGATTAGTCTACACAAAGCTAGATGTTGATTATAGGTATGATCTTTTCACATTGGAAAATCACTTCCTATGATATTCTGATAAATTATTTAGCTTAGCAAAAAATATTAATGCCTCATTATCCCAGATTATTTTTCACTCTTTTATGAGATACAATAGTGGAAATATAGATTATATAGGCGTGAGATCAAAACATTTTACTAATTTTCTAGGGTACTTCCTCTTCCTCCTTCACTTTGTCTTGAATCTGAACAAAGAACAAATAATGGAAGACCAAGTACCAAACAAAGTCTGTAGCATAAGCTAACTTAATGTTGGTGTCAAGTTCAAAGTGGACAAAAGGTTCCTACTAGACATCCAATTTCAAGATGACACTTTAACAATGCCACTATTTATTGTGGATGATTTGACGGAGCAAAATTTAAGAAATGTACTTGCTTTCAAAAAGTACTATTACCCCACTCGTTTGTCTTAGCTTATTTCTATATGTTAAGTTTTCTTCAATATTCAAGAAGACGTAGATTTCCTCATTAGCAAGAATATTGTAGCCCATAGCATCACCCCTACCAATAATGTTGTTGCTAATGAGGAAACTACGTCTTCCTTATTATCAATAAGAAAACTTAACATATAGAAATAAGCTAAGAGAAACGATGAGCGGAGTAATAGTACTTTTCAAAAGTAAGCACATTTCTTAAATGTCACTCCGTCAATCATCCACCACAAATAATGACATTGTTACAGTGCCATCATGAAATTGGATGTCTAGTATGGACCTTCATCCACTTTGAACTTCACACCAACATTCCTAAGCTGGCTTACACTCCAGACTTTGTTTGGTACTTGATCTTCACTACTCGTCTACTTGTTCTTTGTTCATATTCAAGACAAAGTAACAGGAAGTATTTCAAAAGGTCAATAAAATGTTCTAATCTCTTGTAAAATTGTTTCCACTATTGTATCATATAAAATAGTGAAAAATAATCTAGGATAATGAGGTATTAGTATTTTTTGCTAGGCTAAATAATTTATCGAGCAGTCATAGAAAAGTAATTTTGTAATATGAAAAGATCATACCTATAATCAACATCTAGCTTTCGTGTAGACTTATCTCCCACAAACGTTTGCAAAAAAATTCAATGAGGAAAGATCCATTACACACCATCATCTGTACAAATCTGCTTTGTTGTTTCCTGATATCATTTTCAATCTTTGTGATTTCACAACAAACATCATGGAAGCTCATTTGGGTTCTAACGATAAAATGATTCCATTATCTACTTTTTTGTTGTTCATCTTCCACATATTTGAACATACAATGGTATGGGCCAATTGCAATGGCCTTAGAGTATAGATTTGTTCATTGTTTTCCCAAGTTGCATTGGACACCTTGAAAATTGATAGACTTCTTGAGGTAGAAGCTCCAGCTGGAGCTCGTCTGTGGTTGGATTTCAATCTCTCTAGCTATTGGCTATAATCGATTTCCTATTTCAGTAACCATGATGATGAACAATATTAAGCCAAGTAATAGAAATTACAAATCAAGCTAAATTCTTAAACAGACTACAACATAAATAGTCAAACTTTCTACAAATGGCTTTTCTAAGCAAAGTATAGAATGCGAAGTCCTGCTAAGATTACGAGGAATTGGTGTGTGAGAGAGTTAGTTACTTCAAGTAGATATATTTATGTAATACTAGTAAAAAACCAATGCTATGCATAATTTATTTAAAGATAAAAATTGTTATTTTTATGTTTACTATATTCAAATTTGAAGATATATTTTATAAGCTTTTTTGTGTCTTTGTATGTATATGTCATGTATTTTAAAATAATTTGTAGCTTGTTATGCAACTTTTATTTCTTGTCTCACAATAAATATTGATTAATTTTCTATGTTTTTTTCTTAACCCAAAAATGCTACACTGAAAAAAATTTTAATGAATAAAATTAGACTATGTGAATAGAAAGTGGTTATAAAGTTAGGCTTCTCTAAAATCTTGTCAAATATAAAGTCGGCTTTTTTTTTTGGGATAAGAAATTTACATGGTGATTGTTTGTAAGAATAAAAAGAATATAGCATTTGGGTTTTTGCATTTTAGATTTTCAATAAGTAACCAGCCCCCCCCCCAAGATTTTTATTTTTTACTATCTAGTTATATATATGTCTAAAAAATTATTGTATAATTGCATGTGAGTATTGTAATTATTAGACAATTAATATATTATATTAGATGAGGAAAACAAACCATTAATATATAATAAGTTTAAGAGTTTTCTAATCAATTTCATTCATTTTTTTTTATCTATACTCATCTCAAACATCATAATATTGACCAATAATATTATCTGTATGTTCAAAAGTGAATGTCCCAGAGCCTATTACTATTGGATATAATAGTGACTCCACTCACTTCCACTCATCCATCTCATCCAATAGTGATAGATTGTGTATCTCAATGAGCCATTCTCTTTTGCATATACAAATAATATTATTGATATATAATAGAAAAATTATTATATATAGGCATAATTCTAAAAGTCTATTCTTAAACACACTAACAAAAAAACTAATAGAACCCATACATGAGTGAGCATATATTAAATAAAGTTAATGTAACCTACTTATATTGTAGTTGTGCCTAAATGTAATATGTTAGATTTGTGAACATGTAAAAACCTCTCTAGAGTATCCTAGGTTTTTTTTTTCTCTTTTAACTTTTACCATGTTCTGTCCTCCTAACTTTTAAATCATGTTTCGCCACTAAAGTAGCATTGTGTATTATCATAAAAAAAAAAAACACACATTGAATATGAACTCAATTACCCAATAAATGCTCAAATGAAACTTATCAGTCATGAAACCCATGTATATAAACTCATACAATTTTATTATAAAATTGAAAATATTTAAATATTATTATTAATTTAAATTATTGCTTGTTTGTGGTATTAATATTGATAAAAAAAACAATTTATGGTGGATAATTTCTTGTCTTGTACGCATCATTATCTTCAATAAAAAAAATTTTATGACCTTGTAATATAAGTTACAAAAACCTTATAATATTTACGATCCCTTGCTTCATCAAGGCGTTAACTATATTGTACTTTTATTGATAAAATAAGTAAGTATTATTACTTATCTTGATAAGGTAATAATTAGATTCTTTAGTCGAGATAATGTCTGAAATTTTATTCTAACAATTTCTGCAGAAAAAACTAATGTGCAGCTGAATTAGATTGAAAATGAGAAAGAGATGAATAAACAATCTCGTACTGAAACTTTTTTATTGTAGCATGCTTTATGTTGAGCGTAGCGGAGCATAACTGAGTTGTTTCTTTTATCCAGTATTATGCTAAAATCGAGATCCTATGTAGGATCAGGAGGGGAATGCAAAAACGTAAAACATGATATCATAATACAGACTGTAAGATCCTACCAAAAATGATTTATTATTATTATTATTATTATTATTATTATTATATATAAGCAAACTAAAAAATAAAAAAAACCCAGCCCAAACATGTTTTTTTTATTTCTAAGACTTTCTTTGTGGGTTCAAATTGTCTCTGAGGCCTTAAAGGCTCATCAATTTTCCAAACAAGGACAGAAGCCCAATAACCAGCCCAAACAAGCTTTGATTAAATGTTGGGACATGTCTTCTGTTCAAGAGCCTTCTGTCTGAGACTGAGTGCAAAGGAGAAGAGGTCGAAGATTAACCAGCCTGTAACCCTGTTTTTTTCTCTATCTCTCCTCTTTCCATCCCTCGATCTCTCTTTGGTCCAAGTAATTTACCGGCTACAGCCCCGGGTTCGATTACTTTTTCTTCTCCTTCTTTCATTAGCTTCCTTCTTCTTCCCCTCTCTTTGTCACGAACTGAAATGGGGCTGGGCCATGGAAGAAATGCACCACCTTCTACAAGATGGCACGCAAGCAACAAAACTGAAAAAAGCTTGAGCCTTGAAGAATGAGGATGGAGACCGGATCGGAGAGAGATCGAGATTGAGGGAGGGACAAATCGAGAGTGAGAAGGGAGAGAGCTCACCAAGGCACGGCGAGCTTGAAGCAGAAGCAGTCAAGCAAACAGAGGCAGAGTAGCAGACAGAGATCTACAAGCCCAGCCTCCCAGGGAAGCAGAAGCAGAGATCGAAGATTGAAGATGGAGGCTGGAGCGGCGACGTGGAGCGGCGGCGCGGAGGGACAGAGAGATCGAAGAGTGAGAGGGGGAGTGAGACGGAGATAGATGGAGTGAGAAGGGAGTGTGAGAGAGGGTCAACGGTGGAATCCGCCGGGTTTGGGCCGTGTCTGGCCGTTTGACTTAGCTCAACTGTCGAATCGTCCGGAACGCAGAGATTGGCCGATTCCAGCTATCCTACAATCTGACTCGGCGATCCCACGGCGCGACGAAAAGGGTGAGCCAGAGCTGGGATCGGGACCGGGAAAGGGTGGTGAAATCGTTGGATCGTGCGATCTCACGATATATAGCGCGATCCTAGCTACCTTGATTATGCCTCCCTTTGCATCTCCTAAACATTTGTAGCTGTTAAGCCATCTTTTTCAGGATGCACCAAGTAGTGAGAAGGAATAATCCTTCTCCCTCGCTGCATTTATAATAAAGATGTAATGATTTTCTTTAGATGCAATTAAAGGACTAATTTTGTGAAACATTTTGAAAAGACAAACTATTCATCACGAAGAAATCAATAGTATAATTCTCACTATGTCAAGTACAGAATTGCCATTATTTTTAGATGGTGTTCACCTAAAAAGATAATTAAAGAGTAAGATATACAATCTTAAATTATCAGCATAGATTACACAGTTCATTATTTGTCATGGAACGTTTGATGTTTCATCCAAAGGTTATATGCATTTGCACTTAAGAAAAGTAAACTTTACGGGTGTTCCCTGAACATCAAGCCATTGATCAATTCAAAAGCTCTACAATTAGTATATAGCTTTGCTAAACCTTTGGAAATTTTCACTCGATTTGACAACACAGCAAGATATAATATAAGGCAATTTCAAAGCCTTTTTTGGTATTCAAAGACACGCATGTCTAAAAGAAATGCTAGAAAGGACTTACCTCAATAACAATGTCAGCTCAAACTCAGCCCAAGAAAACTTAAGAGGTTCCTGTTTGAGACAGCCTTGATGGGCTTACCATCATCAGTAATGGTGCCATCATTTGGTATTTTCACATCTACATTAAGTGAAACAGCATGTCATTATCATTCCAATTCCATTCAATGAAAAACAATTCATCTGTACCAACAAACTCGAGCAAGCCAATTAAAAGGATATTGCATTGTAAAAACTTGCATTTTTGACACCAACACTGTCGTTGGCTACAATGACATGAAGGGATGAGTACTTTCTGCTGTGACAGAAGTGGAGAAAGTTTCTACCAATGCAGTCAAAACCGTTGATTGCTACCTTAACTTAGCCATTGTTTCTTCCATCATAGTAATTGAAAAGGTAAAAATATTCCAAGCTAGTATTTATGCTAAGCTTAATGAAAAACATACTCCAATGCTATGAGATGAGAGAGTAGCACATGAAGAAGACCTTTTGCAATCTTATTAGGAAGACCTCCTAGTTGACAAAATAAAAAGAAAAATCCAAAACTATCAAAATTTCACAATTTCAAAATTTCACAAGTTCAAAATTTCACAAGTTCAACCTACCCAAAAGTTAGTCACATTACATATAATCATCCTGAAAGTAGTCACCAGAAGAGCAAAAATAAACAATACTGGAGTGCAAACATAGGATTGTTGTGGTTTATGAAGGATAAAAGGGAGAATCAACTGCAAAACAGAAATAATACCATATTAATTTAATACCATAAGAACTGCCTAAAGCTGGCAACTAAAGGTACGGTATTCAGGCATGAAAGTATATCTAAACTATTTACAACATGGATTCTGATGATAAACTAAATGGTTCTCATTTTCTTTTACTTTTTTTATCTGTCAATTCATTAATGCCACGACCCAAACTAATCAAGTTGATGACACATCCCAATGCAAGCTACTGCATCAAACTGGTAGTTCAAATATTTGCAAAAAGATAAGAAAGCATCACAATTAGTATCGTATAAACTAAACTTTGGGCTATAGCCAATTTGAAACAGAAGAAAGAACAATACCTCCATTCGGCCAGACATGACTGGCTTCCCAGCAAGCAGCTCTGCCAAAATGCAAACAGCACTCCAAAGGTCAATACCAACATCATAAAACGTAGCCCATAGAAGAAGCATAGGGGGATGACATCAAAGAGTCACAAATAAGAAACTAATAAGAAATAGCACCAAACAAAGGATAATAACTCAAAAATCACATGTTTTACATTTAAAACTAACAAAACTCAATACTGAAATCTTTACCAAAAAATCAATAGTTAAAAAAACCATAAAAAACAAAATAACAAAATAAGGCAGGAAGCCTCTTCCTATATGTCAAGATCACAGATTGAAACTTAAAAATAAGATCTGAAATGGAATGATATGAAATTCACCTGAGATAGGAATATGGACAGGAATAGGGTTCTTGTTGGTGTTCGTGGATGGCAAAACATCCTTCTTCCCAGGACTAATTAAACTCATTGTTGTGGAACAGCCAAATTAGAGTAATGACCTAGCCAAATAGAGCCCAATTCTCTAAGACATAAGTATTTCCACTAATGGCCAAATATTGCTTTATTCACTATCAGTGAAAATGAAGTTGTTTTAGAACTATTATTATAACCCTCTGAACTAACAGTTATGAGTTCCCATCTTTATAATTTGGTTCATGTAAAATGGAATTTTAATGTTTCTACCCGTTAAGGATGAATTCTCACTTCCTCGGTCTCCCCTTTTGTCAATATAATCCACTAACTGCTAGAGCCAGAATTCCAACCTGAGAAGAAAAAAAAAATTCGGATGTTAATGAATGTGCTTGTTGCGATCTATTTGTAAGTGGGGATCAATTTATTTTTCTTTGGCTGTTAGTATCATTCCCTGTTTGATAAGTAGCATTATCTACAATGACTAATATGTTGAATATAGCTGATTGTCGCACACACTTCCAAAGAAGATTGTTGAAAAAATGAGTTAACAACAGCCAAAGCAACAGAGCGGAAGAAAGAAAGAGTAATACACAGTGATATGTGTAGTAGAAGATTAAAGAAGAAGAAGAAGAATAAGTAGCAGCCTAAATGGTTATCTAAGCTTATCTGAAATTGAAAACTCTTAAGTAGCAGCCTAAATGGTTGCTATGTTCATGAACAACAGTTCATCAGAACTAATCAAGTCACATTCTTGTTTAAGTTCTACACTTTAGGGCTAGCCAAATGATGCAATAACATCTTTCTGCATTTGAAGAAAAAAGATGAGAACAAAGTAAAAGAGAACTAATGTGATATTAAACGAATTACAAAATTATAGAGGTTCCCCATCGTCTCTTTCTAATTTTCATCATAGGCAAGTGCACACTCTAGTAAGAACTGCTTATAATAAGATTGACCCCTGAATAGTTGTGCAGTATTTCTTCTTTTTGCTACCAAAAAATATTTACATCTCATCATTAATACCTAAGTTACAATCATCATCTGTTTTTTTTTTTAATTATTGAGATTGAATGGCTCAGCCAAACACTGGCCAGAGACAGCACAAAAAATAGATTCACCAGTATCTAGTCAAGGCAAAATAAAGACAGAAACCAACATCAACTCAAAGCAAAAAAAAAACCCTTAGTCCGCCCCGAAATTAGCACTATAAATCAAGCAGAGTAAACCCCTTCTGGCTACTAATCACCAACTTTCAATAATCACACTATAGCAATCAGATTCCAATCCCAACAGCCGAAATAGTCTCGTCTTACAAAAGTCACAGACATCATTATACTGTCCTAAATTTCAGACAGTAACAGAACCTTCGCAAACTCTGGTCAGCATCATAGTCATACCAGTCTAGACGCACCAATCCCACTTATTTCTGATATATCTAATTCACATCGATACCTAAGGATTTACCTTGCAGAGTATGCTTTTATCTCGGCAATAATTTATCTGCGCAAAATGGCACAACAACAATGAAGTTTTAGTACATTTTATCCATTTATTGATAATAGAGATATTACCACATTCTTTAGGTCCATCCTCCACTTGAAAACAATGTCCACACTTTACCATCTATAAAAAGAAAATTACATCAACATAAAACAAAATATATAAATGAAGAGGACAGAAAATTGATTATTAACATTGGATAAGCAAGTAACCTGTAATGGTCGATCAACCTAGTAATCATCATTGCTCCAAGGGAGGAGGTCTACATTTAAGAGGCACGTGCGAGGGTCAAACTAAGAACTTAGTCCCTACAACTCCTTTCCAACAGCTATTTATTTGAGATCACAATCATATCAAATAAACAGAAAGAAAAAAGAGATTCCTACCTAAATGAAGCTTGCATTGATATAATCCTGTGCATCAGGCTATAATCCGTTCTTGATTTGAGAACAATCCTCTTATTGTCAACTAAAAAATAAACAAACAATTTATAAAAACTTCAATGCTTTAAATATAAAGAGATTCAATAGATAAAGGATACATACCACAAATGCTCTTGACCTTGGCAAGCTACAAAACAATAACAGGTAACTCTACATTTTCGTTGCCAATAAATGACTGAACTTGGTCTACATACTCCCCAAATAAAGCACATTCCAGCTTCAAACTTAAATAAGAAACATACGCATTGGTGTGAAAGAGATGAGGAAAATTTGACAAAGAAAATCCACAAATTCAACAAATGGGCTCAGTTTCAAAAGACAGACTCCGAAATTTAAATTTCTAAACTGAATGATATGAAAATAGAAAATTCTGGAATCCTCAGTGTGAGGATGTTCCGATACTGAGCTCTCAGCTTCGAAGCTCAAAATTGTTCAGATAAAGACAAATTGAAGATTCACAGCCAAGGCAAACCGTGATATGCATCTATAATTTTGTTTGCGTTATTTTTCTTTTTCCCTTCTTATATTTGAATTTTCTAAACCGACTTCATTTCGAAATATATTTAATTATTCTCAAAAAAAAAAATATCATGACTTAAAAATCACAATTACTAAACACAATTATTTAATCATCCCTTAATTATTTAACTTTTTCCTCACAATTATTTGACCTAAAGATATTTTAAAAATTATAATATATATTCTTAGGAATATAAATTACAAAATAAATAAACTTTAAATTTATTCACAAAAATCTTAACAAATAATCCAAATATATTTAATGTTAAATAAATAATATTTTAAATATATTCAAAAATAATATTTCTGATAATATTATTTCCAGGAATATAATTACTGAAACATAATTTCAAATCTTAAACCAGAGGCCCTAAAGAGAAAATAAATGAAAATAAATGCGCGAAGGAACAAAATGGAGCTCACCATCGCGGCTGATTAGCTTGAATGGCTTGTACGTTGACGCGGCGTAGGAGGTCTTTGAATCCAATAGCGACATTTTGCGATTCGAGCTTCGAGCGTAGAATCGAGAATCGACAAAGGCGAAGAAGAGGAGAGAGAGGAGAAAGAGACAGAGACCGGTGAGCCACCATGGCCGGCAACGGCGCTGGGGAGTGGCAGGCGGCGGAGGAGTGGCCCTGAGTGGAGAATGGCCGACAGGAAGGAGGTGGTGGTTGTGGTTGTGGTTGTGGTTGTGGTTGTGATTGTGAAGAGAGGCAAAACAGATGATAGTTTGTCATTGTGCAAGTGTGGAGACGGCGCAAACAAAGGCTAGGTTTTTTTATTTGAAGTTTGGAAAGAGAAAGGGAACGCTATAGTGGGTCTTTCTTCTCCCATCTCGTTTCCACGTCGCTCATGCAAGGGAGAGCGTACCACCAAATGGAAGAAATCCAAATAGCATGAATGTGGTGCGGTCTTTGTGCCAGCCTAGAAATAGTTTTTTATAAGAAAAGTAACAAACACAGAAATTCTTTGGGCTCTTATAAGGCTGGAGAAAGCACAAACGTGGGAGAGAGAGAGGATTTAGTTTTTCACAAAGTGTGGCGTTCGCGGCTCGGGGATAGATAGAGGAGCTCGATCCACAAACTTTGAAAAACGCAGCCACTTAGTCAAGTTAACATCC
Organism: Dalbergia oliveri; assembly: GCA_030441495.1. Classification (NCBI taxonomy): domain Eukaryota; kingdom Viridiplantae; phylum Streptophyta; class Magnoliopsida; order Fabales; family Fabaceae; genus Dalbergia; species Dalbergia oliveri. The sequence continues at coordinate 3,464,220 of JAMLFY010000010.1, forward strand.
CTTAAAAGATGGGGATTCTACTAGGGCCAAGTCAACGAGTAAGAAGGATGTATCTTTCCATCCTCACTCTCTCTAACTGTGCATTCTCAACACGTGCTGGTGATCTAATTCACCGTACATCTTAGCTCAATTATAGTGGGTGTAGTTGAATAAAATAAAATATATTTATTTTAGAGTAAATATTTAAATTAGTTTTTGATAATTTTTTTATAATAAATTGATCCTAACAATACATATCAAATTGGTCATTCACAATTATTAAATAAGATATTAGAAGTCTAATATCAATGTGTTAATTAGAGAGAGATGAAAAAGTTGGTGGAAGAAGGTAGAGCTGCCTGTGAAGAAATAGAGCTCAACAAAACTAGGAGCTTGAACTGGCATATACAGAGCCTGATAGGCAGTGACGGAGTTCAACCACTTGTCATCGCTCTTACTCCTCAAAACTCCGTCCCTCAGCTTCTATTTCCTCTTAGACGCTCTACCTTCTCCCAGCTCTTTTTCATCTCTACCTCTCATTGAGCCTTAAGCCAGAAACCTATAGTGTCCTATTTTTATAATTGTGAGGGAATTAAGTGTTTACAATTGTTAAGGATTAATTTATCCATAAAAAAATTGTCATGAACCAATTTAGGTATTTACTCTTTATTTATTGGTGCAACAATCAACAAGTATAACTAGAAGCCAGGACTTCCTTCATAAGTGTTGAATTATAAGGGTTTACTAGCTCAATGCCACCTTGAATCCTATGCGTAACCAGATGTTTTGTTTTAAATCCTTTTTCAATCAAAAACTTTTTTCACAAATAAAATCAATCAACACATTTCTTTTTCTTTTCTAATTAAAATTCATCAACACAAAAATTATTTTCTACAAGAAAGACGTGGCTTGAGCCTCATTGCACTAGAAGATACGTCAACATAGCCAACAACTATCAAACCAAAATCTTTTTTCATAAAATTTGTTCTTTAGTTTTTGTTTTAATTTTGGTTTTATTTCTCTATAAATATATAATTTTTTATAATTTTTAGGGAAAAATAAATATTTTAAAGTTATAAATAAATTTGCATAATGAGCTCTAGGGTAACCGTATTAATACGATATATTAGGTATGCAGTGAAATTAAGTTTTCACCTTTCCCTAATCATAATAAACGAACCTCAAATCTCTTTCAAAAAGACCAGTTACAAAATTAAAATGATTTTCCAATTTTAGCCAAAATTAAAATTGGTGACAACTCCTATTTTTAAAATTGATTGTCATTTCCGTTGCGCCTTTCAGGATATTGTGACAATAACTAACAAAAAGAGTTATGTTCAGAACACATAAACCAATTGAATGAGTAACACTCTTACATGTCTCTCATGATAAACTAATTAGAAAATATGACTTAAATGAAATCACAGTATGTTTTGGAGAAATATATCCCTATCATGGAATTCAATGGTGGTATACTTGCACCATCATAAACAAAACCAATTACTAATTTCTATGACATATATTGTAAAGCAAGGGAAGGTTCTAATAATATTCAAACTCGATTCTAAATATGTTAACGGCAATATCGTGTAAAGAGTTCTCAAACAAAACAAAAACAAAAATTCCAAAATATCCCCATAAAAAGCCAATAAATGCAAATTAAAGGAGTGTCTGCAACACCTTTTGTTATCAGCCTCCTAACCATCGATGGGAATGCATGTCTTACAAATGCCGATGAAAATGTCTGCATCTTGGAGGAACAAATCAAATTAAAGATTATAAGAAATATATTAAATAATATAAAATACAATATATCAATGTGCTTGGTGCAAGGAATGAAATAAAATCTATGTGCCTATATGGGGAGAAGCTTGCTTGGTTATAGGCTTGTGGAACTCTTAGAACTCTTATAAGAATATCTTAACCATTGTTACAACAACTGTAGCAAGCAAGATAGTCTTTGAAGTACCTACTCTTTCTCCAAATGTTTAGATTGTTGTATCTTTCTCAATATCAAATCTTTGTCGACTAATACTTTTAGATAAACAACAAATCATAGATAATCAATAACAACAAAGCCATAGATATGAAGAAAATAAGAGTTTCTGTGTGATGCATCCTGCCTATGATTAGTGAATGATTTGTTTCCTTTTCTGTTTATCTTATTTGCAACATATGAAATTTTTTTTATAACAATGACTAAGTCATTAATAGAAACTATTATAAATGAATGAAATGGATTTAATTGATGCAGTTGAACGATAAGGAATGCTAATGGTTGCAACGGGTTATATCATTAATTATTTCATTTCAATTTGAAATTTCAAAACGTGATTGAATGTTGATTGAATCTATTTTTTTGTACATAATTGCAGTATATTTTACGTTGGATTAAATTAAATGCTAATTGCAATCTTTTTTTTTTTTGTCCATGATTGCAGTCTATTTAACATGAAATATTAAATACTAATTACAGTGAATTTTACAAAAAAAAAAAAAAGCCCCCTCATCCCCACACATTTATCTCTTCTTTTTTAATCCATCACTCTTCCAAAGTCTCATCAAACCATCAAGATTTTATATTAGTGAAGAACTAAAAAAAAAAAACCTTTGTTCTATGAAAGTGCTAGAAGCAACTATCGATAATTGACCCTCATTACCTTGCCTTATCACACTTTATAATGCTAATAAAGCAATTGTGGTATAGGACTTTTATAATGAATTATGAATTACGTTACAAATAACAATGAATGTGACTAATAATCATCTAATTATTATTAAATTTTAACTCTGCATTTTAAAATTGTATCTCTAACAATCTTGCTTCTTGGTATTCTATGTTATAAGTATCAAAAGAATTGCATGAGCAAACATTCAATTTCTATCTAATGATAGTTTCAAGACTAATAGGAAACATAAACTGCAAACATTCAATATCTAATGATATATATTTTTTTTACATAAATGCATAATATAATATATATATATATATATATTGATGATAGTCTCAAGACTAATATGAAACACAAATTGTAAATTGTAATTGTTTCTTCCATATAGTTGTAAATTGTAATCTATTTAATTTTACATATTTGGCTTTTTTTGTGTGTGTCATAAATGCATATTGAAGTAAAGAATACATAACAAGACAAGAAATAGCTGTTGGAAAATGGGGATCGTGCATTCATTGTGAGACTTATGCATCAATTTGTGGTGGCGAAGTACACTTAGTCCTGAACTTTGTAGGTCTCAACAATAATCTTACAAGTAATTTAGTTTATATTCCAATATTTACAATTTTATTTCTTATCATCTTTTATTCTTATATATATATAGATTGCTAGGAGTCCATAAGTATTAAACACATTCAATCTACTTAAATGTTGAAGCATTGCTTCAATTATCATCAATGATCAAATATTAAGCCTAGAACACAATGCAAAAGTCAAAGAGAGATATCATAGGTTTACCATCACATTCTTATATATACTCACAACTCAGAATAAAAGTGAAGGATTGGCTATTGTCACTCACTTACATTAATTGTTCTTTAGTTTTATCAAATTATCCCCTTCTATTTTAATTAAAAGCATACCTAACATAAGATACTTCATAATACTATTAAAAGTTATTGTTATAAATTTAATTCAAAATTAGTTTAACTACAAAAAATATTTATTATTTATCTTATTTTTAATATTCACTAATTACTAGATATTTTAAGTATTAATAATTTATTTATCATAATGATTTAATTCAAATATTAAATTGCTTTAAATTTTGTATACAAAAATATCTAAATAATATAATGTTGAATATTTTTAAGAAAATAATAAATAAAAATAAGTAATAACAAAGACATGATAATAAATTATGTTATATAATTACTTACATATTTTGTAACATCTAACATTTATATAAATAAAAAACTAGTAAATAAACAACATGATACCGTTGTTTATTTCTATTGGATTGGAAATTAATTTTATTATAGTTTTTATTTATTCATATTATTAAAAATTGAGGTAATTTTATAAGTTAAATTAATTACTTAGTTGAATAAAAAAGATTTTAAAAAGGTTAACTTTTTTCAATGCGTGAATAATATAAAGGCTATAGTATTTATTTTCTATTAGATAACATATATATATATATATATATATATATATAATTTACATTTTTACAATGAATTTCAAAATGAAAATTAAAAAACTAGAGAAAGACAAGTATATATGTGTCTTTTGTAGGTGAAAAGCGCACTAGAAGAAGGTTGAATTATGCTTCGCTTTTCTTTCTTTTTGGTTTCTGAACACTGAAACAAATTACTATCAAGCATTATGTTTAAAGTGTAGTGGAAAAATCGTTAGTTGTTTCAAAACCTACTTTTGAACTACAATAATCCTGATAAAAGCTTGCATAAGACGATAAAGTAGTGTCACAACATACCCGAAAGGCGCGCAACTAGAATGACAACCAATTTTGAAATAAATAGGAGTCGCCAATTTTAATTATGGTTAAAATTGAAAAACCTTTAAATTGCAAAACTGTCTTTTTTAAAAGAGATTTTAGATTCGGAGTTCCTGATTATGATTAGGGAAGGGTGGAAACTTAATCCACTGCACCCCTAATACATCCGTATAAATACGGTTACTCTAGAACTCATTATGCAAATTTATTTATAACTTTAAAATATTTATTTTTCCCCAAAGTAATAGAAATAAAATAAATAAATAAATAAAATTAAAGAAGAAAAAAAAGATTTTATGAAAAATTAATTTTGGCTTGATAGTTGTTGGCTACGCGACGTATCTCCTGGTGCAATGAGGAAACTCAAAGCCACATCGTTTTGTAGAAAATAATTATGTGTTTGGTGGATTTTAATTAAAAGAAAATAAAATGAAAAGTGTGTTGATTGATTTTAATTTTTGAAAATGGATTTTTGACTAATAAATTATTAAAAGAGGAATCCGCTTTCACAGGATTCAAGTTACGTTAGGCTACTCAATAAATCCTTACACTTCAACAATATATGAAGAAGGTATCCACCTCTCAATCATGATCATTGATTGTTGCACGGATAAAAAGAAAAGAAAAAAAAACTTTATTTTTTTATTTATTTTTGAAAGAAGGAAGACCCAAAAATTAAAATACCAAGACTTTAAAAAAACAAACAACGAACCCTAAACCAAAAGAACAACTCTAACCCAAATGTCTTAATTCATAAAGACCCAAGGATCTAACCAAATAAAGTATAGCAAAAAAAAAAAATCGAAACTCGCCAAAAAAGAGGAATAAGGAAAGGAATAAAGTTAAAGAAATAAAAATGAAGACCAAATAAAAGGTTTGATGACACAATCCCTAAATGCAACTTTTCTAACCTGATCTTCCCAAAAAGAAAACACACATGAACCAAGGGGACAGAGGAGGCGGAGGTCCACGGCGTGTAGCGACGATGATGGTTGGGGGCACCACAGGAGATTCGGCAAGGGTGGCACTGGCGCGCCTCGCGTGGAGTTGGCGGGTTCGAGGTAGAGGTGCGAGCGTAGGTGGAGTGCCGTCGGACGAGGCTGGCGGTTTCAGGGAGCGTGGCTGAACACGTGGTGGTCTTCACGGGCGGCTCAGGGTGGGGGGCGGTGCGAGCGTTCCTCTTAGGCGAGGTGCTGGTTTCGATCCACGGACGTGGGGGTGGTGGAGCGTGGTGTGATTTTGGCTGTCGCGGTGACGACGCAAGGCGGAGGTGAAGTGGAGGCGCGGGTTCAGCGGTGGTGACGCAGGCGGGGCGTGGCGGTCTTCACCCAGGGTACCTGGGTGGCATGCGGATAGAGGGTTGAAGTGGAGGGGTTGTCACGGGAAGAACAAGCGGCGAGGGGCAACGGGCTTCACAAAGGGGAGGTTCATGCGGCGCCTTGATGATGGAGGCTATGGCTCAGAACTTCTCCGTACGGTATGTGTATGTTGTTCTATTTTTGAAGTCTCTTATTGTTGCCTAAGCTGTGTTAATTCTCTACTTGCTGAAGCTCTCTTATATGTTGCTCTTTCCATTTTTTCCAACTTTCTGATTAGTGCATATATATACACGCTTGCCAATTAATTGTATTGATCCCTGATTGATTTTGTTCATTTATGATCGAGAGATTTTCTATTTGTTGTTATTCTTACTTGAAGAGGGGATTTAGCTTGATTGAGGTTGTGTTTGAATTTGATTCTGATTGTGATTGCCTCAATCTCTTCTCATTTGCTTCAAAAATAGATATCCTATATTCCATCATGAGCCCATGAATCAGGTTTAGGGAAAGGGTTATCTCACATAGGCCAGAATGTCAGATAAACAAATAAAACAGGCTGGGAAGGGTAAAGGCCTAAACTAAAAGAAAGGATTGGCTAACAAAAAGGAGGGAGCAAAATAAAAAGGATAAAATAAAATAAAAAAGGTTCGAACAAATGTAGTGTTCACAGGTTACCCCTTTACTTGTTCTTTATTGGAAAATAAAGGTCATGGCTTTGATGTTTTGCTATAAGGAACAAGTAAAGATATGAACATACATTTTGTTCGGGATGCATGATGATGCATGACAATGTTTATGGGTGCATGATGATGATGAATGCATGGTGATGATAATCAATGCACAATGAATGCGAGGTGGTTTGATGAGTAGTGCCAAATGACTTAATGAAGACCGAATATATGAGAGATGTGAACTTTTAAAAGACTGAAAGCATGTGAATGTAAAGGCTGTGAAAGCATGTGAAAATAAATACGTGAAAGCAAATAAAGCTGTGAAAGTGTGAAAGCATGTAAAATGTGAAATTTAAAGACACGTTAAAGGTGAAAGCGTTAAACTGTGGAAACAAGTGAAGATTGTGAAATCGCGTAAAGACTATGAAAGCATGAAAGTCTTGAGGGCATATAAAGACAGTGAAAGCGTGAAAAGACAGTGAAAACGCATAAATGTGAAATTGAAAGACTTGTGAAAGACTGTGAAAGCATAAAGGCTGTGAAAGCATGTAAAAACCATGAAGGCACGTGAAGGACTTGAAAACATGTAAAATGTGAAAGCATGTAAAGACAAGTGAAATCGTATGAAATGTGAAAGACTGTGAAAGCAAATAAAATGTGAAATTTAGAGACAAGTAAAAAGAAAGACAGATGAATGATTGGCAACTTTGATGAAATGATGATGTAAGATTGATGTAATGATGATATGATGAATGGCAAAATTAGTGGATTGATGCAAAACTGATGTAGTGATGATGCGCTTAGTGACAAGAATGATGGCAGTAGCTTTCAAAAATAAAATTGCCCAAATTTGAGGTATCTTTGCATTGTTCTTCAAGAAAGCTTTCATCTAACCCAAAGGAACCGTCTTCTAAATAAATTGTCCCATTAGTCTCTCCATTGCAATTCTCAAACAACTTTGCATGGTAATGCTTTAGCATCTCATTATTGCCCCAGTTTTTTTGCTCTAACTTTTGCCTTGCTCGCCCATCTGGGTTTCGACCAAGTGAGATTTTTTTTTCAGTCCATCAAAAACCCACATTTGGACTATCACCCCCAAACCTTGGCTTAGTGAGTTGCCTCATTTCCTTTGCAAGTCAATCTCAATCCTCGAGCCCTCTGTTTGACTTATCATTTCTGAGCCTCGTTAGCAAATTAGTCCCTCGATTGCACTTCAATTATAATATCGTGATTATGCATGGTTTTAAAAAGAAATACGAAAGCGAAAGGTGAAAGAAAAGAGACACAGAGGAAGAGAAAGACGATTTTATTGAACTTCAAATGAAAAGTATTTAGAATGTCAATGACCTGAAGAAGGAACAAAAGACTGGTAGTGTTGTTTTCATGTAATAACCCACTTCACTGATTAATTGGCTACACCAGACTCCAAAATCCATGATCATGATTGTAATCCTCCGTTGTGCTCGCAGTATGCCATAATCCATTGATACTCAAATTGCCCAGTTTCATGTCCCATACAGTTTCTTGATCATTGGCTCAATCTTTCACCATTGCATAGGTTTCCCTCATGGGTTTTCAACCTAGCGAAATTTCCTCTTCTTTTTTTTTATTTTGTGCCCTAATTTTTGCCTAGGTCGCCCCTTTGGGTTTTCAACCTAGCGGCCCTTCATTTTTTATTTTTTATTTTTTTGCTCTAATTTTTGCCTAGGTTGCCCTTAGGGTTTTCAACCTAGCGAGTCCCTTTTATTTTAGGCAAAATACTTTTTTACAACATCTGAATTGATTGGTTTAGCAAGTATTTTGCCTTCCATGTCAGTCAAGATCAATGCTCCTCCAGAAAAGGCATCTTTGACGATGTAAGGGCCCTCGTGTGTAGGTGCCCACTTGCCTCTATTATCCTCTTGATTTGGCAAAATCTTCTTAGAACAAGATCTCCTGGCTGAAACATTCGAGGGTGAACATTCTTATTAAATGCTTTAGCCATCCTTTTCTATACAACTTGCCGTGGCATCCTGCAGCTAGTCATTTTTCTTCAAGCATATTCAATTGCTCGTATCTTGTTTTGACCCACTCGGCTTCTTCAGTTAAGCTTCCATCAAGACTCTTAAAGAAAGTATTTCCACTTCTATGGGTGTTACCGCCTCCATTCCGTATACCGAGTACGGGTTGCCCAGTTGAGGATCTGCAGAAGTGCGATAGGCGTGCAATGCGTAAGGCGCATGTCACTCCAATCCTTATAGGTGACCACCATTTTCCCAAGATCTTCTTGATGTTTTTGTTTGCTGCCTCCAGCCCCATTCATTTGGTCGGTAGGAGCTGAGTTGTGATGCTTGATCTTGAACTGCTACACAGTTTGTACTTCTGAATTATTGAAGTTAGTTGCATTGTGTGATGAGCCTTTCTGGTAACCCGTACCTACAAATGATGTTGTTCTTCAAGAATTTCACCACTACTTTTCACGTTACATTGGCATAGGAAGCAACCTCCACCCATTTGGTGAAGTAATTGATGGCTACCAGATGATGATGCCCATTGGAGGCTTTAGGATTAATCGGTCCTATGACATCCATGCCCCACATTGCGAATGGCCAAGGTGATGTCAGAGTGTGCAATGACACAGGGGAGAATGAATTCGATAAGCATAGATTTGACACTTGTGGCATTTTTTGACAAACTCTATACAGTCTTTTCCATTGTGAGCCAATAATATCCTTGCCTGAGGATCTAGATAATGTGTGGCCATTGGCATGAGTTCCGCAAATACCTTCATAAACTTCTGATATGATGGAGTTAGCTTCTCCAGCATTGACACACCTCAACAAAACTCCATCGTGGTTTCTCTTATATAACACCTCACCAGAGAGGAAAATTGACATGGAAGATCCTGAGTGTCTTTCTATCATTCTCATTTGCTCTGTTGGATATTCTTTCTCCTTGATGAATTTCTTGATATCATGAAACCACGGTCGGGTCAGGCTCGTCTTCAATATGAACAGTATGATGGTTCTCTTCTAAGGCCACTTGCAAAGCTTCACTTCCACTTCTAGATCGAGGTTGGTCATTACTAAGGTAGCTAAGGCATTGCAAATTGATTCTACTCAGAGGCAGGTAATGGAAGTTGACCTCTTTGAATTCATCTTTCAAGCTCACAAGATGTTCATAATATGATAGCAATCTGTGCTCCTTGACTCGCCATTCTCCATTAACTTGAAAAATGATTAGGGCTAGTCCCCGTAGACCTCTAGGAATTGTACCCCAAGAGATATAGCTCTTCAGGCCTGTTATGCATGCTTCATATTCAGCCGTGTTGTTTGTACAATCAAATGCCAGTTTGATAGCAATCGGGAACCATTGGGGACACTAGGACTGCTCCAACTCCATTCCCGTGGATGTTAACGCACCATCGAAGTACATTTTCCACATCAAGTCCCCTTCCTCTTCACTTTCACTTTCCTCTTCCAGCTGCTAGGATATCCTCATTCAGGAAATTCAAGCTCCATTGGCTGATATTCTTCAAGTGGATTCTCAGCCAAGTGGTCAGCTATCATGCTCCCTTTTATTGATTTTCTAGTCACATACTTGATGTCGAATTCTGCTAAAGCCACTTTCCATTTGGACATCCTCATGGAGATGTGCGGGCTCTCAAAAATGTACTTCATGGGGTCCATGCGAGATATAAGCAAAGTTGTATAGTAGAGCATGTACTATCGTAACCTCCTCTGTCCATACCAGTGCACAACAAGTCTTCTCAATAGCCAAATACCTAGACTCACAGTCATTGAACTTCTTGCTCAAATAGTAAATGGCTTGTTCCTTTCATTTGTACTCATCATGTTGACCCAATATTGCCCTTATGGACCCATGCAACACGTGAGATATAGTATGAGTGGCCGCCCTGGTGTGGGTGGAACTAAGAAGGTGGATTTGAGATAGTTCTTGATTTTGTCAAAGGCTTCTTAACATCTATCATCCCATCTTCCTGGATTGTCTTTCCTCAATAGTTTGAATATTGGCTCATAGGTGTAGGTCAAATTAGAGATGAATCTCGCTATGTAATTTAGACGGCCTAAGAAACCTCGAACCTCCTTCTCTTTTAGGTCCTGGCATGTCTTGAATGGCTTTGATCTTGTCTGGGTCAACCTCAATGCCCTTTTTGCTAACGATGAATCCTAACAAGTTTCCAATGGATGCTCCGAAGGTGCATTTTGTTGGATTCAACCGAAGCTTGTAAGTCCTCAACCTTTCAAACAACTTTCTAAGCACAACAACATGACTTTCCCCTTCTTGTGACTTTGCTACCATATCATCAACATATACCTCTAACTCCTTATGGATCATGTCATGGAAAAGAGTCACCATTGCTCGTTGGTATGTCGCCCCATTCTTCAGCCCAAATGGCATTACTCTCTAGCAAAATACCCCCTGAGTGACAAATGATGTCTTTTCCTTGTCCTCCTTTGCCATTATGATTCTGATTGTAGCCTGAGTAGCCATCCATGAAGGAGAACCGATGACTTTTTGCTGTGTTATCAACGAGAACATCTATGGGGGAAGGGAAAATTGTCCTTTGGGCTTGCTTTATTCAGATCTCGATAGTCCACACACATTCTAACCTTTCCATCTTTCTTCGGCATAGGTACTATGTTGGCTATCCATTTTGGGTATGGCGGTACCTCAGGAAACCTTGCATCGAGTTGCTTTTTGACTTCATCCTTTATTTTAAGTGACATTTCCGGGCTCATTCTAATTTTTGTCGCTTAGGTTCCATCCCCTCAATCAAAGGGATTTTATGAGCCACTATTCTCTGGGTCCAAACAGGCATATCTTTGTAAGACCAAGCAAAAATATCCAGGAATTCAGGAACAACGCAACCATTTCTTCTTTTTCTGGGTTGTCGACTATTTTCACTTCTTTCTTATCCTCATCAGTCCCCAAATTCACAATTTCAATAACTTCATCATGTGGATTTATCCCCTTTCCATTGAGTTTATGATTTTGGCAAATTGTTGGCACAACTCGGGATCTTCATCTTGTTCATTTTCATTCAAGTCCGTTGTAAAGCAATAATCAGTTAATGGGTTTTTACAATCATTTGCACAAGATAGAGATTTTGGAGGAGATGAGTCCCTGGAATTGAGACGAGACCCAAAATAAATAAAAGAAAGGTAAATGAAAGAAGAAAATCACAAAAAGAATAGAAAAAAGAAACCATGCATAATCATTTTATTATTTAATTGAAATTGAAGTACAACAAAGGTGACTAAAGCATCCATTACTCAAAGTACAACAAATCATCTAGGGGCATAGAATCCCAATTGTTCAATGGCTCGCGGTGGGTAGATTAGCCGAGGTATCTCTTTGGCTCCTTTGGAGTGTTGAAGCTTCAGCCTTCTATCATCACCATTGCTGGGTGGGGAATGTATCCTAATATGTGGGATCTTCTTCCTAGATGATTCAAAAGATTGTTGCTCACTTGTAGCTTCATACCCAAGGCCAAGTTTCCAGGATTGTCAGGAAGCGAGATCGGATTCCTGATTCCTTGCGCTGTCCCTAACCCTTTTCCATCTTCAAATCCGCTCTTGTACATTATTCGAGCGGCCACTTGATGCATATCACCTTTGTTCCACTGGTTCAGCTATCTTAAGGTTTTGAAATGAGACCTCAAGCGTATCTTCAGCAGTCGATGTATGGCACTGTCACTGGCTTGGTCACCAACAATTCTTCTTCCCCTTTGATAGTAACGAGTTTCCCATCGTCTATAAACTTCACCCTCTGATGAAGTGTTGAGGGGACAGCTCCTGCCTCATGAATCCAAGGCCTCCCAACAGCATCGTGTACCCTGGCTCAATGTCCATCACCTGGAATCTGGTCATGAAAGTAGTTGGCCCAATTTCTAGCTGAAGATCAATAGCACCCATGATCTCTCTCATGACCCATCGAATGCCTTTACGATCGTTCCACTTGGTTCAATCGTGGAGGATCAATCGGAGCTGCCGGTGTAGAGTAAGGAAGCACATTGAAGGCTGATCCTCCGTCAATCAATACCTTTGCGATATTGCAACCTTGGCACTTGAGGGTGATGTGGAGCGCCTTCGAGCGCCCCGCTCATGAGGGAAGACCTCGTTTCCTGTGAAGGTGATAGCATTAGCCGTTTTAATCGCATTCACAATTCCTTCAACCCTATCAGGGGTTATATCCTTGGATACATATGCTTGATCCAACACCTTCTTAATTGCATTGCGATGAGCCTCAAAACAAAATCAATGAATAGAGTGAGATTTTGCTGGTGTTTTCTTCAGTTGTTCTACCACGTCATATTCACTCTGCTTCATTAAGGAATTCTTCTTCATCCTCTTCCTGGCTTTTTTCTTTACCCTCCTTCACAGGCACTATTTGGGGATCTTCAGGTATCACTTGGGGGCTTTTCAATAACTTTCTGAGTGTAACACCTACCGCTCCAGAGTAATTCCCCTTATTCCTGTAACATTGGTAATAGACTTTGATGCAAGGGTTCTGAACAAACTTCATTGCCATGTTCTCTAATCAATCCTGGCTTATAGACTTTGAGTGTTGGCAAGATAAGAAGAAAAGCTAGATACCTTGAAGGGCATGGCTTTTGATCTATCAGTTTCATATCTCCATGGAACTGCATGGTTGCTTTCATAAGGAAATGGCTTAGGCCCCTTAAAAGGTGTTGGCTCATGTTTGTAGACTTTAAAAACAGGGTGCACGGTGGATCATATTGATGCTTTGTCTCTCTTTTTGTATCTCAAGCACCCTAGATTGATCATCTTTTCAATGTAGAGCTTCAGCTCTGGACATTCTTCTAGGTGGTGCTTTCCTTCTTTCGAAGCACTCACATAATAGGTCACCTTCATCTCCTTTCACCTTCTTCTTCCTTTCCATCATCAGCTTCCATCTGATCCTCCTTTAATGCTTCCAGGATCTCTTTCATTGGGAGCTTGGCATTCCCAACTCCCTGACTCGTATGCTCCTCAGATAAAATTCACTTGGCCTGTGCCATGGTCAAACGGATTGTTCCTTATATTTGGTCTTGATTCCTCTTCTAACCTGATGGCACCGCTATCGATCAAATGCCATACTGCTTTTGAACCCATAACAATCTTCGAGAGTGTCGAGGGAGTTTGAATGATAGTCACAAGTTTGGTTTGGGTTATACCACCGAGGATATGGTGGTACAAAGGTCTTCCCAGGACGTGGGCCTAACAAGTTGTCTCGCACAAACGCTTAAACAACTCGGCATTACTTATATGAAAATTGGGTAAGGGTCGCTCTCCATCGGGGGCTTGTGGGTGTTGTTGGTGTTAAATAGCGGAGGAGTTGTAAAGGAGTTACTTGTCTGGTGGGCTTGGGGTGGTGCTTGGTGAGGTCTGGGTGTTGTTGGTGTATAAGGTCGTGGGTAGGAAACATGGTTGATTTGGTGAAGCTAAGTGTGTGTACATTGGGGTGGTAAGCTCTTGGAAATGGATATTGTTGATTTAGGAAAAATGGGTGAGTTGGATAGTGGTTCGAGGAGTAGGTTGTTGGGATTGAAGGTGGATGTAGTTCAAGGATTCTCCTTTCTTGAAATGAGGATTCTTCTTGGATTGGGAATCACTTACTTCCCCCGTTGCTAGCTCTACCTTCCCTTCCTGGATATTTGTCTCGATCCTTTCTCCTATTTCGACCAAATCCACGAACTCCTTCACATGTGTCCCAAGCATGTTCTTGAAATAGGGACCTTCCAACGTACGAATAAAGTAGGAACACATTTCTTGCTCCAACATCGGTGGAAAACCCTTCCAGCCATGGACCTCCACCTCTGAGCATATTCTTTGAAAGACTCGTTCTCCTTCTTCCTCATCCCTTTCAATTGGTCTCTGGTGGGTGCAGCGTTCAAGTTAAACTTGTATTGGTTTGTGAAAGCCTGAGCAAGGTCTTCCCAACACCTGATTTGTGTTTGATCCATCTGCATGTACCACTCCCATGCAGCCGTCCAAGCTTTCAGGAAAAAAGCTAATTAAGAAGCTCTCATCTTTTGACCACATTCCCATTTTGGTACAATACATTCGCAAATGCATGATGGGATTGGTACTACCATCAAACTTGATGAGGTCAGGCATCTTGAAGTCTTTGGGAATGACCACACTGGGGCCAAACAGATCACTAATACTCATTGGACCGTACGGATTAGGCCCGCGGATTCGCAATTGCTCCTGCATGCTTTCTTGTAATTCATGCTTGAGCTTTAGTCGTTCTGCCTCTAGGTTATTATGTGGGGTTGCATTGTTGGTATGCCCATCTGAGTCATATCCTGGCTCTTCATTGTTGGAGTTATTGCCTCCACTTCCTCCTCCATTTCTCTAAAACTTAAGCATATGTGCAATAGCTTCTTTGACCACTTCCACTTGTTCATTCATTGCGGTCTTCAACTCATCAATTTCTTTTCCGAGATCTCTTTCTCCTGCCATGGCTCCTTGATGACTTTGGTGTAGACGAAGCTTTCTCTTGAAGAATAACAAAGATGTCTGCAAGAAAGGACATGGTTTCAGTTTTTTTTTAATTATTTTGATTGGTGCAAGGGTTGTCATTAGCTTCTTCAACAAATAGAGATCCCCTTCACTCATTGTTACGAGTACCTCACCCTGTAACGTTAAGTGTAGTTGATAGCATTTTGAGGGAGTATTTGCTCCTCAACAAAGACCATCTAATAAACACTAGCAATGCGGTTTTGACTTGAGACCAAAATGCGATTAATTTTCATTCCAAGGGAGTATTCCTCCTCTATAGAATATTTTTCATGTAAAGTCTAGAGACAAAAGCGAAAGTTTTATTCCAATGAAATGTCATTCAGTACATCATGAATTTATGGGTCTAATACATCAAAAGCTTTGTCTTTCTCTTTTAAATCTCCTAGAATATCCTTCACATGTCTCCATGAACTTGGTTACTCCTTGGGCAAGTCGAGCGATGGTGTCTCTTCAATCTCCTCTTTGGCTTTTTCAAAACCTTGTGCGATGACTGAGCCATGGTAATTGATCTCGGCAACCATTTGGGCATATTTCCATCCCTCTACCTCTTCTACGCGATCTAGGGCTTCATCCTTCCAAAATTGTCTGTGTTTCAGCCATGACATAAAGGTGCTGGTATTGGCCTGATGATGCCCATGCGCGATCACAATCGCTTTCTGTTCGTGCAAGGACCTTCTTCAAACCCTGCACTCTCTCTTCTAGCTCCCTTCTTGCTTGTCGTTCCATGCTAATCACCTTTTCTAGTTCTCCTCTTATGCCTTTCTCATTGGCCACCTTCTTTTAGATCCTTGACAATCTTCTTTCAACTGACTTCTAACTTTGCCTTGGTCTTGTCTTGGCTCATGAGTTCTTTTCAAGGCTTATCTTTTCCTTTGAAAGGTGGTGCAACCTTCCTTCAAGCTCCCTGATCTTGTTGGCCATCGAAGCATTCTCTTTGTTCTTTCGTGATCGGATGCCTTGAATGAGTCGACACATTCATTCTTCAGTTCTCAATTTCCATATCCCTCTTGTGGCAATGATCTTGGAGGATGACAGCCTTAGATCAGCCTCTTGCTTCTTTTCTTCCAAAAACCTCATTTGTGCTTCCAATACCTCAATGTAGGAGGCCATTTGGGGCATGGACTGAAGTAGCTTTTCCAGCATTGAAGCTTTCTTTGGGTCATTGACTGGTTTCACTCTTGCTTCCCTTCATTCATCATACTGAAGTGATGAGGTGGCCGTTGCTTCCCAGTCTACTTCTCCTTGTTGACTTGATGTTTTCCCAAGCCCTCTTGATCTCTAACTCTTGTTTCTTAGTGTCTTGGTTCTTCCTAATAGGAAGCCATAACCCCTTAGTTGTTCTTCCTGGGGTTCAATTTGTGTCCAACACAATTGTCTAAGGACTGAGGAGAATATGATATATACAACCTCTTGGGCCCATTAAAGGTACATGGGGAAATTCTCCACTGTAAATAATGCTTTCCCCATGGTACCAAGGCAGACCCACTTAAAGGTGCTTGGCTCGATATGAGAACTTTGCATCCATCCAGTTGGTTGCTTCTCTATTGGGATACGATGGAAGTCCTTCAATGGATCAGGCAACCGCCCCATGTGACTCCAACAGGGCATGTGTCATGACCCAAACATACAACATATGCGTGCAGCATCTCAATTTCCCTTCTCTCTTCGATGAGACATCTAGGAAGAAATGTCTGCTAGAATGGCGGAAGGGGTTCGCCCCATAGGTGCAAAATCTGAAGAACACATCCATGGAAGCTTGGTCCACGATGTTTGGGGTAAACGGAAAAAGTACAAGCCCATAAATTAGTAGTGCTAAGGTTCTTTTGAACAAGTGCCACTCCTTTTGCCGGGACATGGTTTCAAGATGCAACTCGAGGAAGCTTCTGCTTAATCCTCTAGTGGCACCCCTTTCTTCCATCAACACTTTATCAGCTGAACTCCAATCAACTTGGCAACTTTTGCTCCTGCCACATAATTCCCTTGATAAAGGTATACACCCGCTTTCTCAGGATTGGCAACCTTATCATGGTTGTGTATTCTTCTATGGTTGGTGCTATGTCTATCTTCGTCGCTGAAGTGAAGTTGAGGCTTCCAAAATTGTGCGAGGGCACTAAGTACGGATTCTTGGACTGAGATGTCCAACAAGTCTAGTATGTGTCCATACTTTTTCTGGAAGTCAAGCTTGTCTTCATGTGGCATCAGCGACTCATCTTGCTTATTGTGCTCAAGTCACTATAGATCATGGTAACTTTGATATTTCTTGCATTGCTAGTGTTATTTTGGATTGTCTCCATGTTGTGTCTTGAGAGCTAATGATAACCTTTGTACCTGCTAAAAAGGACTTTATTAGAAGGATATAAAATTAAAAGGAATGATGCTATGTATGGCAAATGAGCACTGTGCATGGAAGATGCATGAGTAATGCATGTGAGTCATGACAAATGATTTTATATGCAAGCCATGCAAGAGATTTTTCTTTTTATGGGTCATGCCAAATGATTTCTGTATGCAAACCATGCAAGAGTTTTCTATGTAATGAATGGGTCATGCCAGATGATTTCTATATGGAAGCCATGCAAGAGATTTTTTTTTAATGCAATGAATGAGTTATGCCAGATGATTTATATATGCAAACCATGCAAGAGATTTTTATGCAAGCTTATGTAAGAGAAAAATAAATAAATAAATAAATGGATGCTCCTGTGTCCTAAAGGGTTAGTCCTAGGGGAAGGATTTTCCTAAAGTCAAAACCTTAATTTGGGTGGCTACTAAGCTTATTCTATTAGTGCATGGTTTTTAGGATGGTCTAGACTTTCTAAAGGCCATGGTCCCCAATTGCCCTATCATAAAATAGAGACCCAACTCATGAAAAGATCACAAGTAGGATGAACCCTCTCAATATGACCATTCCATGCCGCTAGTAACAATCTGGGTGGTGTCCCATATGCCATGTGAGCATGAAGCCCCTCAATGACAATGTTGGGACCCCTCCTATTCCTAAGGTTGCACAAGCTCGAGATATAGAGCCCAAAGAGGTTTGTGAAGTGGTGATCGTGCACTGTGTGTGAGGAGCATACCAATCTTTCAAACCCTATATATTATACAAATCCCTGCAAGACAAAATCAAAACAACATATATACACAAAGTCATCTACCCTAAGGTTTGAGTGATAAATATTTATAGATAAAATAAATAAATATATACAAATAAATAAGAGGAAAACTTTATTACAAAATGAAGGGAAAAATAAATATTATAAAGTCACAATTATTTGCATAGTTTACTCTAATAGGCTTGACTCTCTAGCGTCCCAATGGAGTCGCCAGCTGTCACAAACGTCTGGAGACGCCAACTAGAATGACAACCAATTTTGAAATAAAATAGGGAGTCGCCACCAATTTTAATTATGGTTAAAATTGAAAAACCTTTAAATTGCAAAACTAATCTTTAAAGAGAAATTCTAAGATTTGGAGAGTTATGATTATGATTAGGGAAAGGGTGGAAACTTAATCCCACTGCACCCTAATACATTCGTATAAAATAATTACCCTAGAGCTCATTATGCAAATTTATTTATAACTTTAAAATATTTATTTTCCCAAAGTAATAGAAATAAAATAAATAAATAAATAAAATTAAAGAACGAAAAAAAAGATTTAATGAAAAATTAATTTTGGCTTGATAGTTGTTGGCTACGCGACGTATCCTCTGGTGCAATGAGGAACTCAAAGCCACGTCGTTTGTAGAAAATAATTATGTGTTTGGTGGATTTTAATTAAAAGAAAAT
The DNA here is from genome assembly GCA_030441495.1 of Dalbergia oliveri. Lineage (NCBI taxonomy): Eukaryota > Viridiplantae > Streptophyta > Magnoliopsida > Fabales > Fabaceae > Dalbergia > Dalbergia oliveri. The sequence goes on from JAMLFY010000010.1 coordinate 3,482,975, forward strand.
AAAATGAAAAGTGTGTTGATTGATTTTAATTTTTGAAAATGGATTTTTGACTAATAAATTATTAAAAGAGGAATCCGCTTTTGCATAGGATTCAAGTTAGCACTAGGCTACTCAATAAATCCTTACACTTCAACAATACATGAAGAAGGCATCCACCTCTCAATCATGATCATTGATTGTTGCACAAATAAAAAAAAAGAAAAAAAACTTGTTTTTTTTTTATTTATTTTGAAAAAAGGAAGACCCAAAAATTAAAATACCAAGACTTTAAAAAAACAAACAACGAACCCTAAACCAAAAGAACAGCTAACCCAAATGTCCTAATTCATAAATACCCAAGGATCTAACCAAATAAAGTATAGCAAAAAAAAAAAATCGAACTTGACAAAAAGAGGAATAAGGAAAGGAATAAAGTTAAAGAAATAAAAATGAAGACCAAATAAAAGGTTTGATGACACAATCCCTAAATACAACTTCTCTAACCTAAACCTCCCAAAAAGAAAACACACATGAACCATGGGGACAGGCGGAGGCGGAGGTCCACGTGGGTTAGTGACGGTGATGGGGCTGGGGCACCACGGCGGAGATTCGGCAAGGGTGGCAGGCGGGCCTCGCGTGGAGTTGGCGGATTCGAGGCGGAGGTGCGAGCGTAGGTGAGATGGCTGTCGCGGGCGAGCTGGCGGCTCTCAGGGGCGGCGCTTGAACCGGTGGTCTTCACGGGCTCAGGGGTGAGGCGTGAGCGGTTCTCTGGGGCAAGGTGCTTGGTTTCGTTCGCGGACGTGGGAAGTGGTGGGCGTGGTGCGGTTTGGCTCGCGGTGACGACGCTAGGCGGAGGCTGAAATGGAGGCGCGGGTTCAGCGGTGGTGACGCCGGGCGCGCGGTGGTCCTCACGAGGGTAGCTGGGTGGCATGCGGATAGAGGTTGAAGTGGAGGGGTTGTCACGGGAACCCGGTGGCGAGGGCGCGGGCTTCAAGCAAAGGGAGGTTCATGCGGCTCCAGTGATGGAGGCTATGGCTCAGAACTTCTCTTATGGCTATGTGTATGTTGCTATATTTTGAAGTCTCTTATTGTTGCCTAAGTTTTGTTGATTTCTCTCTACTTGCTAAGCTTCTTTTGTATGTCTCTTTTCAGATTTTTCCCACTTTCTGATTAGTGCATATATATACACGCTTGCCAATTAATCTATTGATCCCTGATTGATTTTGTTCATTTATGATCGAGAGATTTTGAATTTGTTGTTATTCTTCCTGAAGAGGGGGATTTGGCTTGATTGAGGTTGTGTTTGAATTTGATTCTGATTGTGATTGCCTG
>JAMLFY010000010.1:3484785-3530747 GCA_030441495.1 Dalbergia oliveri
TACCTCTTGGTACCATAAAACTGAAGTTTTAGATCCATATCTTAAACTAACATTTTTTTTCATATATTTGATAACTCTAAAATCATAGCTCAAAACACGGGTTCACAATCATAAAACTTGGAAATCACATAATATTTTTACTCGTAAAGGTGGGTCATACTCTTGTTTCATATTTCTCTTCCATATATAAATATCTTAAATGAATATTCAAAAACATAGCTTAAAATCTAAATCTTGAAAACATAATTGTGTCATAAATCCATAAGAACATACTTTTTGAATTGACATCTTGCTAAATAATATATTTTACAACAAATCTCTTCATGAACATATAAAACATTTTCATAACATGCATCAGTCTAATTTATGGTCCCATGGTTTTATTAAAATATATTTTTCATGCTATAGTCAAAATTATAATATTTACTAGCTTTACCATAACTTGTAAAATCATAGTCCATATATAATCTTGTCTTCAACTTCATATATATAACAACATAATGCATAAAACATAGTTATAATGATGAAACTAAGTCATGAGTTTGAATCCACTCACCGTTTGGAGCCAAAAGTATATGAGCACCACTAACTTGACCTAGAGAAGCTTAGAATGAACCAACAACCATCATAGAGCAACCAGAAATTCTAGATTAATCCTCTCTAATAACCTTTAGATAGCTCTAATATAACTCTAACAACATTGGGGAGCACCCGCACTTGACAACAATGAGAAACAAAGGCAACCCATAACATGGAGAAGGAAGAAGATGGAGAAATCTAGCATAAACTAACCATAATCCCTTACCTTTGATCTTGGAGGAGAAGGATTTAGGGTTAGGTTGAGAGGAAGAAAGGAAGAGAGAAAATGTGTTTGGGGGTAAGGTTTTTGGGTTTAGGTGTACTTCATGAGTGGGGAGGGTTTTTATATGGAGAGGGGGGTCATATAGTAAAACTGCATTGTTTGGTACTGTTTGTGTTCTCAGAGGGACCACTATAGGCGGTGAAGGCGTCCCTGCACCTAAGACCAAGTCATTTAACCACTATAGGCGGTCTTCAACACCTAAAACCCTCCCACACTGTGATCTGCTATAGTGGTGATAGTTAAACTAGTTCAACACCTCTAGGTGCTCCTAAGCATCTGGGTTGTCTCAATACTCACTTATTTACATAAGTTAATCATTAACTTTAAAACATAAATGTAAATAAGGAAATATCTCTCATTTGGATTCAAATAAAATATTACAAAAATTAAAATCTCAATCCAATCAAAATCCAAATTTTGGGTTTTAGTTCAAATCTAGAAATCTTCAAGATTTTCTAAACTTGTAGGCTAAAAACAAAATGTTTAAAGGTTTCATAAAATTCATTAAAAATCATTCTTTAACTTGTTTTCCTCTTGGGAACAATTATCAATTTGGATCCCAAAAGTCTGGCTCTAACATATAACCTTCCAAGAAGGTGGATCCAGACTTAGTGAAATTCGGTCTGGCAACATTGGTGGGTCCTGAAGATCCTAGGGCCATATGGAACTTGTCCACTAACATATGTACACGGGTATTACATACTTCTCTTTAAAAAGATTTGGTCCCTAAATCTAAACTTGTAACTAGAAGATCAAGAAGATGGGATACTTAACCTACATGGGGTTTCGAAATGGCCTGAATGCCGAAACACTTTAACATAAGTTGTTCTATAGGACTCCAAGTCCTTGGTTCCTGAACTTTTTCACTCTCTACGCGTGTTCATGCATAAAAATCAAACTACTCTATTTGCTCACATAGAGAAAAAAAAATGCAAAACCAAACGTGGCATTATTGTTAAACTACTCTTCTTGCCTTAAGACCCCTAATCATTAACTAAACTTTTTCAAGCATAAAAACATGCAATCAAAACATCCAATCATATTTGCACACAGTACAAGTTTATGCAATAGAGACAAACAACATGCTTCTTGCCTATTAACTTCTTACTATTGTGTTACCGCCGTAAATTAAACTTGACAATTTCATTTCATTTCCTTTCATCTAGCTTACATGCATAGGTCAAGGGAAGAAAACATGCATCCTATACATATGAGCTCCTCAAGTTACTTTAATAATCTTTCTACAATGCCAACTCAAATAAAAACTATCATATGTGCATATAGTGATCTAATTAATGCCACATAACCTTAAATTAACGGTGCTTTCACACACATAGCATAAAACAAAACATTCCCTAACAAAACATAATCGGTTAAAACATTAAATCCTGAATCAAGTCATTTCCTATGAGAATGAAATAGAACTATTTAAGATGCTTGTATCTAATTATTCAAAGCTCACATAAGTAAAACATGTTCCAATTCCTTTCTTCTTTCACTTTAAATTCCCAAGCATTCGTAAACTTTCACAAAAGAATAAACTAGTCATGGCCATTAAATTGCATCCATGCCTACCTGTTATAATAGCATTTCAAGAACTTCAAAACTGGGAATCATGGGGTTCAATGGTCATGAATGCGTAAACAAAATCCATTTACTCATTGTTTCAAAAGGCATAGCGGGGCTTCATACACATGCACGAAATCATATGCTTAACAAACATGAACATATTACTCATGCACTTCCTTTTGTTCAAGCTACTATAGTTACAATAACATTTGAAAGAACCTAAGGAATCCAATTACTAAAGCTTTAGTTATCATTTGGCACATGCTTATCGTTCAGTTTAATTCATAATCCATTCATGCAAATTCTAATCATAAGCAAGAAAACATCTAGAAAATAACAACAAGCGGCGTCAAAGCAATTAGATGCAACCAATATGCATGATAGTCCAAATGAATGTCCAAAATTAGCCTAGCAACTCATATCATGTTGTTTACATATTAGGCACACATACCATACTCACATCATGCAACATTACCATGCACATTCAAAACTAGTCAAGTACTCTATATCATGTTGCTAACATGTTCCACATACATTCTATGCTCATCTCGCGAAAACAAATTTTTTTCCTATACATCATGCAACCATGCATCTTTAAAACGTGATATGCATACGATTCATGGCATTAAGGTTACATAAAACAACTCACAAATCAAAAGCCATTCATCATTCCTACTAGATGCCTACACGTGTGGTCTGTATTTTAATCGTAATTCTACTTGCTAGCTCTAGGCCACTAGCATCAGGGACCTCCATCAGTTGGGGTGGCTGCTTCGCTCACAACTCCAGAGGAGAGAAGTTGTCCTAGGGCGGCTACTTTGCCTCTGATTAGCTGCTCCTTGAAGCATCGAGCAATCCTTCTTCTTATGCCTTCTTTGTCCACATCCATAGCACACAAATGTACCAAGTAAACACTTGCCTCTATGGCGCTTCCACATGCTTGACAAACTAGGTGTAACCAATGGGTTTGCACAAAACTCTGCCCTTTGGCCTAGCTATTCCCTTGACTCCTGGGTTGGGCAATGGTAAGGTGTAGAGAGGGCACTAAGGAGGTGGCCCAGCCAATGGGCCTCCTGACCCCTAGCTAGGTTGGTCATGCCTCACTGTGTCCCCTGGTAATGCAATCCCAAGCTCTATAATGCTCGCTAACCACCTCTCCAAGTTCAAAACGGCTCGTTCAAGCCGCTCATGTAACTAGCGTCAGTCGACATAGGGCTATTCCGTGACGATGGTAAAGCGGTTCATAGGTGGCATAGCTCACTTGAGAAAATGGAAAACATAAGATTGGATCAAGAGTTTCAAGGAATAATGAGACTCTCGCTGAACCTAAACATAACTGGCTATTCCTATAGGCCTCAAATAACATCACATTAGTGCAAATGGTCGTGGTTCCATTCACATAAATATCATGCAATTTGTGGACACTTGCTCCGTACCATGTCAGGGAAACCTATGGCTCTGATACTATTTTGTCAACCTGACTGGGAACGTGACTGGCATGTGAGGAATCCAACCACCACGTAAGCCTTCTAGATGATGTGTCTCTCTAAATGCATAACTTATCATAATATAATACTTAACAAATGATTTTCTTCTAAATCAACAACCATTTCTCTATTTAAAACATAATATTTAATTACATAAAATTGGAAATATTTAATATTCAAGCTTTGAAAACCCTTTCTAATTTGTTATGCAAATTATAAAATCATAAACTAATCTATCACATGATATTAATCTTAAATTTGATAGCCTACTTAATCATTAAAAACTGAATCATAACTACATGGTTCATCAAATACAAAATCTAACCAAAACCAATAGTTGAAATCCATACTTAAACCTAGAAACACATAAGGAATTACATAAACTTTGAAAATAGCTACAATATCTCAAAATACATGCGTGGCTTGGATCCTACCTCCAAAACTACTAGAGCACTTCTACAACTAACATGATCCTAAACTAAGCTTTACAACAATGCAAAACTCACCAGAAGCTGGACCGTGACGTAAAGATAACTACACCTCCAACTATGAGAGGAAGGGAGAGGGGTAAGTCAACGGACTCAGTGAGTGAGCTCTCACCTATACCCACATGGGACAACCAAGGAACATATATACATAATGCAATATACATGTAGTAGCATAATTATTTGATATCTACATACATAGCTAGCTAGGAAAACACTTTTCATTCAATAGCTTCATAAACAAGCATTTATAAACTCATAATCAAACATGAAATCATTTTAATTGAGAGTGCGCAGGGCATTAGAAAACAATATGCTGAATATAATAAATACATATATAATAACAAAAGCTGTAAAATCATAACTGAAAGATTGTACTCGAGTCCTTGGAAACAAGAGCACCTCCTGAAAATCATAATAGTTCTTTATGGACAAGCTATGGGTACCTAACTAGGTCCGTTTCTATAACTCTAGGGGCATAACTATCCTAACGAACAACTTGGTACCAAGGTAAAAATTTCTTCAGAGCCATTAACTAACTGCCTATTTCCTTCTTTAAAGGCTAAACTAGTTTGACAAAAACCATAGCTAAAAGGTGGGTACTCTGTCCCTGGCAAAGTAGACCCCTAAATTCTTAGTACACTAGAAGTTCCAAATTCATATAACTCTAACAAATCTAACTTTAGCATAATTGTGGTTATGAAAATCATGCCCAAGATATCACCACTTGTAGGCATTTCGATTTCAAGGCTACAAAATATGTCTTAAGATTACTCCGAATCATATTGAATTTCATATATCCTGGTACCATAAAACTGAAGTTTTAAATCCATATCTTAAACTAACATATTTTTTTTCATATTTTGATAACTCTAAAATCATAGCTCAAAACACTAGAGTTCACAATCATAAAACTTGAAAATCACATAACATCTTTATTCGTAAAGGTGGGTCATACTCTTATTTTACATTTTCTAATATATATAAATATCTTAAATGAATATTAAAAAACATAGCTTGAAATCTAAATCTTGAAAACATAATTGTGTCATAAATCCATAAGACATATTTTCAATTGACATCTTGCTAAATCATACATTTTACAACAAATTCTTTATGAACATATAAAACATTTTCATAACATGCACAAGTCTAATTTATGGTCCCATGGTTTTCTTAAAATACATTTTTCATGCTATAGTCAAAATTATAATATTTACTAGCTTTACCATAACTTGTAAAATCATACTCCATACATAATCTCATCTCCAACTTTATATATATAATAACATAATGCATAAAACATAGTTATAATGATAAAAATAAGGTCATGAGTTTGAACCCACTCACGTTGAAGCCAAGGAGTATATGGGCATCACTAACTTAACCCAAGAGCTTGGAATGACACCAACAATTGCATAGAGCAACCATAAACTCTAGATTAATCTCTAATAATCTCTAGATAGCTCTAATATAACTTTAATAATATTGGGAGAGTACCCTTACTTGACAACAATAAGAAACAAAGGCAACCCATAACATGGAGAAATATAACATAAACTAACCATAATCCTTTACCTTTGATCTTCGAGGAGAAAGATTTAGGGCTGGGTTGAGAGAGGAAGAAGGAAAATGTGTTTGGGGGTGAGGGTTTCGAAATTTAGGGTGTGCTTCATGAGTGGGGAGGGTTTTATAGGGAGAGGGGGTCATATAGCAAAACTGCATTGTTTTGATACTGTTTGTGTTCCAGGAGGACCACTGTATGGTCTATGACGGCTATAGAGGTCAAGGCATCTCCTAGCCCTGACCAAGTCACTTATGGCCGCTGGGACCGCTATAGTGGTCCTCAACCACCCCAAACCCTCATTTCCCATATTGTGACCACTATAGCGATACAGTAAAACTAAGCACCTTTGGGTGCTCCTGGCATTTGGGTTGTCTCAATACTCACTTATTTAAAGTTAATGTCCTCATTTATTTTACTTCTCATTAGCTTTAAAACATAAATATAAATAAGGAAATATCCCTATTTGGATTCAAATAAAATATAACAAAAATCAAAATCCAACCAATCAAAATCCAAATTTTTGGTTTTAGTTCAAATTTGGAAATCTTGAAGATTTTCTAAACTTGTGGGCAAAAACGAAACGTTTAAAGGTTTCATAAAATTCATTAAAAATCATTCTTTAACTTATTTTCCTATTGGGAACAACTACGGGATTTTTTATCTCAAGAATATGGCTCTAACATATAGCCTTCAAAGGAGATGTAGGATCCAACTTAGCAAAATTAGGATCACAATATGGGTGGGTCCAGGAGACCTTAGAGCCATCCAGAACTTGTTACTAACACGTGTACTGGGTATTACATCTCTAATTTAAATTTAAAATTTTTTCAATAACATGAAACCATGTAACTGAATTTGATTCACACAAAATATTAATTATAATTATGAGTATGTAGAACTACTATTTTATGTTTTACTTTCAATTCTTCGTAATTGTTTACTCATGGTTTATAACATTATATTTGAATAGTTTATTTGTTGATGCATCTTTTTAATATCTTTTTTTTTATCTATATATTTCCTTCTAAACTTGTATCTTTATATATATGTGGCTGCCTCTACTTCTGTATTTTCTAATATTTTTATTATTATAGTTTCCTTTGGAGGGTATTCTGATGCTATTACCTTCCTTCAATATTTTCCAAATGGTTGTGATTTTTACTAGAGGACAAATTTCTTTTACCTTTATTTCTTCATAATAATTTTTAACCAATCAAAGAAATATAACTTAATCTCATTATCTTCAATATATTGATAAAATATTTTCCTAATTTCTTATGTTTCTTTTTGGTAAAGGTATATCAAAAAACTAATTTCTTAATTCTTTATTATAGTCAGCTTCAAAATCTACTCTTATCCATTCTTTATCGATCTTAAAAGGTTCTTCTTTGGTCAACATATTTAGTATTTATGTGACACTATGAGGGAGTAGTTTGTACTATCTTCGTAAACAAATATGTGCAATTCTTGTACTCTTGTGGACGTTGATCTATTCATTCTTAATTTTATATTGTTTCCTTCTTGGATTATGTCTCTTATTTGAGTGTTCTCAATCTTTAATTTGGTTGTTTTCCTATATCTTCTAGTAACCATTCTTCTAGGACATGCTTAATTGCTTTTGAATGTTTTAACTTTTAGAGAAACTTGTACTATAGTTTTCCTTAAATTTGCTTGTACCAATATTGTTTCAAATCTAGGAGATTGTCTTATACCTCTAAAGTTATAATCTATTTTTGTTACCTTATAATATATTCTATAAATAATTTAAAAAGGATCATATTTTTCATCTATTATTTCATCAGGAGTTTTAACATATAACTTAATAGCTTTTGGGGTATATTCATTATTTATATTCATTACAAAATTAAGATAAAGGTTAAAGAAATCGGTCCATCATGAGGTTACTTTCTAATGTAGCTATTAATGAATCTTCAAACTTTTTAAATCTTATGTCTCTTAATATTATTAATATGGGGATATTTATTCCTATCTTAAAGTTTGGTTTTGCTACAAGTTGTATTAACCCTAAGGGTATATTTGATTGGGGAGTAAAAGTGGGATAAAATTTCTCTAAATGAGTTTTATGTGTAAAATTACACATGATGATTATTTGGACCCCTATTTAACTCTCTAACCAAACACACCTTAAATATATAAAGTCAAAACCTTTTTTCTCTATGTTCTCTTATCTTTTCTTCTTCTAGTATATTTATTATGTTGTTAATCGTTCCTGGATAGCTATATTCTAGCATATGAATTTCTTCATCTCTATGTTCAGAAATGTTGGCTCTTATAAACTTCACTTTTCTTAATTGTTGTGTAATATTCCAAATACAAAATCTATTGGTATGTGAACTAATATTATTATTATTATTACTAGTGAATTGACAGGCACTTGCATGCCTATCAATCCACATTTTTTAATTTTTGTAATTTCTTTTTTTTAACTTCTTTTATTTATTTTTGTAACTTCCTCCAACTCCTATACATCAAGGATATTTTGGAAAATAGGAATTTTGGACACCAAAAAGTAGTTAAAAGTGATTATTCCCTTTATATATAGTCCAGATTATTATTATTATTATTATATTATTATTATTATTATTATATGTAAGTAACAAGAATGCAGCAACTACCAATTATCATTATTATATATATAATAACAAAAACCCATTGGAGCGTATTGAAGAGAACTATGCACGCGGGATGTGGATCGCTTCGATTTTTGTTTTATATTCCTAGTATATTTTTGGCACATCATAGTACTCTTAAACAATCTTCTAACAACCCTAGCCGCCAAGGATTTTTCCTAGAGAGAAACGTGATCCTTCTCAATTTTCTGATTAATCTTTCGGTAAGTGATCTTCATGGAATTTACCAGTCCTCCCTCTTTTTATCTAGTATATGAGTTTAGGTACTATTAGGCATGGTTTTCTCATAACATTCTTCCTCCCTACCATCCCAAACTCATTTGGTGATATAATCAAATTATTTATATTTTTATTATATTGTTTGGTAGTTATTGGTGTCATTCCTGCTCCCTCAGGGTAAATTGTTAGTGGAAGTACACTCTGGGCTACTAATGGTGAGTAGGTAGTTGTCATGGCTATAATTTAGCCATTAAAAATATTTTATAAATTGATTATTATCGCTATTATCATGAAAATCATATTTTAGAAAACTCATGGGACCATTGTTTGTTGCATGATTGTCAAAAGGTGACACAGTTCAAGTTATATTATATTTCAAGAATATATGATTTTATATGGCATGATATGAATCTTCTCATCAGAAATAAGTTGACAATTATCATGATTTCACGGTTAAAAGTATTATTTAATTATCATATATAAACGGTAGACAAGACATCATAGAATAATTTATGAATATTAGAAAATATTATTATTATCTATTTAGCACAATATGACCCAGTTAGTTATCAAAAATGGTTAAGAAGATAAAACAATTCATAACTATTGATAGTTATCATATGGATAACGTTAGAATATCAAGAACAGATATGATGTTGTGTACATTTTAATTATACATATAGAGCCTAGCCTAATATTAGAACTCAATTAAACAAATAGTACAATGCCCAATTAAAACATGAAATAATAATGTTTAGCATGATAAGATTTAGCCAGTTGATGGAAAGTAGTTAATAGCTAAGTTATATAAATAGATTAATATATACTTATTATTTATTATATGAATAACAGCTAGAATAACAAGAATGTATAAGTAATAGTTAAAAATTTTATTTTATAATTATTCATGACATAACTTAGTCAATTAATAGAAATTAATTAATAGCTTATGCACTCTCTATGATTTAATTATGAATTAATTGTTAAAGTAAAAGAAGTGTTTAGTATAACAAGATTAGCGTTAGATTCAAGGATACCAATTAACTATTATTAGTTTTTAAAATTTATTTATTTATATAGTATGAGAGAATCCAATACTTTCTTGGCAATAAATAAATAAATAAGTGAATGATAATTAGTAAGTAAATAATAATTAAAGATTTACAATTAAATTGTTATTATTATCATTAGTATTGCTATTATCATTGCAAGTGGATTAGTAGCAATATGGCATGATAAGCTTCTATGACACAAATTTTTAATATCTAAATTGTTATTTAAGTTGTGATGTTTGAATTTATTGTTGATTTAGTTAGTTTATGTATGTTGAGATCAATATAGTAAAATTACAGCATGTTTTAGAAAAGTTGTTAGCCTTGGTACACCCTCAGAGGCAGTGTACCAAGTGGCCATGGAGGTAGTCTTATGAGATGTTAACCTTGGTATACCTCTGCCAAGGAATATACCAAGTGGTCATGGGGCAATCTTATAAGACTTTAACCTTGGCATATCTAGTTGCCATGGTGAGTATGTCAAGTGGCCATGGAGGCTTTTCAAAGACTGAGAGAAGTTCGGGACCTAGTGAGGTACCCAAAGAGAGAGGAGTTACAGGGCGCTATTATCATTCTTGTGTATATATATGTTCATTATGTTTAAAGTAGTGTTATTTATGATTCAATATACAGGATATGGTCCCTAAGAGGACAAACCCATAAGTAAATGTTTAATGCAAGTGAATGCTTATAGAATATGAATTTAGTTTTAAGTTGATTTCCTTTAAGTTGGATTTTATTTAGTTAAAACGGGATCGAGTTGAATGTTTATAAATTTCATTATTATATAATTATTTGCATGTCCATATTGTATGTATTATTATTATGTAATTCCTTGTCCCATGCAAGTGGGTGGCTATTTGCTTCCTTGAATTTTAATAAACTCACCCCTCTTTCCTCCCCTATAGATACAGCTTACGGGTTTAGTTGCACCACAGGATCCTCTTCAGTAGTGTTGCAACTTCTTTGATGAGCTTTGCTTTGGAGTGAGGCTTATTATAGGTTCATGTTAGTTTACAGTACTCTAAATAATTATGTAGGCAAGATCTTAGACATGCATAGTTTTTATGATTATATATATAACCTCAAGTTACTTTATTAATTATGTTTGGTTCGGACTAGATTATGGTTATTATGCAGTTTTATATAAAATTTAAGTTTTGGAACATTTTTCAGAATTATGGAATTTTGCAAAATTTGATATATTTGGAATATATTCTTATTATTTATACATATTAGTCAGTCACGTTACTAGAGGCTTTAGGATGGGGAAACAATCCTTCTCGTGGTCACATTCTCTCAGGTGGGTCGTGACATATTGGTATAGACAGTTATGTAATCTTTCTTTTATTTTTTGTTATTTGCAATTTTGATGAGGAACTATTATTATTCCTGGATGCTAAAGCTTCTTCATTATTTGTTCTTACTACTCTCATTATTTCTTCCTAAATTCAAATTACTTAGTGTTCTAAGTAGAGCTATCATTAATCTTATTAAAGTTTTATGTTACGAGACCCTAGCTGACTAACACATTCACTACCTCTTAGGACTTACTACTTGGGACTACTCTGGGTTACCAACGTATAAATGGATTCTTACCTTACTAGTAGACTTAATGAAGATTAACAAATATAATTTCTTAGAAAACTAAGAAACAAAACTTAAACAAATAATTCAATAGAAATAAAAACTTAATGAAAAACTTGTATATAGATCAATAAATATTAGGAAAAAAATAAATAATACTTTTATATATTATTTGAATATAACTTAAAAATATATAATATTACAATTATTTACAAATAACTTTAACTATACATAAATATTAAATAAAGATAAGATAAAAATTTAATTAGTTATTTCAATATAATTTTAAAAAGAGTTTAATTGACATGCATGACAATATAAAATATCTTTACACTATCAACCAATAAATAAATGACAAATCATCCATTATGGGTAGTTTTTTGAAATTTGAATTAGAGTTGGTTATAAAATAACTTATATGATACTTTTCTATAGTTGACGCGCAAAGATCTTTATGCTATCAGTGCATACTAATTAATCTTTTTTGTATTAAACTTTAATTTACATTAAATATTATTTATTATTTATTTTGATATTTGATAACTATTTAACTAGTTATTATTTTGTAACTATTTAACTATTTATCATTTTATAACTATTTTGTAAATCGTTATTTTATAACTATTTATTAGTTCTTTTGTTATTTACTATTTACTATTTAAATAAATTACAAATGTAAAAATACTCTCTTTACTTATATAACTTAATAGTATTCTTGGATTTTAATCATGATTATTTAAATTCTAATTTGGTAATAATATTATATTAAAATAATTTAATTATTAATCCTTACTTTTATATATCACATATTATTTATTATTTATTTAATAATTATTTTATTTATTATATTATATTTAATAAAATAAAAAATAAACCTTATACATTAAAAACTAATTAACCGTATCCTACCTTTCTATGTTTGATTAAGTTATCCATCATTTTAGCATATATAAGAGGTTTGATGGATAAATTGTATGTTGCATGAACCATATAGTGAATAAAGCTCTTACGTATTGTATTAACTTATTATATCAGTGGTAGAGCTTCATATGGTCCCCTGCCTCCCCTCCCCCTCCCTCCTCCCTAAAAAAAGATTATATCAAATTGACATCATTTTATAGTGAAAATATTTTTGTTACAATAAATAACAACTATTAGAGTTGAATAACGTATAATGATTTAACAATGACTTTATTAACTCTAATCTCTGTTTTGATTTCTAAGGATACTTTCAAAGTTTTTGACCATGTTAAATCTATAATTGGGAATGCAATTTTTTTAAGTAAAAGTTGTATTGAAATGGCTTTTATATCTAGATAAAAAGTTTAAATGATTAATATATTAAAAAGAACATAATTTTAAGTGTAAAATTCACCTCTATGTAAATACATATTTTTAATAAAGCTTTTGATTATAAATGAAAATAAATTATTTTAAAATTTAATTTTTTGTCAAAATAACGGCCATAGGTATTAAATATTATAATATATATATAAGATTATTTCATATCTTTCTTAAGTAATGTGTTATACAAAAAGTAATTTTTAATACAATCTAAACAAAATGCACTACTTTAAAATTACTTTAACTTAATACATTCAAAATTAAAGTTGATTTTCAAATAATTAATTATAAAAAATCAATTATATGCATACTTAATTCAAATATATATATATATATATATATATATATATATATATATATGATTATTGAAATAATTTAATCTCACAATTATTTCAAATACATATTAGCAATATCATATTAGTTATTTGCTTTAAAATTATTGTATCACTACAAGAAGCGGGATATCAACCCTACTCAGACAATATTTTCGATGACTAGTATTTATACCAACGGTCACAGTACATTATTTATAGTCGTCGATGAGTATTCCAACGATAGAATAACACTGGTATTTATCGACACAAATAGACGGGTAATAAAATACAAAACGGTCGGTACAATTATATAAAAGGGGAAAGCCATAGAGAGACATTTATCCAGAAGATTTTTGTTTTTTTAAACGATATTTAAATAATTTTTCCCTTTACCAAGGGTAGATATTTTTGAAACTATAATTTTATTTAATTAATATTGTCTATTACCGCTGATAAACCATTCGGTAACCCGTAGGTTAAATTATAATTTATCTTTAATGATTTATTATTTAATTATTTATTTATATAATAACTAATTATCAATAAACTGATATTAAATAAGAAGAATAATAAAATGAATAAATAAAATAGTAAATTATAACAATAAAATATATACAAACTATAGTAAATGTAAAAAATATCCAAAAGTAAAAATAAAAAAGCTAGATAAAAACTAGCTGAAGTCCTAGACGTCGCATCGTGTAAACCATCATGTCATCAGCATCATCTGGACCATTTCGTCATCACCGTCCAATGTGACTGGCCCTCAGAGATGGAGGGGGTGGGATATGGGGAATAGGATATGGGGAGTGTCCTTTGAAGAGCTGGAGGATCCTGAAAACCTGCATGTCCTGGAAGAATGTCATGACATCTAAAGTGATCTTCTCCTCATGTTCAGAACTGAGCCTTCGCCTTCTTGCTTTCTCTCTCCTCTTTTTTGCGTTCTCCTCCCTCCATTCCTTAGGAGAACTTAAGCTCTGGATCTCTCAACTCCTCCTCTCCAACCTCGCCCCCACCTGCTCCTGAAACTCCTGGAGAAGCTATGCCTGCTCCTATCCTGCTAGATGACGGGGGCTTCCTCCTGCAACTCAAGGTTGAAGGCATGGACACGCTCCCTCAGGCATCATCCAATGGCTGACCCAGTGGCAAGGATGGGGATATACTCTCAGGATAGTACCCATCCCATATATGCGACTCTTGGGCCCCAACCACCTGGGCCCACACATCTTCCTCGTTGGGAAGGAGGAAAAATGTTAGCATCGGGCCTAGCCTCAGCCATATAGGTCTGTATTGGGTCTAGGGTCTACTCCCTAAAGGTCCTGTAAACTCACACTGTAAAAGAAAAAGAAAAAACAAGTTATAAGTAATGATTATGACATAAATGAAAATAATAATGCAAATTAAGTAAAGATATGTCTAAATTTAAAATTAATAAGTCGCCTTGGAGCGAGTCTACCCAGACCTCTCAGGTGCCCTCTGCTCACCTTTTGTGTGAGTCTCAGAAATAGCCAGCCCTATGTTGAAAGGCGGCTCACTCCCTTACTTGCAAAATAAGCACAATAAAGTCATCAAAATATAGTATTTGTCACAATTCAAATATAGTAAATGTTATTATAAAATGTAAAAAGGGTAAAGAATTACCGCTTTTGGGTCCCCGGTGCTCGACCACCCATGTGTAGCGACCCACCTTTTTGTGAGGCTCGGTTTGTCTTTCCTTACCCGACCTATCCTTGAAGGTCGGGTTGGCCAGTGGTGCTACAACTCAACCAAGGTGGCGTTGTTCAACCACAGAGCTGTTCATGTGTCCCTTATGGACATCATGAAACATATCCCATATTCGCTTGAGGACCTAATCCTCCAAGCCCTTTTCATTGTGGGCTCATCCTCGGGCTCAATGTAGAATGTTTTCTGTATAAACAAATCCACAACACATTAGTGATTGTATATCAGGAATATAATTAAATAATGTAAACATATATTTTAACAAAAGCGAAGCAATCATATAATTACCTTCCATTCTTTCCACCATGATTCCTTGACATCGGAGGGATGTCAGTCCATGTGCGCCACGGATGGTTATATCGACTCTCTATAACCTCTGTAATCCTATGATGAGCGGCACAAATGGGAGAAAACTATTACATAAATGAAAAAAATCAAAAACTAATCAAAATTACTCAAATATCATAAGCAATGTAAAATTAAAATGTAATAAAAAACATGTTTCAACTTACCTGTCCTTACCGTCCGGCCTAATTGCGAGCGGTCTACCATCAGGCCCAAGTGGCCTGCCATCTGGCAGAGGCCTCCAATCGGCATCCGTGCCTGAACCCATCAAGGAAAGAGGTTGATCAAATGCAGGGTTGGGAGTCAACACAATGATAGGGCTAAGGGGGTGGTAGGCTCAGGGAGCGGTCAGTAATGAGTGGGCTGTGAGTGAATCCGGGAGAGGTGGGGGCCCGACATACCCAGAAGTAGGCATCATCGGAAAGCCTGGATGCTGATGGTCGAGACTGAGGTAGAGGTGGTGGAAAGGGAGGTGGTGGAAGGGACGGTGGTTGAGGTGGTGGGAGGGACGATGATGGAAGTGGTGAAGGTGGTGGAAGGGCGTGGATGAGTGGTAGGAGGGGTGGTGGAGGTGATGGTGGTAGTACAGACCTCTTAGGTTTCCTCCTCTACTAGCCATACTGAAACAATTAAAAAATAATACACAACAAAACAATAATTAAATCAGGAAATTTCAAATAATTGCATAATAATATTGCATATAATATTGAACACCTTAGTTAATCTAAAAGTGTATGATTGTTTTCATTATCACTCTGCTGTTGATCACTAGGTGACTCATGGCACTACTATCACTTGTTTCATCTTCGTGATTTCTAATTGGGTGGTTACTTGTGCATTCAATTAAGTCAACTTCCCTAGTAGTCAATGAAAGGGAGTTTTCAGGGTTGTCTGCAGTACTACCCTTGATGGATGTGGATCATCCACTTGATACACATCTTTACAGTATCTTCTCTATTTCAATCATACCTCTTGATTTTATCTTATTCACAACCCTCCACTGTGACCTACTTTTCCAGGATAAGACATATAATATACTTGTTTGGCATTTTGGGCTATAATAAATGGATCATAACTTCTATATCTTCTGGTGTGGTTGATTTCAATGATTTTGTAATTGTTGTGTTGACTTGTCCAAGTTGTAAGGTAGGGTCATACCATTCACATTTGAATAAGACACATTTATTTGTGAGCTCACATATGTACTCAAACTCAAGGATTTCCTTAACAACACCATACCAATCACATTCTTCATCTCCAATATCGCTTTAACACAAACACTAGTATTGTCGATTTTTTCCCGCACCCAATCAATTGTGCAAAACTTATACCCATTAACATAGTACATGGGCCAACTTACAACTTTATTTTTTGGCCCCAAGCTAAATTGAACAAATGGGGACATGTTACGCCATTATTTTTGTTATGAACCTACGTACATAAAGTTTGAAATGTCAAACTTACTTGTATCAAATAAAATTAACAGATAATATTTTGGACTACATAATCTAAAACAAGGACTTACATGTAATCTAAACCAATCGGAAATTGTTAAAGAGAATCTTGGTAAGTTGCTCAAAGTATCTATTGTTGAAAATATATTTTTTATTTTATTATATATACATAACATCACACTCGCACCTACACAAAAAAAAAAAGATTTTTCACTTACAATCTGAATGGTTGCACCTCGTCACAATTTAGCAAAATATGTAAGTGCGGAATTCCACTCGTCGGAAGTCGCCATCGAGACATGCTCTTTCTAGGCTTGACCAAGTTGATTGAATATAAACAATGTAGGTGGAATAGAACACTCCCTCCATCGTCGTTATGACTAACCCGAATTCTCCTAGATTGAACATGTGACTGAAAGTAAAATGAGCATAAATTTGAAATCTCTTTCGCTAGATAAGCTTGGCATATTGATCCTTCCACTTGAGACCTATTCTTCATGGTTCTTTTAAACCCTTTTATTTCCTTTTCAAATGGATACATCCACCTGTATTGAACCAGTCCACACACCGTGCTTCATATGCCAAATGTATGAGCAAGTGTTCCATTGAGTCAAAGAACCAGGAGGAAAAATTCTCTCTAATTTGCAAAGAATTTTGGGAATATTTTTTTCCATGACAAACAATCTTCACATGAATAGTAGAAGAGCATAAATCCTAAAATCCTGACTCAGCTCGATGAGTGGCTTCCAACAATATCAGGCAACTCTTTGAATGCAATTGGAAGCAAACACTCCATGAACACGTGACAATCATGGCTTTTCATGCCAACAAGCTTACCATGTGCAACATTGACACACCTACTTAAGTTTGAAGCATAACTATCAGGCATTCTTAACTCCTAAGCCACTAACAAGCTGCTTACTGTTGATTGGAACTCAGGGCATATTTGGCCTTTGGTTTATAGAAATGACCATCTCTCAGTTCTTGTAAATGCAAATCAGCCGCGTGCAATACTCAGCCAAATCATGCCTTGCCTTGTCATTGTCTTTGGTTTGATGTTGTATCCAATATAGTATTCATAATGTTGTCAAACACATTTTTCTCAATATGCATGACATCTAAACAATGACGCACCAAATTATCCTTCCAATACGGCAACTCCAGAAAATACTTTGTTTAGTCCAATTATGGGATACTCCATAGCCTGGTTTCGGCACTCCTTTCCGATTTCCATTATTTTTGGGATATCCTTAACTCGATCCCACATTTCGTGGCCACTTAGTCTAACTAGAGCTCATCATGTTCAACACAATTTCTTTTAAAACCATATTGCTTCGCCTATAGGATGATCAGAATCTAAGAACCTTCTATGATAATCAAACCAAGAGTTCTTTCCTTCATGTTTCAGGGTGAATGCTTTAGTATCGTCTATACAAATTGGGCATGCTAATTTGCCTTGGGTCATCCATCCAGACAGCATTCCATAAGCTGGGAAATCATTGATAGTCCACATTAATGCAGCTCTCATCATGAAGCCTCTTAGTTGAAATGTCATAAGTAAGAACACCTTGGCACCATAGCTCATTCAATTTATCAATTAGGGGTTGAAGATACACATCAATCTTAGCTTTTGGATTATTAGGGCAAGGGATTATACATGTTAAGAATAGGTAAGGATCTTTCATGAACATGTCAGGAGGGAGATTATAGGGCGTAACTACTATGGCCAAAGGAATAGGGTTTGCTAAATTGGTTATTCGAGTAAATCCATCTGAACAGAGTGCCAATCTAACATTTCGTGGGTCATAAGAAAAATCAGGATATCATTGGTCAAACTTTTTCCACACTTCATCGTGCGATGGATGCGTCATCACACCATCATCCCTTGATTTTCACTGTGCCACCTCATATGAGGAGCCGAACTCATTGACGCATAGAGTCTTGTGA
This sequence comes from Dalbergia oliveri, assembly GCA_030441495.1. Lineage (NCBI taxonomy): Eukaryota > Viridiplantae > Streptophyta > Magnoliopsida > Fabales > Fabaceae > Dalbergia > Dalbergia oliveri. The sequence continues at coordinate 3,503,391 of JAMLFY010000010.1, forward strand.
GCCTAGGGATTAAGGGCAGATAGTGCATTCTTTTCTAAGGGACATCCTTATACCTCCCACTTCCATGTTTCTTGGGTTTAAACCTAGGCTCTTGGTAGAACTTACACTTAGTCAATGAACTATCATCTTTATAATAAAGCATACAACCTTTCAAGCAACAATCAATCTTTATTTCCTTCAACCCAAGTTTAGAAACTAATTTTTTAGCTTGATAGAAATCTTTTGGAATTGCATCGGGTTCAACTTAGCTCACTGATTAGTGCAGCCCACTGATCAAAAGAACTTTAGCTTTGATTCCCTTTGGACTTAATGCTCAACATTTGAACTGCTAATGACAATTTAGAGTGCGCACAATCCTCCCATAAAGGTTGATTAGCAGCTTCAGTAAACTATAAAATGAGCGGCATCTTGGTTAGGCTCCTCACTGAAGGCTGCAATAACGAGCAGCAATTCAGGACCAGCAACATCAAACACCATCTCATGATGCCTAGCTAGGTTATCCTCCCAACACATTACCCATGTCATCCTGGTTATATGGATCCCACTAGAACTACTTCCAGTTTCACACATACCCACTTGGTTCCATGCGTTAACTACCTCCCTATGCTCAGTCCAAACCTAATAGTCAGCATGAATCCCCACTTGTACAAATGAACCCTTATTGTATTGTTATCCAAATACTTCCTACATTTGCACCTATTACATGGACACCTAACTTTTGCTTCATTAATGAACTGTTGTGTTTTACATGCCATGCTCATAAATTCTTCAACACCATTATAAAAGTCCGATTTAATCCTCCCCTCTATTAGGATGCAATCTATCATACATCCATGATCGATTTGAAAGTAACATTGCGCTTGTGATTAACTCTAGACCTTACAATTATTTAAAGATAGAAAGTTATTACTTTCAAAAATAAATTCAATTGCTATTTAAATTTTAGGTACAACTACTTTAATCTTATTGTCTCAACAAATATTCTAAAAAATTCTTCGATACATACCTTTTAGATTACGAGTTTCCGTCATCACATATTTCTTTTAAATGGATTTTAATTTTTTTAAACATGGTTATTTTTATTTAATCTGTTATTCATACAAAAATTTTTACACATTTCATATTTCCCTTAAATTATGAGCTTCCATCATTACATATTTCAGTCAATACAATAATTATAAATATTATTATAAAGATCAGCAACAAAATAAATATAGTGAAATAGTAATTTGAGCCCATTGAAAAATTATATAGCTATGGTTGTACTGAAATATATGGCTGGAAGAAATTTACAAAGCGTTCTTGTTTGGAACATGAATATTTGTTATTTTTTAAATATGAAGGAGGCTTCTATTTTAAAGCCAAGTATATAACCATATTGCTTCAGAAATGGATTATTCAAGATATGGAAAGACATATCCAAGATTGTGAAGTTGGCAATGATCACACTAAAAGGCATGTAGCACCTGAGGACTATTACATTTGTTTAAGGTGCACCAATTTCAAGAAATGTACATGATCCCAGATGCTATAGGCCTTTCAGCGTATCATCCAACTTCACAATCTTGGATAGTGTCTTCATTATATCTTGAATAAGTCATTTCTGAAGCACTATGGTTATACACTATGATTTTAAAATATAAGCCTCCTTTATATTTAAATAACAAATACTCATGTCTCAAACAAGAACGCTTTGTAAATTTCTTCAACCATATATTTCAGTCAATACAACCATTGCCATATAATTTGGTAGACTCAAATTACTACTTTAAAACATATTGAATTGGTTTTCTTTGTTTTTTTAATACAATTATTTTTAATCCTTTTTTTAATCTTATTTCCTTGATGCACAATTTTTTTTTAAACTTTTTCCCTAAAACAAAATTTAACAAAATTTTGCTCATTAGGAGCTTCCAACATCAGATATTTGTTTTAATTGGTCTTTAACTTTTTTTTAATACGGTTAATTTTAATCTTTTATCCCTAAAAAGATTTTAACAAAATTTTGACAACATCTCCCCTTAAACTAGGAGCTTCCATCATGGATAGTTCAATCAATTCAACAATTATAGATATTATTATAAAAATCAACAATAGAATAGGAACAGTTAAATAATTACATGTTAATAATTACATACAATTCAAATAATCCTAAAAATTATTCTATTGCAATATCCCTTATAACTCCACACATGCATCCTGCAATCTCCACAAACACAAAGAATCTATAGCAAACAAATCAAATCAAGTTGGAGAATGACCTCTATGCCTTCCCAGCATGCAATCCTCATTTCCTACAACTCTATCCTATAAATATAAGTCTCTATATATCATACATATATATTAAATCATTAAATTATATAAATAATAAGGAATGAGTTACTAAACTCTATAGCAGAAAAAAATTGAAATATAGGGAAGCTCCAGCGTTCAACTAAGTCCAATCATGAAAATCCAACATTATAAATTTCAATCACTACAATTATATACACACAAAACATAGATTAACATATACAAAAATAATGGCAAACCAATCCCAATGTCAATAATCGCTTGCTCTCAAGCAAAACTCCTACATTAACAAATTAATAACGTAATTAATCCCAATGAAACACACACACAACACTATGGGCACCAATAAATGAACGAAAAAGTAAATCAAATAAAAAATAGACCGATTAAAATGCTTACCAAAGCCTCGGGATCGTAATGGTCGCCTCGTTTCTCAAAGCTTAGTGTGGCGACGGAGACAAAACCACGGCGCAGGGGGTGGAGGGGGGTTTTAGAGAGAGAGGTTTAGAGTGAGGAGGAAGAAGGGCTTTGCGTGGGTATGTTGCCTTACGACAGGATTATGAGGTAATCGATTAAATGAAACGGTGCGTATCACTCAGGTAATTACCGACTTATTATCTACGGTGATGGGCACGAGGGTTTGCAGGTGTAACGAAATTTCAAATACCCTTCGGTGACCATTTGAATCTAATATTAAAATTCTTAGCTACCTATCGATAAAGCGTTGCTTATTTTATTCATAAATTATTAAATATTAATCATGTTGAGTCTCTATCGATTTACCTGTTAGTAATTTTTATCATAAATAATATTTAAAACTAAATACCCGTCGGTAAGTATTCGGTAATTCAATTCATAAATTATTAAATATTAAATATCTTGAGTACCTTTGTTACCTGGCAAATGATTTAATAAATATTCACTATTAAATATAAAACTTACCCGTCAAAGCCTTTGGTATACCCCTCAGATACTATGCGCCCAACTGGCCTGATTGGCGCCATCATTTACCGACATCTATACTGACGAGTATTTTATGTAAATTGTTTTAATACAAATTATTGGCTTACCCGTCGAAGTTGTCGGTAATTACAGAACTTACGTACCCATCGGTAAAATGCATTGGAATTCCGCCATTTTAGTAGTGTATATGGTATAAAAATCTTCTCTTAATCCAAATACACTTCCCCCATCCCCAAAAAATTATCTTCAAGTTCCGCCACTATATCATATCATACCTTATATAGTATACCAAAAGAACCCTTAAAGTAAGATTTTTCACTAAGTTTTTTTTTATTATGTTTTTAGCTTTAATATATTAATCCCTAACAAAAATCATTTTGCTTTAAATATATTTTTGGTTCTTACCATTATTAAGTGGTGATATTTATGAGGACCACAATAGACTTTCAAAATACTTATAGGACTAAAGGAAAATTTTAATATTTGTAAAGACTTAATATATATTCAATCATATTTATAAAGATCAAAATTTAGAATGTAAAAATATAAAATATAATATGAATAAAAGAACTAAAACTCAAAAAATAATAATTAAAAGGACTCAAATCAAAACTACTACATTTATAAGACAAAAAGATATATCATTTGTAACCGCTCATGTTACTTTATGGATTGATAACTTGTCCCCACAAATCACACGGGTCTTTAGTGTACTTTGTCCTCACTCATACGCTTCTTGGGAAAAACTTCCTCAGAGATCACCCATCCAAAATTTTTCCAAGTCAAGAATGCTTAACCGTGGAGTTCTTTAGTGATGGCTCCGAAATAAAGATGCATAGTTAGTATAGGTAGTACCAATCAATTCATATAAACATCCTAATGTATAATCTCATATCTATACACCTCAAGATCCTCCATTCTGGTGTGTAATCGATTCATTCATGTACTCGTCCACTTAGAAGCCTGGTGGAGCCGCTCATGTTGTGCCTTCTTGCAGGCAAATCTCCCCGCCCTCGTCACCCCACGTTACATTTCCACTAGCTTCTGCTTGGTTCATCCCAAACCACACCATACTAGGAGAGGTTCTGCTCTAATACCATTTATCAAGACATTTCATGACCCAACGAACTCATTTTGGATTTGTTCATGCACAAAACAAAAACAACATCAAAGTTTTTGTCTTCTTTTGATCTTGAGTCACATTTGACATATTTGTCTTTTAAATTAATTATTGACCAAGCTACACGTTCTTATTGAGCTTGCCACTCTTTGGTTTTAATTGAATATTAATATTATTTTTCATCTAGAGTGATATTATTTACACTCACTTGCATAGGATATCGTGTTGATTCATTTCTCATCCACTATTGGATGAGGTGTGGATCTCATTTAAATAGGATCAACATCCTATCTAATAGTAGATGATAAATGAGTCATAGTTGGACCTAAGCAATTGCAACAAGCTATTCTACAACTCGTATGTGAGGGTTAATATAGTAAAAGTCACGTGATTAGGGGTTCTAGGTTTCTTGTAAATCCCAATAAGGTTTATGTTCGTGAGTTTGAAGGGAAAGGAAGAGAAAGGTTTCAAAGAAAAATAAAGGGAAAAAGGGAAGAAAGAATTTCACAAGGTTTCAACTAACTTTGTTCATGAATTTAAAATTGATAAGTAAAAAGAAATAGGGTTTATAATGTATTTTTTATATAATTTTACCTTTTTATATAAATAAATTAAATATAATTAATTTTTTTTATAGCTAATGTGCTTTATATTAATTTTAAAAATTCTAAAAAATATTTACATTTGAACATTTTTAAAATATTTCCTTTTTCAAAATTTATTCACCTTAAAATTATATATATTCAAAATAGTTTCTCTTTATTATTATAAAAGTCTCAATTGTTTTTTTAAAAAATACTTCATCACATATTCTAAGTTTCTCTTTCTTTTAATACACACACACACATACACACACACACACACATGTATAATTCACATTTTAATGTTAACATAAACCCTTTCTAACGTATTTTTGCCAAAAGAAAAACACATAAAATTATAAAAATATATTGCATAAATAATTTCTCACAATAAATATAAATCTATTATATCTTTTTCCTCAACATTGATCATCTAATTCATGAGCAAAAAATTATGAAATATTTAAATACCATCTCAAAAAAATCAACATAATTTTTTAGGTCTAGACCCTAATAACAAATAATAACAAAAGAACAAAAATCTAAGGGCTTTGGCAATGAATTTTAAAAACTATTTCTAGTTTTTTAAAACAAAAGACTACAAAAAATTGTTTGGCAACTTATTTTGTAAAAGTTGTTTCTAAAAACGCAAAAACACACATTGAGTTTTAAAAATTGAAAAACAAAAGTAGATGTAAATTGTTTTTCAAGTTCTCTTGTTTTAAAACTGATGAAAAACATGGTAGTGTAATGGTAAATAAGTGGACTTATTATTCTTGGCCTTTCTTCGAATCTTGGCATGGGTTGAAGGCTTCTGTTTATTTTTTATGGGCTTCTCTCACCTTTAGAGAGTTGCTTCTTTCACCCATTCATGAGATACAATGATTATGGAGCTCGTGGCTGGGAGGCCCACCATTCGTGGAGCTTCGGCTTGTTCACGGTGGATGTTCGTAGAGCTCATGGTTGTGGAGACCCATCGCTAGCGGGCCCGAGTTGCTCCATGACCACCCTGCAACTAAGCCCCATTTTCCGATGGACGCATGACCAGCCCTATCTCATGCAAATGAGCCCCTTCTCCTACAAATGTATGACCCAAGCACGCGACCAGGTCTCTGACCTCGGGTCAGGACTCTGCATGCAAACAAATCTGGGCGCACGTGACCCAACTCACGTAAGGCTTCTGTGACGGAGGATGAGATACAATGATTGAGGAATGAGTCACGGAGAGCTCACGACTGTCGTGGTGGTCTGGAGGCCATGGTGGAGGACACGAGAGAAGCAATGATGATGGCGACTCCACTTGTCGGAAGGGTGCTGGTTCCCTTTTCCTCTTCCCTCTTTGTTGGTTTTTTTGGAAAAAGTTATTGATGATGATGAAGGGCTTTTGTTTGGGTTTGTATTCTGATCTTGGGTTATAGGGCGAAGATGTTGGGATTGAGATGAGTTATTGATGATGATGATGAATGAATAAGTTATGATTGATGAAGATGTTTGCTATGAAATTGTGGTTGTGATCTTGGGTTTAAGCTTTGTAGTAATGCAATTTGACAAATAGTTTTTTGTTTTATTAAGTTTAAAAGTTATTTTTTAAAAATATTATTCAAATAGGTTTTCTTTTTTCACCATTATAAAACTGTTTTTGAAGTTAAATAGCTAAACAAGTTTTTTAGTTTTTTTATTTTTAAAAAATGAACTTAAACTTGTTTTTAAAACAATTTTAAAAAATTTAAAAACAAAAACACTTCCAAACAACCCCTAAGTATCTTCAAGTGAAAATTTAGTATGATAAAAAGCACTCCAAACAAGTTGGACAAGATAACCAAGTGTTCAAAGAAGTGAGGATGCTTAAAGAAAAATTCCACCAATAGATTCAAACCTTTGTGAACTAAAATTTGCAAAAACAAAACCAAAAAATGAAAAAACAAAAAACAAAAAAGGACATCTCAGAAACATTCTTGCAATATTTGACTGATGTGTTAAAGTAAAATTACATAAATTACCTTGAGGGCCCAACAAGATCGAGCACCATCTTAAGTAGCAACTCCTTGTGCTTGTCCTTAGGACAACCAATCATTGCTCCAATCCTCTCAAGATGATCAAAGAGATATAGGAATGCACAAGTGAGCAAGTGATCTGCAATATTCAAATCTTCCAACAACTTCCAAAGTTCAGCTTGAGAATTCGAAAGTTTTTACTAAACTCTCTCATACGCAACAATGCTTCCCCTTACAACAGGCATTGCCTTCTTTAAGAGCTTCAACAATATCTAGAAGTACCACCTTTATCCCTTAAATTTCACTTTCATCCTTTATTTTTTTTAGATCTTTTAGCTTTGGGCTCATGACTACTAGTTTATTGTTCTTCTAAAGATAAAACACCATTGTCATTATCCATGTCGAGAGTGTCTGAAAACTCTCCAAATTGACATCATTGATTTCAATAGATTCTGTTTCTCCACTTGGATGACCTTTTGTTTCTAGTATCCTTTACAGTCTCAACATGCTACCTAGTTGGTCTATCATCTATGCACAAGATGAACATCCTATGATAATTTGCAATAGGCTTTCTCATCGACTCTTCAACTTTAGGCTTAGTCTATCAAAAAAAATTGTTGAAATCAATAACAAAATTATTAACGGTCAAAATAAAAAAGTGTAAAAAACCTTCATTGACATACCTCAATTAGCTTTGGCCAAACTTTAGGTTCAGTACACCAACGCTTTGTGACTGAATCCCAAGAAAATCCGCTCAAGCCATTTTTGAACAAATCATAGCATTTAGAAAAAAAAAATTTAATAACTTCTAGTGACCTTTCATCTTTTCCTTTGCAAAAAGGATCTTTTAAATTTCTCTTGCAATTCTTGAGTTATGGCTTCATAAGCTTTTAAAGTAAAGCTCCCACCCACTTTGTTTTTAAGCTGTGTTAATTCAAAAATGCGTCAATAAGAGCATTATCCATCTCTAGTGTAGAGATCTATTTTTCAGGCTTAGACATTATCCCTAATAGATATAGAATAGCTCAAACATTATGTTAGGTTCACAATACAAATGAAAGCATAGTGTATTTATTAATCATTAAGTGTAAATGTAATAATCAAATTAAAACAAGAGAAAACATCATTAGTTCACATCACAAAAACTACCAAGTCCTAAGATATAATTTTATCTTCAAAAAAATGAAAGAAACAATTTATGAAATATAATCTCTCCACATATCATCAACTATAGAATTTTAAAGTTCTCTCCTAAATGAGTATGATCTTCATCTTTGTCTTCTTCTAGATTATTAATATGTTGAGGTGAGTTTGTTAGTTTTAGAACCCTTCAAAAAGCATCAACGCTTGGTGTTTTGAGTGATAACAAAATCAATTTTGTGAAAATATTTTAAAGAAGTACTAATCATTTGCTTGAGTTTCTTGAGTATACAAATAGGTTTGTTCTCATTAACATACAACTTCATGAACAAGTTTTATTTTCACGAAACCATGTGTAAACATGTTAAATCTCATTCAAAGAGATTTGCAACTTAAACAAAGTGAAAAATAATCTTTGAAATGGACATTGGTATGATGAGAACATGAAAGAAATTTATCAAGAACAAGAAATCAAGACTCAAATCTTCTAGAGTATCCCTGACTTCAACAATATCATTCAAGTAAAGATTTCAATCCTACTCTGAAGCAAGGTGAGGATACCACCTTCAATCATCATGATCGTGATATATCAATTACAACAAGCTCTGATTGAAGCATAGAAGATAAAAAGGAATGTTCATAAACTGAAACAACACTTCAAAAAGCACATTTATGTAAATGGTGTACTTTACAGAAATGTGAGAGAAAATTTGAAATCCAAATTAAAGTCAAACCTAGTCAATGACTGATGTGACATCTTTCTTCTCAACTTGGTCAACTACCGGCTTCTGGAAGAAAAAGTTCGAAACTTGTTCAGAAAGCAAAAAGTAGTTCTTGAAGGTGGACTCAGAAAACTATTAGACAACGGCTTCTGCAATTGCAAAAAGTAACTCTAACACATAGAACTCCTGTTATAGACTTTATTTCCAAGATACAAAAAGAAGATCAACATGTGTCACTAGGAAAATAGATCAAGGGCAACAGTCATAAATGAAGATCAAGTATAAAAGGAGATTGTGTGCTTATATCTTAAGACTTTTGACGATTATCTTGTACTAAAATCCTGAAGAAATTCTCCTTCATCTTCTATAAAACTATTACAGCTTGTAATAAGTTTCATCTTTATAAAAATCTTCTTTCTACGTTTTTATAGATCATACTTTCTTCCTAGGAAGAATAGTTAGAAAGAAGTTACCTAAGTTTTCTACTCATACACCGTTTATCTAGAGAGAACTTGACACTAGTTCTTTGAAGTGGTGAACATTTGAGGAGTAGCCTTTCGCTCCTGAATTAAGATTCTAAAAGGCAAAGGTTTTTATAACATCCCTGCTACTTTATGGATTGAGCTGTCCCACAAACCAAAGGTCTTTTCAGCCTACTTTGTCCTCACTCACACACTTCCTGGAAAACTTTTCAAGAGGTCACCTATCCCAAAATTGCTCCAAGTCAAGCACGCTTAACCATGGAGTTCTTTAGTAATGGACTACCAAAAAAAATGCATTTTTGTTGGCATAAGTAGTACCAATCAATTCATATAAGTCATCATCAATGTATAGTCCCAAACCTATACAGTCTTAGATATTCTCATTCTAGTGTGTAATCGTTCATTCATGTACCCCTCCGCTTAGAGGTCTTGCCAGGAGACTCCTTGTCGTGTCTTCTTCAGGATCACTTCTGCCCTCGTCATCGGGCATTATATGCCCACCAACTTTAGCTTGGTATGTCCCTAAACCACACTATACTAGGAGAGATACAAGCTCTGAATACCATTAACATCCCATGCTATTTCATGTATTGACGATTGTAACAAATCAACATGTGTCTTTTACGTGCTTTGTCCTCACTCACATGCTTCATAGAAAAACTTCACAAAAGGTCACCCATCTCAAAATTACTCCAAGTCAAGCATGTTTAACCATGGAGTTCTTTAGTGATCAGCTACCGAAAGAAGATGCATCTTTGTTGACATAGGTAGTACCAATCAATTCATATAAATCATCCTCATGTATAGTCCATACCTATACAGCCTAATCCTCTCATTCTAGTGTGTAATTAGTTCATTTATGTACTCCTTCACTTAGAGGTCTTGCAGAGCCTTCTGTAATGCTTCTTGTCAGCGGCGATCACTTCGCCTCGTTCCGGGCGTTAATTTCATGTCCAAATTTTAGAGTTTGTTAATGAACAATTGATTTAAAGCAATGTGACCTCCTAATCAAAGGAAATTGTCGATTATTTATTGTCGATATAAAATGTTAAAATTTACAATAAACAACTTGTTTCTCCTCGACCATGACCAATCCTCGGAAATCAATTATTCTTGTGTGCTAACACAAAACAAACGAAAAGAAAGCAAAAATAATAAGCTCTTTGGTACACGAAGTAACGCGCATCGTAAAAGTAATATATCCGGGCCATACACTGCTTGATATAATGATATCTACTTTTGCAGCCACCTGGTCGAGTAATTTTAGTTAACTTTCTTTGTTTCGATCATTTGCAGGTTTACTCTGTACTCATTGCATTTATTTTTAGTCATAATATTTTCCCTGTCCTCTCATAGGAAAGCTAAAATTAGCGAAAAGTGAAAAGTCGACAAGCTGATATAATAGGTTGTTAAAATAATTAAAATAATAATGTAGACACGATCTGTCCTTTGTTGATACAGTTGAATTGCTTACTTTATTTTCTTCAACCAATCATCCAGGTTTTCATAAGTAAACCATAAGTTGATTGGTACCAGACCAAAAACAAAAACTATAAGATGATTGATCTGCTATAGTCTGCTAAAGATTATCATTGCTTGAATTATTGTTTGAAAAATGCATGTGTTTGTCGTTTTTATTCTATTTCATAATTTTCGTTTTATATATGTGACTTGCCCCCTCTAATAATGCCGGCCATGAAAACTGGAATTTCCGTATGCTATATGAAGACAACAGATCTGAAAATCAGAGAAGTCATATCATTAGATGGTCCAGGGGGTCCACCGTGCTTCACAGTTAAAATATATATATATATATATAGAGAGAGAGAGGGGGGGAGAGAGAGAGGGGATATGTTTGATTTGAATTTTTAAATTTCAATTTTTATTTTTGATTTTCAGATTTTATGAAGGAAATATTAAAAATTTTAAAAATTATAAATTTTAATTTTTAATTTTTATTTTCAATTTTTAATTTTCTTTCACAAGTCTTGAAAAAAAAACTGAAAATTAAAAGCTGAAGCAAACAAGCTTAGCATTCGTTTCCCATTGGAAAGAAAGAAAAATCCTAAAGCAAAATATATTTAGTGAGAGGCAGTAATAGGGAATAAAAAATTTTCTATCCTAATAACAGAAAAATATAAAATTTTTATACCTATAAAATATAGAAATAGGATATAGAGAGAAATTTAATATATTTTTAAATAATATCAATATATTATTTATATCTCCATCTCTACACCTCTTTTATGCTTATATTTTTGTCTATATTCCCTATCAAATGCTAGCAGGAGACTATATTATCGTTGCTGCTTTTAGTTTTCCTAAATTAACAGTTTTTAGAGTTCATTAGGTTTTATTTAATCTTAATTGACTTGAGACTTTTTATTATGGGAATAAAAAAATTTTAGACCGATATTCTTAATTTATAAAATTCAAAATTAAAACTTTATTTAAAACAAACAAGTATTTATTTATTTTTTTGGATAAACAAAACAAACAAGTATTGAGTTAACTGAACTAACCAAACGTTAATAGAAAATTAGTATATACTGTAGCAAAAAAACGTAATTCAAAGTGATGAACCTTCTTTGAAAAAGAGAACTGGGATTTTCATTAATGTTATAATTAATTCAGAACGCTATTTCCACATGATGAAATATACGTTCAATGATCTAATAATTTTTTTAAAGCTTTTACTCGTTTTTCACGCTGAAACCCATGGTCGTTCGGTCAACGCGTACTGCTATGGCTGCACGGAGCCGAAGCTCGGTAACATCTGTTGATTCTAAATTTATGATGCCTCTATACTCTTTGGGTCCGCTTGACACGTAAGGATTCTAAATTTATGATGTGATTTTTTATGATAATGCGACATGCTGTGATTGTAATGCATAAAGATATAAGATGATGATGAAGTGGAGGAATATGTTTATATGATTTTAAAAGATTTGCTTAACTGAAATATTGCATGAGAAAATATGTGTTCGATGAGTTATGTGGCATAACTCAAATTGAAAAATTCATTGTGCCTCAGATATACGAATTTTCGTAAAATCTTAAACTTAAGAGAAGTTTTTGAAAGTGAGATTTAAAGGTGATATCCAGAGACGCATTTCTCCTACTGAGGTGAGAGAAAGTAAAGATGAGGTATAGTCGTGAAGCCATCCAAAGTGGACAATGTCCTGGTCTTAAGGATTGATGCGTTCGAAGCGAGACGTACTTCTACTATAGTGAGGAGAAGGTAAAGGGTAAGGTATGACATCAGCTGTCAAAGCGGACAAAGTCATGGTCTTAGATTGATGCGTTTAAGAAGGAAAAAGTCCATAATGGGTGATCCTAGGCCCCTACCCGTATCTCTAGGAGTCAGGATTATTATGATTATGATTATGTTACACTTATCGAGAATAAGTAGAACCATGACGACTATTGAGGTATGAGCATAGCCTGTGTTTAGGTGGCGTTGATTCTAGTTTGATACCTTTATGTCACAAGTTTGAGAAGAGAAAGGCTTTCATGAGAAACTATATGCCACTTATTTGATGATAAATCCTGATGACATGTTTTATTGGTTTATTTGCATAAAGTATTGTCATGCATTCATGTCTTCGCTATGCGTTATACATGCATTAAGATTCATCATAAAAGACACGGATCATGGATAATTACTTTTATAAAACCTCATAATAGATCATTGCATGTTAAACCTTTTCATAATAAACTCAAGACTCCTGGGAACATAAACGATGACATTAGGATAGGAGGATCCCCTGAGATTCTTAGTAAGATTCTCACCCCCTCTATTTCTCTTTTCCATTACGTCTCCAGATCTCAATGGCGTCGTTCGTGGTCTTCATTGACACGCCGATCTGGGAGGTACACTTTGACCCAAGCATCAGTCGTATCATTTTGAGGGTCAATGTGCTGTTCGTATTTTTGTGTACATGGGATGCACATTCGCACATCGATTTCCAGCTTTCGCTTCATTCCTCCCTCACGCCGTATGGCGACGACCTCGTCTTCGAGGACTCAACCCCGCAGCGGGCAGAGCTCGGTAATGCCGGCCCTTTGGCTTCGGCGATGCGCAACTTCCCAGAGTATGTTCCTCACTCAAGGCGTTCCAGACCGACCCATCGGAGACTCCCCACCCACATCTATTCGAAGGGATCTCCCGCACGGCCCCCATGGACATCGGGAGAAGGGCAGAGGGCACGGTGACACAACGGAGTCTAGCCAAATGCCCAGAGATGTGCCCACGTCAAGGAGGTCATGTCGGTCTTCTGCTTGCACGCGCCGAGGCTTCGCCAAGTTCATTAGGTACGTACCTTCCAGGGATGAGGACAGCGTCACCAATAGGTTTGAAGAGGGAGGGTAGCTATAGTTGGGTTTGATCTTTTGGGGCTCCTCTATACTTGTTGTTTATGTTTACTTTCTGTTTATGTATTTTCTTGGTCTATGTATCACAGCTCTCCCACTTATATGGCTATTACTCTATTAGTCTTTATTTTACGTTGTTGTATTAGGAACATGTGTTCAACTATGATATCTAATACTATGATATTTGCTTCTATGGATGGACGTGTTCTTGAATGCTTTTAATTGTATGTTTTAGTATTTTGTTGCTTCACGTTTTGCTCATGATAGTACACGACGGCTTGCATTTTGTATTACATATTTTTAAAAAAAAATTACCCTTATTTCACTAAGTAATTTTACAAACGAGTTTAAAGGAAGTAATAACTAATAATTAATCTTAATATGTTCTAGGCATGTTGGGTTAAATATTAGGGTGTTACATAGGGTTTAGATATGCATGGCAATCTAATGGTGTTGTAGTTGGTTGCTATCACACTTAGCAAAGTGTTAAGCCTAATCAACTGAATATCTTTGTTTGCTGTGTTCAGGACTAATGAGAATAGATGTACTAGGAACGGGAAAAGGCTGAACCAGACGACATGATGAATACTCTCTATGAGATGGCTGGATATGAGAACAAAAGCCACAACACCAGAGTTTCACCATAAGTGCCGAAGGACGTCACCACCCAAAAATTCGATTCTAAGGTTGGGACATTTTGGATTGATTGTTCTCTTTCATTTGCCTATGTGTGGATTACTTGTGTGATTTATGAACTCTTTGGGAATCGTTTCCAAATGAATATGAGGCAAAATTCTTTTTAAGGTGGGTGGTAATGTAACGCCCTAAAGATTATTTAAAAATTCATTTGATCTTTATTAGTTGTAATTTCAAAAATTCAACGTTTAGCAATGATGAGAATGACCTAACAGACTTGTTAAAAAAAAATTCAGGTCGGAGTGAATAGTAACCTTGCGAGCTCCACGACCATTTCAACCGAAACCCTAAAATCAAGACAGGAAATGCCCAGGATTGAGAAGAAAGGATTGAGGTTAGAAATAGTTGGGAATAAGGATTTTATTCTTAGAATTAATTTTCGGCGATGTTTGATTACCCAGGAGTACAAGTGTTTGCCAATTCGGAAAGTTCAATGTGTGGTTTTTAACACCGTACAAGTTACTTAGTGGCTAAGTAACCCTTACCAACCACTTTATGCCAAGTGGATGGCAAGGATTGAAACTTGAAAAGTAAGTTTCAATCATGACCTTTCGTTTATTATATTTTAATCGATAGCCAATATCTTATCCGTTTTATGGAATTTCATGTTCAGCTTTAACAGAAAAAGCTACTTGCTCCCTAAGTTAAAGTGAGCCACTTATCTTGAGCCAAATGGATGGACAAGATTTATTCTTTGACCAACAAAACAAATCCTAGCCATCCATCTCATTATTTTTCTTTTAAAAGAAAGAAATACATACTTTGAGTACACAATTATGACATCTAACTCAAGATAAATACAAAGCCACAAACCTTATCACCCCACCATCATCATTTTCGACCAAGAGGCCTTGGAACATAGCCCTCCGTTGTTTTTCCTCTCAAACCTCCATTAACAAACTTTAAGCTTCAAAAACCTAAGCTCAAAGTCACTAAAATACCAAGATCTCTTCATAAAACTTGTTCTAATCATCAAAATCTATCAATCCAACCAATTGAAATCTCAATTCTCCATCAATCCTCACATTGACACCTCACTTCCTCACTGATTTAGGAAGGGTTTGGGTTTGATTTGGGAGCTTTGGAGTGAAGGGAATCAATCTTGGAGCAACTTGGAGCCAAGGATCCATTAGCCACCAAAAGTAGGGTTTTCTTTGGCTTTTCTTTCCAAATTTATTGAACATTTCTAATTGATCTTAGTCCAAAATTTCTGGTTATATTGGTTGATAGTATGTTGATATTGATGTATTAATTTTGGTGGTGTATTTGGATGATGTTAGAAATCATTTTTGTCAAAAGGAGTTTTAGTCTATGCTGCTGGATTGATAACATCTTGAAGTGTAACTGATTTTTCTTTTGAATTGATTCAATTAGTTGCTAGGATTAAAAAATTATGAAGTTCGGGTTTTGAGTTGAGGTTAAGTGGTTTCTACGACTAAATTTATCTAATTTTGTTAACATAGTTAAAGAACTCTTTTTGCTCTGAAATTTTTATGGAACCTTATGGACACATTGAAGTATCTTAGAGAATTTTGATAGCCTCTAAATTGATTATTTGATGTGCAAATAAATTTGTACTACAATGATATGAAATCTGCCCAATTGCTAGAAATGAACCTAAACCTTGAATTGGTAATATAATGACATTTGGTTCAAGTATGATGTATGTGAATGCATGCTAGCAACTTAAAAGATTGGCTTATGAGACTTGATTGAAAATTTTATTATGAATGGATATTTATATAAACTTGATGATAATGTATATGTTAAGTAGATAAAAAGTCCCCTTTAATGGGCACAAAAAGTCCCCTTTAATGGGCACGGAAAAGTCCCTTTGGATGTATTGAGAGCATGTATATTTCATAATGTAATACTATGATATGGAGTAGTATTACGTATGTATATTAAGTGATTGAATAATAAAATAAACCCACTTCGGATGGATGATTTTAGAACTTTAAAATGAATCTTTAGTCTGTATTGCATGATCATATTTTCTTAATAAATCAAAGTGGCCGGCGATGACAATGACATTATGAGTGTATAACTGGGAGTGCCCTTCTAGAATTGTATAATTCTCACCCCTATATGTTTTTGTGTTCCCGTGTCACCTCAGGTTGATCCAAAGAATAATGGGGCTACTGCGTGAAGGGTCTGGGGATTCAATAGTTTAGTAGTTGATATTTTTACTTTATTGTACTTAGTTGGAGTTATATGTATCTAAATGAAATAGAGAACGTATTATACTAAAGCTCTTAGAAGAGCTTCCTCTTGTATTTAGCTATGTATTCAATAAATTTTGTGTTTCTTTGTTATATATTTTAATAGAATCAATATTAGTTACTTTACGATTCAATGGATCTTGCTATAGATAACTAAAAAAGGTCCGCTAATTTATAAGTAACAACTCCTAAGCATAATGTCATGACTTAAGAATGATATTGCATTTGGGAGGATGTTTCAATGATAAAAGTTATTCTTTCTAAACATTAAAGGCTTGTATCATTCAAAGAGTTCTTTTCTTATGGCATGATATGGATAGATTCAAGAACATTTTATAGCCTTAAGTAACTTTAAATTAGAGCTGATTTTGGTTGTTTGAAAAAAAAAAAGTGAACTTACTTAGAGTGCTTTTCAGATGTATCAAAATAGTAATGAAGGGATATTATCATTTAAGTCCTTTTAACACAACCAGGTTTAATTTTCATTATTTAAAGAAACTTCTAAAATAAGCGTGTTTGAAAAGAAAAATAATTAATACTTGTGATATTTTATCTTGATTGATCCTTATAGACAGCTTTATCCAAATGAAATTTTTGAAAACCAATGCTCAAGACATACGATAATTTTAACGAGAGCATGCATGATCCAAAGAATAAGCATACCTAGATGCTTATGTACTTTCTTAGTGCTCAAAGAAACCTTAAATCAGATTCATCAGAGAATTGCTATGCTAGGTTTCTAAAGCTCATTCAGGAACGATCCAAATATTTTCAAAATAAAGCATAAATGAGCCTTTTGATTTTGGCAGTAAAACTTTTCTCATAAGAATCAGATCATGAAAGAAACCAATTTTTAGAAAGCAAAACTTGAAACATATACTCATGCTTTTTGTGAGAACTCATTCACTACTACATATAACATAGGCACAACACATTACATGCCATATAAGCGCATCACTTTGAGAGCGTTCTGAACTTAACTGATCTTAGTTGTATCAAAAACATGTAGGAACAAGTTTCTTAAGGTCTTGTCAAAAACTATTCACAACTAAATCTTCAATCAGTTCTACAAAGCTTTTAAGATCTCATATATGTGATAGAGAGAATGTGTTTCATATAAAGATTTAAGAGCATCATACACATCGAAGCACATCAAATAGATAGAGTCTCGGAGCAACAAGAACGATTTTGTGCTCTTAAAAGATACTTCTCATTGCTAATCACACATGTATAAAAGAGCTAAATATCTTAGCATGCTAAGGAATGAGTAGATAAGAAGCAAACATTTATCAAAGATATATGATTAGCTAAGCATACATAGGTATCGATATGTATTAGAGCTTTAAAGGAAATAACATTTAAAACATATATAAAAGGATAGCGTAAGCATGATATATCAAACAAATTTTATAAAACGGATAAAATGTCAAAACATTTTAAAGAAAAGCTAAACGACAAAAGAAAATGCATGCTAAAAAATATTCTTTAGCTCTTCTCAGCATAAGCTCCCCTAAATTCCATAGCACTTGATTTTCTTGATCTCTTCTCTTCTCCCTCTTTTGACATCATCAAAAAAGAGATGTGTAAAGTAAGAGACACCATCTTCAGCTTCGACATCTCAACTCTTGTAGATCTCCTGATTGGTCTGAAGAATCTAAAACTCCAGTCTTCATTTTGTTCTAGCTTGGGCACCATGCTCTATAATCATTGCCTTAAGTCTTATCCTATTCTGGAGGTAATCTCTTGATGGCGTAGGATGATCTGGATGCTTGAGTTTGCTAGAGGCTCGGTTGGAGGTGAACGGCGGCTGGATGCAATAATGAGGCTTTACGAGAGGTTCAGGGATTTCTGGGGGTATAGTCTCCCCGACTTGGGCGATTTAGCCTAGTCATCGAGGGCGGGGTGATGCGGGAGGTGGAAAGGATGGCATGCCAACATTGGAGGCGGGGGGGCAGAAGTCGGCTGGATCAGGAGCAATGGCGTTTCAGCACTCAGCTTAGGCGAAGCAACAGCAGCTTCTCATCGAAGAAGGGGCACTAGCATTTGATGCTCTATCCTCTTCCTCTTCTATCTGAAGTGATGCGGATGGAAGGAGGAGGTTGAGGCATAATGGGAATGACAGTGTATCTGGTTCATGAGCTTCCTCTATTGGTTCCTCAATGATGGGCTTCAGTGATGGCTCTTCATAGATTAGCTCCATTAGATACTCCCTAAACGTAGAGCTAGGTCTAATTGTAGTACTTAGTATGGCCTTCTCACTACTTAGAATGTAACATCCCTGCTACTTTATGGATTGACTCTATGCAGTGAGGATTTTTCTCCTAATTTCTTAGAATTCTCTCGGTCGTTTGATTAACAATCTGGTCCTAACAACCTTGTTTCCCCTGAATCGTACCAACACAAAGGAGATTGACATTTCCTTCCATATAAAGCTTCATACGGCCATGCCAATACTAGCGTGATGGTTATTATTATAAGCAAACTTAACCAATGGAAGGTTTATCCCAAGCTTCCCTTTCTCAATTACACATGCCCTTAGCATATCTTCAGAGTCTATATGGTGCGTCGGTTTGTCCATCTGTTGGGGGTGATATGGGTACTCAAACAAATTTTGGTTCCAAAGGCTCTTTTGAAGCTCCCAAAACCTCGAAGTAAATCTTGGGTCTTGGTTAGAAACTATTGAAGAGGGAACACCGTGTAGCCTCACTATTTCTTGGATGTACAAAGAAGCTAACTTATTCAAAGGATAACTAGCTTTTACGGTAAGAAATGAGTGGACTTGGTCAATCTATCCACTATAACCCATATAGCATCATGACCTAACGACGTCCTTGGCAAACCCATTACAAAGTCCATAGATCTTCCCACTTCCATTCTTGGATTTCTAAAGGGTGCAAGGTCCAGGGTTCTTGGTGTTCTATTTTAACTTTTTGGCAAGTCAACACTTCTGGACAAATTTCGCTATGTTTTTCTTCATCTTAGGCCACCAAAACATCCCCTTAAGATCTATATATATTTTACTAGTCCCAGGGTGTATGGTGAATTCGCCTCTGTGAGCCTCTTTTAAGATCTCATTTCTAAGATTACCGCTTCAGGTACACATGCCCTGTCCTTATACCTCCATATATCTCGTTGGTCTTGAGTAAATTCTGGCAACTTCTTTATATGGACTGACTTTAAAATCTCTTGAAATTCTTGATTTTCATGTTGTGCGGTCAAAATTTGTTCCTTGAACTCACTTGCTACTTCAATCTAACCTAACATCACACCTTCAAGGTTCACAAACATACCCATACTAAGCTTCTTAAAGCTTTCCACCAGCTTCATTTCCTTTATCATTAGGCATGCCATACTTAGGGATTTCCTTCAATGCATTACCACAACATTTGCCTTGCCTGGATGGTAATTTAACCTGAACTCACAATCTTTTAGAGGATTCCATCCACCTTCTTTGCCTCATATTCAACTTTTTCTGATCAAAAAGGTATTTTAAGCTTTTATGATCAGAGAAACATTAACTCACACCATAGAGATGGTGTTGCCATATTTTCAAAGCAAAAACCATGGCTGTGAGTTTGAGATCATGAGTTTGGTAGTTTACTTCATGGGTTTTAACCTCGAAGACGCATAGGCAACCACATTTCATTTCCCATCTAACACACACCCTAAACCCTTATTAGAAGCATCACAATAAACCTCAAAGGGTTCATAAGGATCGAGTAATACTAATCCTGGAGCCATGGTCAACTTTTTCTTTAACTCCTGAAACTAGTTTTACACTCCGGCATCTCTTAAATTAAGTGTTCTTTGGGTTAACTTAGTCAAAGGTAATGCTATCTAGAAAAACCCATGATAAATCGTCTATAGTATCTAGCTAACCCTAGAAAACTCCAAGTTCCGTCATCGAGGTAGGTCATTCCTAGTGAAGTACTGAATCTACTTTATTGGGATCTAAAGATCCCTCTCATGATACCACATGGCCAAGGAATCTAACCTCTTCCATCCAAAACTCACATTTTGACAACTTAGCATACAATTTCCTTTCTCTTAGGATTTGTAACACAATCCTAAGATGCTCCGCATGTATTTCTTCTCCTTGAATAAATAAGTATATCATCTATAAAGACAACTACAAATTTATCCAAGTAAGGGTGGAAGGTTTGGTTCATATAATCGATGAATACTCCAGAGCATGGTCAATCCAAAAGACATCACCCTATACTCATAATGTCCATATCGAGTTCTAAAGGTTTGGAATATCCTCATCCAAACTTCAATATGATGATAACCTATCTAAGATCAATCTTTAAGAAATGGTTGCCCGCGTAATTGATTCATGAGGTCATCAATCCCCAAAAGGGTACTTGTTCTTGATCGTCACTTTATTCAATTTTCTATAGTCCACACAAAGCCTCATACCCCATCCTTTCTTACAAAGAAGAGGGGCTCCGTGGAGAAGCACTTGGTCTAATAAAATGCTTCCTAGTAATTCCTAATTATCTGCCTTTAATTCCTTCAACTCTAAGGGTGATATCGTTAAGGGGCAATTGAGAAAGGACCATTTCCTGGAACCAACTCAATGGAGAATTCAATCTCCTTATTAGGAGGAAACCCAGGAATATCTTCCTGGGAATACATCTGGATATTCCCTACCATTGAAATCTTACTCAATTCTTGGTTACTTTCTCTTTCACTAGCTTAACGCCATTTTCCCGTGTACAAGATGACGAAATGCCCTTGTGGTCATTTTACCCTAAAATGAGATCGTAGTCCCTCCATCTTGAGGGATGTTTTAATGTTGATAAGGGAATATATGTGTTATGTGCGGTAATGAGGAGAAGAATCTCATTTTTTAGTTTGACGCGAAATTATCAAAACGCCCATGTGGCGTTCTTCATCGTTTACGTGCCATTGAACCCGAACTTTACCAAAAGGTTTTAAACGATGTTTTTAAGTGAATTTTAACAGTTAACCGGTAGCCCGAGAAGTTTAGTGCAAAATTACCATTTTGCCCCTAGAACAGTGTACAGTGAGCTTAACGACGTAATTAAGCAAACCTAAGCAATATTAGGCTCTAATCGAAGATTAATCTATTTCGATAATTAATCTAGAGTCAAAATAATTTATTAAGGTTAATTAGAACCTAAGATTGCTTGGTTAAACTTTAATTACATTCTTTGATTCAAGATTCCTAGTCATGGAATCTTGAATAGTATTTTCTCTCTCCAATTCCTTAAATTAAGAAATTATGCTTATACCTCATTTGACTAAGAAAGTGATTTTAAATTGTTAATCTAGCAAGATCACCCTCCTAATCAAGTCTTGACAACCTTAATTAGTCATTACCTCACCTAAACACTTTCTTACAAACTCCAAATCAAAACCTTAATCAAAGAAACTCCTAAACCCATCATTAAATCACAATTACATGAACAATTTCTCCTCCCCCTTTGGGCTGTAAATCTGGTCGAAATGCATACCCTTGGTTTATGTCACATGTTGGTTTTGTTTCACTCCAAAGACCATGCCTTGAGCCATGCTTTGGACCATGTTTGAAGTCATACCTCACCATGTCTTACCCATACTGACAGCCATACCAATCAAGAGATATTTTCCTCCTCCTTTGGCCTTGAAAAATTGTGAGCCTTTCCTTCCTAAATCAACCACAAAGTTTCATTTTTCTATAAATACCAAGCCTTGAAGAACTTGGTTACACTTTGGATCATTTGCCAAGTTTAGCTTTCTTGCAATTTTCTCTCTTTTCCCTCAATTCGTCTTCATCTTGTTCTTCTTCCTCCACCATCAAAAAAACCCTTTCCACCACCATAAACCACCACAAACAACTTTGAACCACCACTCCCTCACCTCAAACCACCTCTCAAACACTTAACCTTTCCATTTCCAAGCTTACTTTCTCAAGGAAAATTTATCTTCCTTGTGTTCTTCCTTGGCCGAATCCTTATTGCCATCTAAGAGAAGATTTTGTCTTCTCATTTCATCAAGGATCCAAGCTTTCTTTCATTTCTTTCAAGACTTCTTAGGTAGGGGTTTGTTTTCAAAATTTTCACTTGTTTTCTTCAAGAAAAGTTCTAGTTTTCTCTTGGTTCAAAACTCTTTTCCTCTTCCTTTTTCTTTTCGGCCAAGAGGCCTTTTCATGAGAAGAACTTTGGCTTGATGATGAGGTTTTAAGACAATGACTTGTTAATGTCATGTGAGAAACCTCTAAAGCTTGAAAAACTTGGTCTTGGACCATATATGCTTGTGGTTTCTTCTCTTTTCTTGCTCATGGTTTCAGTTTTTCCTTCCTTTTTCCTTCACAAGTTTTCGATTTCCTCTTCCTTTCCTCTCAGATTTCGGTTTCCTTTTTATTTGTTTGAGCAAAGTTTGCTAAAAATGTTAAGTAGATCACAAAAGTTTTGTTAAGAAAATTAATCATATGTTTTCAAAGAGCTCTAAGCTTACTCTTGCCAACCTTAAAGTTGGTCGGCCGTTCTAAGAGTTTTACTCTAGATTGAAGCCCATGAGCAATAAAATAAAGAATATGACTTAGTTCTTTGTATTTTGTTTAGACAAAGTGTTGAGCTTTGTGTTTATTTTCTTGAGCTTGATGATGAAGTTCAAAACCAAAGACTTCTTTGAAGACTTGGTGCTAAAACTCTAAAGCTCACTTTATGTTTGTTAAGGTACATATTTGGGTTGAGGTTGTGATGTTCCTTTAAAGTCTTGTAAGAGCTCTAGTTAAGATAAAATGAGTTGCATTCATGTTTATGTTTATGCCTTGCATAGCATGTTTATTTTGATGTCATCACTAAACTCTCAAGAATAACTAAATGAACTTGCATTATCATGTTTAAATTCCCAAGCTTGCATTTCATGTTTATATTTCAAGTCATCACTTAAACTTTAAAGATAATAATGAGGTTGCATCTCATATTTATTTTATGCTCTCACTTTATTTTCTAATGAAGAGTAAAATAAGTGCATAGCATGTTTAAGTTTATGCCATCACTTAAATATCCTAGAGCTCAAAGACTTGCCCAAGTATCTTACATAAAGTTTTAGAAAATGGAGGCATTTCAATAATGCCATTTTGGCCTTGTGATGATGATGATGGACTTGGATGAGTTCATCTAATCATAAGTGCCCATAGTCTAAATCTTGAAATTTTTCTAAGCTTAGATGTACTCAAGGAACTTTATGAACAAGGTTTTATGTTTCCAATCTATTCCTTGAGCTAAATAATTTAGCTACTGACCTTGTACATATTTATGTGATTTCAATGAGATTAATTAGTTTCTAAAAGAGTTTTGAGTTCCTAAAATGATTCCAAGAGAAACTAGTAACTTATATGCTTTTAAATCATGAGATTATGTGATTATATGGTGCATGTATTTTCGGTTCTACCTTGTGCAATTGGCCAATGTATAAATTCTTTTTTATGGTGTTAAAATGTGTAAAATTATGTTTGAGTGAAGCAAGGAACGATTTAGGGAAGTTAGGAAAGAACAAGTAATTAGAAATGACTTAAAATGAGAATTCTAGAACACTTAGATGCACAAATGGTAAATTCTGTTCCAGCATAATTGGACTTAAGAAAAGTTTATAATTAGTGGATATGTGTAGGAATCCCACATAATTAGTTTAGGAGTTAATTATAGAGCATTAGGCGAAGACGGAACTTAGAAAGGTAAAAGACGGAGATTCTAGGACCCCGTAATCATACAACAAAATTCTACCCAAAGGATGTAGAGCTGTTTGGTTATGTTAGTAAGCATAAACATTAGAGGAAATTATAGGTGATGATCCCTTAGGTGTGATAAAAATCCATAATGAAAGTTAGAATCATTAGAACATAAGTTTAAGACCCGTAAAGGCCAAAGCATAAGACACTATGAGATAGAAGGTGTGATGTGAGAATGAGACCGAGTGTGTATACTCGAGATAAATATGAATGTCAATACTATGAACACGAGACTATATGTATATTTATGACATGTTGTGATGGTGTGGTATGCTATGTTTAAATACATGAGAATGTGAGACATGAATAGAGGATATGTTTTATGATGTATCATGGTAGTATGCTCATGTTGCATCCATACAAGATATGTTAATGAGGAAATGACCCCATTATGACTTCCCGAGTGAAGGGTTGTATGGGGTGATCCAAGATAGAGATGTGATTCCCTTTCCCCGTATAAATTTAGCGGCTAGTTAAGATGAGCTCATTCCTAGGTGATGGATGTATTTGGAGTTTTGGTGGCTATGTGAGAATCGTCGGGCGGTATGTTGGATGGATTTTGGTGGCTACGATAAGGGTGGAAGAAATGGAAAAAGTTAAGAAAGGGACTGGAAGAGTTCAATTATGATAAAGTAAAATACGCACATGCATATGTTTCGTTGTTGTTCCTTTGGTGCTTATGATTAAGTGGTAAATGTTGAGTATGTGAGCCGTCATTGCCATGCATACATAAAATATCTGCTCATTCATACCATCAAAACTCATTCTAAAAGAAAACTCACTTCGATAATAGGATTTGAGAAATTAAACTGAACCTATACATGCACACCTTTTCATAATGAAACCCAAAAATGGTTGGGGACGACGATGACACTTGTGTTAAAGTCGGAAGCCTTGAGAATCTTGTATAAGTATTCTTACCCTTTTGTTTTCCCTCCGTGTTGTCTCCAACGGATTGATGCGGATGTTCATGATCCTCCTTGAGGCGCAAGCATAGAAATCACGCCATCTAGTCAAATGAAAAGGCGCAGTGGAATCATGAAGGCTAGTCTAGCCTCGTTAACATTTGGTTTTGAGTTAGTTAAAGCTATTTGGTGTATTTGATACCTCTAGGTGTCCTTATATTTATAAGGACATCGTTGTTATGTTATAATTATGATATACTACTATAATTTATGTTGTGATTATTCTATGGTTTATTCATGGTTGTTATGGTGACGTATCTCTGGTTGTTATGTTTTACGTTTAATAGTCGGTATTTATGAGCATGCGCGGCCCGCATTTTAAGTCTTAAGTTCAAAAAGAAAAATTTAGTTGTATTTTAATACTCGTATTTTAAAGAAAAGTAAGTCAAGAGTCTGAAACAAAGGCATAACAACTAATAACTAACCGAAAATGCGACTCGAGCATATGAGGTTAAGAGTTAGGGTGTTAACTGGCCGAGAGGAGAACATATTCCTCGACGGTCCACCTTACTAGGGTTAGGTGTCACTAGGTTTAAGTAAAAAGAAAAGGGAACCACAGGAATAGAAGGCGCATGGGAAGAAACATCCAATTCTATTTGGATAATGTAAGAGAACATAGTTGGGTACAAACCAATCCATGCCTAAGATTACTTCTAAACCAGATAAAGAAGAACAAACTAGCCTGAGGTAAATTCTCTAGTGTCTATAAGAAGAAAGATTATGCATGCATTAACAAGTCCTAATAGGACCGCGTGGGAGTGGACACAAGAAGATCATAAGGTAACTTAAACAGAAATTCTAACTTTTGTACATGTCATGGGAATGAAAGAATGAGTGGCACCCAAATCATACAATATATCTAAGATATTGCCATTTGTCACACTTACCTCGGATCAGATCGGGGTGAAGAGCTTCCTTAGCACTTAGGTAAAAAAGCGCCCTTGTTGTTGTGGCCTGGGGACAAGCCTGAACTTTCTTCTGGGGCACTCGAATATCTTGTGTCCTAGTTTCCCAGCAAGCAAGCAAACAATTCTATCTTTGTCAACATGGCCTGTTCCTCTGATATTTCCCATATTTAGCACTCTAATCTTATCTCTTGGTCTTTAGATTAAAGCCCTTCCCTCTGTTATTGTTGTTATTAGGTGGAAATCTTCCCTAGGCTAGTTTGCAAGCTTGAAAAAAGGGCCTGGGTGCTAATACTACCTGGTATTATTCTACGCATATTTGAGCTTGCCAGCTTCTTGTTAGACTCCTCAACATGACATTTATTCACCAAGGTAAATAATTCTCGATCTATAAAAGACTCACGATTGCTTCTATATCTTCACGTAGACCCCTTCATATTTCATGCACTTAGGGCTTCGTAATTGATTCGTAAATGTAGAAAACTTGCAAAGTTCTTCAATTTGGCAATATACTCTGCTACACTCATAGGTGCTTATTTAAGAGCCATGAACTCTAACTTCTTCACATTCCTCATAGAAGGGGAAGTCTTCTGGTAGAGGCCTCCTTGAAGATATCTCAATTAACTAAGATATGGGAAGCTTCAAATAATCCCTAGTGCCAACCCAGCGAAATTTTGCATCCGTTTTCTAACATGTAGGTGGCAAAAGCCACCTTTGAACCTCTATGCCAGGGGGAACCTTCAAAATCTTCTCCATGGCCTTAATCCATTCTTCTGCCTTGCAAGGATTGAAGGCTCCTGAGAATGGTAGGGGATTTGCCTTCTGAAACTCACAAATTCTTTATATTCCACATCCCCTTAAGCTTCCAGGACCCCGGGTTTTGTTCTTCATTGCGTTCGTATTTCCATCATTCGGTTACAATGGCAGCTGTCGCTCATTGTCGCGCCATCATGAAAAGTGTTCATCATGTTAGCTTCATTTCCCGCTCCACTCCTAGTCAACCGATTTTCAAGTCATTGATTCCTATCACACCAAACAAAACATTGAGTTGATCAGGCTCGATACAGGGCTAAGTGTGACGTAACCTACAACATTCTAACTCCAGGTTACACATACACACACACACCATAATGTAACACCCTTTTAATTACCACATTTTA
>JAMLFY010000010.1:4271410-4390611 GCA_030441495.1 Dalbergia oliveri
GGATACATGAATGAACCGATTACACACCAGAATGAGAGGGATCCTGAGATTGTGTAGGTATGAGACTATACAGTTGATGATGGCTTATATAAATTGATTGGTACCTACCTATCCTGACAAGATGCATCCTCTTTTCAAATGCCCATCATAAAGAACTCCATGGGTGACCTCTGAGGAAGTTTTCCAAGGAGCATGTGAGTGAACAAAGCACACTAAGAAGACCTGTGTTGGTTTGTAGGACAATGTCAATCCACAAAGTAGCATGGGATGTTACAAATCTCTTACCTTGAAGCTTAAAAAGGTAAGATTAAGTATGGTTGAGAGATAGAGGAGTGAACAGATATGGAAGCTAGTCTTTTTCGATTTTAGGCGTCGAAAATGAGTGAGGGATGGTATTTATAGGGTAAAGGGTCATTAATCAAAACTATCATTTTGGTACTGTTCTAATGTCAGGGGCATTGCTATAGTGGTCTGGAGGCCTGAAACAACTCCCATTGGAAACACGTGACAGATCTATGATAACTCCCTTAGGAGTTATGTTTTTCTTTAGTTTTCTTGGAACTTTTAGTTTATTGATAATTAGTTTTAGTTTTCATAGGTGCCTCTTTTCCATTATTTGGTTCAAATTCTTGCATGATTACACTCACAGTAACCTTGCATTCTAGTTGTGTTTTCCATTGGGTTGTAGCTTTTTGGAAGAAGAATTAGGGAAGCATTTGAGCTCGTACAAAGGAGCAAGAATTGAAGCTGAAGGAATGTTAGAAATCCATCCTGAAGCATAGGTCCTAAAATAGAAGCCACACTGAGCGTGAGTTGCTGTCATAATTCTGATCTTTTCACTTAAGCTACGCTCCAGGCATAGCCATAGCCATGCTACAACATGGGTGCACCAACCTTACATGTGGACTGGGCCTCACTATTGACTTGCAGACCATAATTGATACAAAACGCATTTGGAGGGAGAGAAGGCAATAAGAACAAAATGGAAAAAGAAGTGGCTAGAGGTTGGAGAGCAAAAGGGATTAAAGCTTAAGCACTTGAGAAGGAGACCTTTCTTGGGATTGTTCTTCAACTCTTTGAGTATTTTCTTGTTTATGGCTTCTTTTCAGCTTTTTTATATTGATGTTGATTTTATTTTGTCTTCCATGACTTGTAACTAAACCCTTTGCCAAGGATGATTTATGGATACTATGTTTTTGACACTATGCTAATGTGAATGAATTTATGTCTTATTCTCATTTGATAGTGAGCATTGCATTTGAGTTTATTTATCTTAAATTGTTTAATCACTAATTTAGGATTATAGGGGTTTTTACAAATTTGAGAAAGGAGTAAGAGTTATGCCTATGAATGTAATGCCATGAGTTGAATAACACCTATAGATAGGCAAACATGATTCATGTGGTATTTAATGGTTTGAGAACTACTTATAGATTTAAGTATGCTAAGAGATTAGGTGCTTAACTCGACTTGAGTGGCATTAATTAGATGATCTTGAGAAAGACTTTAATGACATGATGATCCTACCATCACTTAATTGAATTTGGACAAGGCATATTGATGTTCATGTTGCATATTGTTCATACAAAGTTGAAGTAAATCACCCTAGCATTTAACTCCATCAATTCTTGTATCGCTCATACATTATTTTAGCACTTTAGCCTTTAAATTCCTTTTGATATCATCTCTTTTCAATTATTCAACTTGTTATCTAGTTAACTAAAATGTACTTGAATTATCCCTAGGTACGACAACACTATCCTTTACTCTATTACTTGACGACCTAGTATACTTGCTAGTGTCACTCTCCTCTTGGCGTGATCACTATAGCAGTCCTGGACTCTACCATCCTACATCCTTGACCGCTATATCATTCTTGGAGCTCAGTGTCACAACACCTGGTTTTGCATTTTTGGGTCACTTATGCATCTGGGGCTTTCCAGCAACACGGGTGGGTCTCAAGGATCCTAAGGCTATACTAGGCTTGTTGAAAGACACGTGTACCTGAGGTATTATAAAAATAAAGTCATTTTTCCAAATGCACAAGGGTGAAAAGGTTTAGAATAGAAAGTTGAAGTTCCCTATGAGGGATGATTACCAATTTAGTCTAAGAGTTTTGAACCCCATACTCCTTCGTCAACGACAGAACCCAATGAGACGATTTCTTCTCTTCAAAACAAACATTAAGGCAATTCTTAATAACACCCAACTCATGGAATAAGACATCATTGCCATCATCCCTATTGGGAGATAAAGTTCACCACGCATTGGGGACGGACATACACTTGAAGTGAACCTTCTCAAGCCATGGGTACATAGGCGTTAGCGAGGCGTGCACCACTGTGAGAAGTGAGCCCCCAGTTCAACAAAATCAGATCGAAGTTGGCGAGTTTTATGGAATGAAATGAAAAGTGATAATAATAATAATAATAATAATAATAATAATAAAGCAAAAGGTTTGTGAAAGTTTGGGTTTGATAGAGTGAAGGGTCTTGTAGGTTGAAGAAGATTGGTGGTGAAGCTCGAAAAGTTGGAGGTGGTGGTGGTGGTGGTGGTGGTGGTGAGGATGAAGAAAGAATATGAGGGATCATTTTTTTTTAGTGGAGAAGATAAAATGACGTCATTTAATACCTACCTTACTAACATTATTAACATTTTTCGTCTGGGACCATGAAACGTTGGACATTTAACATTGTCAAGGGCCAAGTTGACATTTTCCAATTGTTAGGAACCAACTTGAGGATTTATTCTAAAATAAAATATTATTCAATAAAAAGAAGAATACACAATACACACAGGTATAAAAGATCAAGTAAAACTGAAATTAATAAAAAAAATAAATTATAATTATAATCTATATCCATAAAATAACTAAAATTAATTAATTTATTTTCAAAAAATTTAGTTACAATGTAATTAGTATATTTAACCAAAATAAAATTAAAATATATATAACAATAGAAACCAATAAAGTATAAAAATAAATACTAAATAGTGAAATAAGGAACTACTTTTGCGTGAAGAAAAATGGAAAGTTATTCTTAAGTCACTTATTTCTAAGTCTTTTATATATTACTTAGGAAATTTTTATATCTAAGCCACAAAGCATGTATGAATAAAAAACTACAATAAAATTCCATACGAACAAAAAAAATACCTGAAACTGAACGAAGGTTGTCACCTAGCTCCTCAAATTAGAAATTTATTTTATTGTTAAGTTGTACCAAAAATGTAGTAAAGGGCACAACCTAAGTTGTCTCAAGGAGACTTCAATACTTAGTTGGGAAATTGGAGGTTTTGAAGAATGAAATTATAGCAATTAAAATTAAAAGATAATAGCAACAGGAAAGAAAGCACTAGTGTAAGGCATTCCTAGAATTGGAAATTAATTATCATTGACCAAATATTAAACTTATTGGTGGCTATTAGTAATAAATTACTAGCAATTATACTATTGATCGATCGACCTCTAGAATTTGACCAATGCAAATAACTAATAAACGAGATCTCAATTTATTTAGAAATCAAATTTATTTAATGAACCAATTGATATAGCCTAATTGCCAATCGGAAAGTTAATTCTAATGTTTTCCTTCAAACATAAACCAATAAATCTATCAATTTATACCCAAAAGGTTTTCCTAAACAACGATCACCAATTTAGTTATCCCAATAAAGATTATAACAATTACCACAATAATTATAGGAACACAAACTACAGAACATTAAGAAAACCAATGCATTTATATCAAAAGAGATCTCAAACATCATCCCAATCCATTCGAAACCCTTACACTAGTAAAGAAATCTATTACAACAATGAAGATAAAAGAGAACCTGAAAATAATAGCAATAATCCTTGCCACAATATCTAAGACAAAGCACATTCACTAATGAAATCCCTAAGAGAGAGAAGATAGAGGAGAGAGAGATGTAGAAAGAGAGTAATAATAACTAAACATGCCAACCTAAAAGTGAGTCCAAAGCTAAGGTAAAAGTCTGTGTCAATCCTTTATATACTACTCTCTAAAATAGGTCAAATGGGGCCTAAAAATAGATTAAATAAGATGTTCTACTTCATCACATGAGCACTAGCGCTACAGTGCAGGAGTGAGCTATGCTTATTAAAATCATTTTTCGGGTTCTTTTGAGTACAACATTGGACATAATTAATGTTTTCACGTATTTGGTGATTTTGACCCCTTAAATATCTGAATCTGTCCTAAAAATAGAAATAGAGATTGTAGCCCTTTGAATAAGCTTTCCAACACCAAAATCACCTTAATCCAATATCTAGCCCCAGATATTGTGAAAATACTAACTAGAGGTCAAGTTGGACAGCATCAGGACATAAGTAACCTTTAATCTTGCAACTAGATTTTCATTAAGATTCTCTTAGAACTGGGTTTTGAGCTAAACATGAAAGTTTTAGAGGACATCTTGAGATTTTCAAAATATCTTTATTTGTCTCAATCCGATTCCTATAGAGAGATACAGATTTTCCATTATAATACTTTCTGAATGTGCTCAAATAAATTCAAAAATTCTTCTATTTAGTTCCCAAATTCTCCAAAATTGATTGTTGCTACAAGCTCCATACAGAGAGTTCTAAGTCTTGTTATTGACACTTTGTACTTGATCCAAAGCTCCTATATACAAAAATCATACTCAAAGAGATAAGTTAAACACAACAGACTCTAATCCAACAATTATTCCCAAAATGGTGCAATAGTTAATGATTCTATCAAAAATGCACAATGAGGCACAAGTCAAAATCCTAATTAATCACATCAATAACATAGTAAAACTTATGCAAAAAGCTAATAATTAGAAGCAAAATAAGTGAAATAAATGTCTCTTATCAAAGACACAGAGGGTGAACATGGAGAATTGGCCATTATAGTCATTGTTCTCATCCAAGGCATGGTCCTTCTCAGTTATCAATATGTTGGAGTTGCAAGCAAATTTTTCAAATGACGTCAAAAAATTCCAAAATAGGACAAACAAACCACAATTTCCAAAAAAAAAAAAAGAAGCAACAAAAGGAAAAGAAAAAATGATCAAGTGTGTATTTGGTTTTTCATTTGTAGAAGTGATTCTAAATAGAATTTATTTTCTCATAATTGATTTAGTTAGAACTACTTTTAAAATAAAATGATTTATGTTTGATAATTTCTCTAAAATTAATTCTAGGAAGTAAGAAATTTTAAAATTGATTTTGAAGTATAGAAACCAAACAACATAAAAAATGGGTAGAATCAATTTTGTGAACTCAAAATCAATTTGAAGTATGCTAATGGAAAACCAAACGTGCTGTAAGGTGTTTAGCAACCACTTCCTAGGAATATAGAACTTGGTGAGTTATCCCTTTTTGTTACATCTTTTGGTGACGGTAAAAACCTTGTTCTCAAAGATTAACAAAACATATCAAGGTATATATGAAATGAAGGCATAGTTTTACAATTCTAAATATGAAAGTGCATAATAATAGTCAAGTTATTGCTAAATTGAAACCCCTAATTCCAGACCTTTTTAGAATTGATAACCTAAACAACTTTAAAGAGGAGTGAAAATGAAGATACTAATGCCATACATAAACCAATTTAAAATATTTTTGGTCATTACGATATGTGTCCTATGCAAAATAATTGTGCTTTAATCTTTTCATCCTAAACCCAACGTTATTATTATTATTATTTGATTTACTACACCTAGCATTATAAACCATAAGAAATGTAGTAGTTTAATATCTTGTTATTTATTAACAAAAGTTGTCCTTAAGTCATAGGTTACCTTTCTAAGGATGATCAAGTCATAAAAATGTGTACAAGCAAATTATTTGAATTATTTGTAGTAGTAAAAAGTCAAGAATGTTATCAATTGATCCTAACTTACCAAAAATATTATACTTGGAAATAATTATTAGTTTTAGTAATTGATATACAGATAACAATCATTTTTTTCCTCAAATATCTAGTATATAAAGGGTTGAATATCTTCATTTTGAAATAAACTATTTTCTACTTCAAAAAAGTTCATCAATTTCTAAAATAATTTAAGGACTATTGTCACACGTCCAGAAAGCACGAGAGAATGACAATCAATTTTTTTTTTAAAAAAAAAGGGTTGCAGCGAATTTTAATTCTTATGGATATGTCAACATAGCCAAGGATTTAGCAATAACTTGACTATTATTATGCACTTTCATATTTAAAATTGGTGCAGCCCCTTTTTTTTTAAAAAAAAAAATTGTTGTCATTCTCTAAGCACCCTTCCCTTTGGGGACGTTGTGACAATATTCCTTAAATTATTTTAAAATTGATGAACTCTTTTGAAGTAGAAAATTGTTAATTTCAAAATGAAGATATTTATAACACCTTAATTATTAACCTCTTATATGTACATTATAATTGGCCAATTATTAGTTTTCTTACAATTTGATTTTGTATGTTCAGTTATTGAAAATACTTTTAGCAAAAAATAGGGGATAGATTTTTTAAAAAACTTAAAATGACAAGAGTCTCGTTGTTAGCAAATAAATAAAACTAACACAACTTGTGCATGAAATTACATTTCTATAATGATAAACACATAACAGAATAAATCCTGGAACCCTAAACATTTAATAACATATGTCACCACATCATATTATAACACACTACTAATACATCATAAGGGAGCATAGGTCCATGAAGGACAACCACACCTAATACAAACCACATGAATCATGTCATAAATAAATCCTAACCAACGACGATAATAAGGCTCTGTTTGAAATATAGTCATCCATAAGGTATAGGAATCTAAAAAATAAGGAAAGCATAAATGATGATCAATAGTCTACATGCTCAAGAGACAAATACGAGATATGCAAGGGATAATAATTAAGTCTCTAAGCATGGGCTAGCTCCAAAGTCATGAACTCAAGGGACTCTAGCATCCTGGTCACTGGCATGTAATTAGTTTGTAAACTAGAATTTCAAAGTGACGCATATTTTAAGACTTAGGAAAATCTCTTGGTTAAGGAACAATGAATTAGAATGCATGACGTCACTAGTATAATCAAAATCATACAAAATGAGGTACATATAAAAATGTAATGAAACAAGTCATTTCACATCTTTAGCACTTTACTTAAACTTTAATTCTTTAAACATCCCACCGTTTCTCATGTCGCCTAGACTAACCACGTCAGTACCAGGCAATTTAACTGTCACTTACACTTCAAATCATCTATCGCCTAGGATGTGCTCAACCTAACTAGTCGTTGCTAGATTTAAGTGGGAATAGAAGGAGAACTTTCTCCTCTATCGCCTAGACCAGCCACGTCATCACCCAGCGATTTAACTATCACCTACACTTCGATTCACCTATCACTTAAGATGAGTTCAACCTAACTAGCCATCACTAGATTTAAATTGGGAATAGAGGAACTTTACTCAAACTTTAAATTTAACTTCCTCACATCTTATTTTGAAACATAATGGAAAAGTCTCATAAATTATTAGAAGACATAAGCACAACCTTTATGCATTTAGATGACAAGCTAGAAATTACCACTCAACATACATAATGGGAAATCTCAAAAAATCATTAAGAGACATAAGCATAACGTTTATGCATTTAAATGACAAAGCTTACATTTCCTTCATTTAACATTTCCACCATTTAACATTTCAAATAGAAAGTCACTCAATGCATAACATAAACGTGCCTAAACCAATTAGCAGAAAAAAGGATTGGGCTCGGCTAGCATTCATCCAGTCACACATTCTAGTGGTCGAATAATAAAAAATAATTATTTACAGATCAAACTAATATGTCAAATTCAAGTAAAATTAATCACCACACCATTTATCACTTAGAACACACTTGAAAATTTCATTTTCACTTTAAACTTTTGACTTTTACATACAAATAACTAGCTCAAATCAAAATTTTCAAGAGCACAACCCATACTCCCAAGCAATTAGAACTGTAATACCCTAAAAATTATTTAAAAATTAATTTGAGTTTTATTAGTTGTAATTTCAAAATCTGACAGTTTTAGCAATGATAAGGATGGCCCAACAAACGTGTTAAAAAAAAATTTCGGGTCATGGTGAATAGTGACCTTACTTCGTAAAGCAGAAACCCTGGAGGAGACTGGAAAATGCCCGTGACTAAGAAGATACGGTTAAGGTTAGAAATGATAAGGAATGAGAAGTTGTACCTAGAATTAATTTTCGGATAATGTTTGACTACCCGAGTACGGTGTTTTACCCACTCGGTAGAGTTTTGATGTGCGGTTTTTAACACGTACAAGTTACTTGGTGGCCAAGTAACCTTTACCAACCACTTTATGCCAAGTGGATGGCAAGGATTGAAACTTGAAAAGCAAGTTTTAATCATTGCCTTTCATTTATTGTTATTTTTACCAAGATCAATATCTCACTCATTGACCAGAAAGATAGTTTAATCATTATACATAAATAATGTATATCCATTCAAGACAAGTGTAAGGCTAAGATTTAATCTTGATTTACAAGATTAAATCCTAGCCATCCATTACAAGATTTAACCATTTATACTATATTATATTCATGCATTAATTATAAAGATCAACATTAAACAAATCTTCTTTAAGAAGCCAAATTTCTTCTTCTTTATGCATTATTTTCGTGCAAACACCAAGGAGAAAGGCATCAGCCTCCATTTCCATCTCAAGAGGTCAAGCTTTCATTCAAATGCCTAAAATCCTAGCCTACACTTGATAAAATCACAAACTTCCTTCACCAAAGTTATTCTACTCATCAATACCTACAAATCTAACCGATTGAAATCTCAATTCTCCATCAATCCTCACATTGATACCTCACTTCGTCATTGATTTAGGAAGGGTTTGAGTTTGATTTGGGAGCTTTGAAGTGAAGGAATCCATCTTGGAGCATCTTAGAGCCAAGGTACACTAGTTTCCAAAAGTAGGGTTTTCTTTGGCCTTTTCTTTCCAAATTTATTTTGAACATTTATGATTGATCGTGGTCTGAAATTTCTAGTTATATTGGTTGATAATATGTTGATATTGATTTATTAATTTTAGTGGAGTGTGTGCATGATGTTAGAAGTCATTTTTGTGATAAGAGATTTTGAACCTTGCTGCTGGATTTTACCTGTATGTACAAGTTACTGATCACAAATTTTCTGAGTGAATTTTGGATATATTCATAAGCTAGAAAAAATATATGTTGAAGGTAACATCCTAGGCTAGTTCCAAAAATTTTCTTGAGTTTTGATTTGGACTTCTAATGCTTAAAAAAATCAAAAATCGAAGTGAACTATGTGCTACCTGAAATGTTGGAATGGAAGCTGTAAATTTTGCTAATTTTATTACCATACCAAATGACTGAATTATCACTTGAAATTTTTACAGGGTGTTGAGAACATATTGAAGTCCAACCGTGAATTTTTTTATGATGTGATATATTCATTTGGTTGGGTAATAAAATTAGGAACTATGGCTATTGACTATAAATAGGGGGTTTCTAACCTTGAATTTGTCTAATTTTGTTAGTTAGAGAACTCTTTTTCCTCTAAAATTTTTAGGGAACCTTGTGGACACATTGAAGTATCTTAGAGAATTTTGATAGCCTCTAAATTGATCATTTGATATACAAATAAATTTGTAATACAATGATGTGAAATCTGCCCAATTGCTAGAAATGAACCCAAACCTTGAATTGGTAAAGTAATGACATTTGGTTCAAGTATGATGTATGTGAATGCATGCTAGCCACCTAAAAGATTAGTTTATGAGACCTGATTGAAATTTATATTGTGAACGGATACTTATATAAGTTTGATGACGTTGTACTTGGGAGGATGTTATATTATGGTATCAAAGTCGTTCATCCTCGTAGGATCTTGAGGAATGGACTAGCTATGTATTCAATAAATGTTATGTTTCTTTGTTATACATTTTAATATAAATATGCCTAGTTATTACATTAATCGAGCTTGCTATAGAAATTTGAAAAAGTTCTATTAATTTATAAGTAACAACTCCTCGATTACAATGTCATGACTTAAGAATGATGTTGTACTTGGGAGGATGTTCCAGAAACCACAGCCTCTTCCCTCCAGACATCAAACCAAAATTTCTTTTCTTCTTGTGAGAAACCCCAACAAAGCCATTTAGGCTGACATGCACCCATACGCACATAATTATGCTAGACACTACCAAACTGTAATTTTTACTTCTAAGACTCATGCATGATTATGCATAAGAATGATCAACCAATAGCTGAAACATGATAGCGAAACTCCAAACTTCCAACCAACCAAAAGCCATATATATGCCAAAATTAACATGCGAGGTCACAATTGGCTAGACACACCCAAAGTCCAGTTTTTTTCTCTTCAAAATTCATTTTCATGCATAAGAATCATTTTCTACTTACCACAACATGATAGTGAAATTTCCCAACACCCAACTAGCCCAAAACCACCATTTTTCATAATTTTAGAACTACAAAAATAAAATTCTCGCTTCGCTAATCGTTAATACTAAGGCATAACTGAATTTGGAATCCATTTTTAAACATCAAATATCGCAAGTGCATAAGCAAAACTCACTTACTCTAATTCAAACCTTAAACTGTAAATCATATCACATAATGGGTTCCATTATAATTACAAGAACTTGTTTGTCAAAAGAATTGAAACAACACAATTCTATTCCTTTATTTTAATTATAATAGGACAAGATCTAAAACATTAGCAATAAACATAGCAAAATTACCAGCACCTCTTAAAGTTACCCAAACCTTTAGTCTTTGAATATGAAACTCAATTTTCCATAATCTTTACAAATAAACAAACAAATTCATTCTTTCATTTTTTTTTTCACGATAACAGCTACCAAAACAAAAACCCTATTAAGAGCCATTTATTATGTTCTTGACTAGAAACCTTAGACTTTAATACTAACCCTTAGCATCCTTTTACTTCTTATTGAACTAAATGTCCTTTTTAGTAGCCATTTTATTTAGTCAACGTTCAATCTAGACTTCTATTATAGGTGCTTTGTTACTAAACTTAACAGCCCTCATAACAACTTAAGGCCAAAAGTTATAAAGATATAGGCACACAATAATTTAAATAATCTTTTACTTAGGCCCTTGCTTTATGTTCTATTGTGACTTCTAGTCCAGTAATTCTATAGACATAATTCTAAGACATTAGAACTAGTTTTAAACATAAAAAAGAATTAACTTTATTAATTTATAGCATATGTAGGCACTACATATGACACCCACAACTGTAGCTTTTCATCATAGTTTTGCATATGTTATAAGTGCTAAAATTTGGCAATTATACAAGAACAAAACTAACTATTTCACATTCACTTTTGGTCAGTAAGGGCTATAGGGACAACAAAATAGCATCCACTAAAATTGTGATTGTCTCACACAGTCATCAACAAGTTTCAAGAATGAATATGTGAACTAAAGTGTCAACAACTCATTTTTATAACAGCCAAATAAGATTATAGCAGCTAGAAATTAATAAAGATGCATTCTTGAGCAAAACAAAATCAATACAAGATAAGGTCCTCTACCTAGCTTTGAGGACACCAAGAGGTGGAGGTCCTTGAAGCTCCAAAAGGTTGAGGAGAGACAAAATCTTCTCCTCCTCTCTAATAGTGGCCACGGGTACATGCTCCAAAGGTGTGAGGAGTTTGAATCTTTAGCCAGAGAATAGGTGGAGGGCTTGGGTGTTCAATGGAGAGGTGGTTAGAAATGGGATGAAGGTGGAGGATGGAGAAAGAAGAAGATGGGGTAGAAGATAGTGTGTGGTATGTATGGGTTTGATAGAAAATAATAAAAGAGAGATTAAAGAAGAGGGTGATGCTAGTTTTCTAAGGCCAAATGGAGGTAGGGCTTCTCTTGTATTAGTAGGTGAGGAGGGATGTAAGTGTAATACAATGGGGATAGGTGAAGGTAGTTGAATAAATTTCACACATAATGTAACACTAAGAGTTGACGAGGCGGGAAGTGATCCGATGCAAGAAGACATGGACAAGGAGCGGCTCATAGTAGGCTTCTAAGCAGAAGGGTACACGAATAAACCGATTCCTGACCAGAATGAGAGGGATCATATGACTGTGTAGGTATGGGACTATACAGAATTTATTGGTACTACCTATACTAACAAGATACATCTTCCTTTCCGTAGTCCATTACTAAAGAACTCACGGTTAAGAGTTCTTGATTTAGAGCAATTTTGGGATGGGTGACCTCCTAGAAAGTTTCCCAGGTAGCATGTAAGTGAGGACAAAATATGCTGAGAAGACCTGTGTTGGTTTGTGGGGACAATCATCAATCCATAAAGTAGCATGGGATGTAACAAATGGTATCAAAGCAGCATATCTCCTAGTACAATGTAATTCGGGACAAACCAAGTGGAAGCTGGTAGGCATGTAATGCTCGAGGTTAACGAGGCGGGAAGTGATCGCCGTGTAAGAAGGCACGAATAAGGAGCGACTTCTAGCAGGCTTCTAAACAAAGAGGTACATGAATAAATCGATTACATACCAGAATGAGAGGGAACCCATGACTGTGTAGGTATGGAACTATATAGTTAAGGATGACTTATATGAATTGATTAGTACTATCTATACTAACAAGATGCATCTTCTTTCGGTAGTCCACTAAAGAACTCCAGTTAAGCATGCTTGATTTGGAGCAATTTTGGGATGGGTGACCTCCTAGAAAGTTTTCTTATGGAACATGTGGGTGAGGACAAAGTACGTAGAAGACCTGTGTTGGTTTGTGGGGGCAGTCAATCCATAAAGCGGCATGAGATGTTACACATCACACATTAAAATAATAATTAAATATCCTGAAAACTACACATAAATAATATTTTTCACACACTACTCATTCAGATAAATTTTATTTTATTGATGTGTCTTGAAATTTCCATTTTAGGAGGGAAATTGAAATCTTGTGTTGAAGGGGGTTCTAATTTTCAAAAGGCACTAATCTTAGCTTTTAAAATAATTAAACACATCAATTAATACAATCATGCATTTAAATTATCAAAGGCTAAAATTTATGAGAAAATATTAATTATATATTAATTAATTAATTAAGAGAATTAACTCTTAATTATACTTGTAACACCATGATTTTTCCTTCTGTGCAAAATGACCAAAATGCCCTTAGAGTTATTTTTACATGAGAATAAAATAGTCTAGACCATCCTCAAAGGATTATTTTAATATTAGAATGAGACTATAGGTGCTCTAGATAGCAATTGGTGTGAAAATCGTATCCCGATTTTTTCCATATGAAAAATGATCAAAATGCCCTTGAGG
The DNA here is from genome assembly GCA_030441495.1 of Dalbergia oliveri. Taxonomy (NCBI): domain Eukaryota; kingdom Viridiplantae; phylum Streptophyta; class Magnoliopsida; order Fabales; family Fabaceae; genus Dalbergia; species Dalbergia oliveri. The sequence continues at coordinate 4,284,768 of JAMLFY010000010.1, forward strand.
TCATTTTTGCAGAAATTGGGAAATTACTATCCTCAAAGGGTTAGTTTGATGTTTAAATGGGACTATATGTGTTTTGGATGATAATATATGTGAAATCTCAATTCTTGATTTTTGCTGTATGCAAAATTATCAAAATATCTCTGAGGTAATTTAACACGGAATTAATTGATGACTGGACCAATCTAGGAGTTGGATATGTTAATTTAAGGGATATTTGATGTTTGGGCGAGTCGTGGAGAGCTTTTGTGTAAAATTACCATTTTGCCCTTAGTTAGTGCTAATTAAGCTTAATTAAAGTAATTAAATGAATATAGGCAATATTAGGATCTAATTAAGGATAAATTATTTTTATTAATTACTTTCTAGTCAAAATAATTAGTTTGAGTTGATATAGGTCCAAGAATTATTAGAGAAACTTAATCTCATTCTTGAAGAAGAGGGACATGATGATGTCACCACCCAATACACTTATCTTGTAGTGGCTATACATTATGACACAATTAAAGACAAATACCACTTTATTATGACTAATGACATCTTTAATGATGATTAATTCAAATTAATCTTGATTAGACCAAGTTAATCCTATTTTGACCATTGCTTTTACTAAACTACGCCAACTTTTTCTACCTAATTTATCCCCACTATTTTTGTCTAAACCCTAAAATACCCTTAAACCCTAAAATACCCTTAACCCTAACCCAACCACTCCCTTTTTCCATGATGTAGCCACCACCTCCTCTCCCAATCTGCACCCTTACACATTTTTTTCAAAAATCTCTCCATTCTCATTTTCTCTCATCTTCACTATTTACCTCCATCATCTCCAACCTTATAACTTCTTCATTTCTCCACCAAATCTACAAACAAATATACTTTTCCATAGCTCTTCCACCCAACAAACCCAAATTCACCATTATTTTCTCAAGAAAAATCCTCCTACCCCTTCATTTTGCTTGGCCAATTTGTTGTTGTGAAGAAAGAAGGAGCTTTTGCTTCCTTTCTCGTGATCTTGAGTTTCAAGGAACTTGTGGCTACCTTACTCTCCAAAAAAGACCCTATTTTGGGTAGGGGTTTGTGTTTAAACTTGTTTTCTTACTTTGTTTTCTAATTTTTGCTAAAAAGATTTGAGTTTTGATGGATGTTTGTGCTTGAAAGTTGGTTATTTTGCTCAAAACTCTTCCTTTCTTTTAAAATATTTGAAGAGCTCATCATTTCCTCTCCTTCAAGTTTCAGCCTTCATCATTTATGTGGGTAAAGATTTTTGTTTCAAAATCTAACTCCATAACTTTGTTCTACATTAAAAAAGAGTCACTTTTATGTATTTTATGAAATTTTTTAGTAAATTTTAGTATTTTTGAGTTAGGTCACTATTCTTGAGGGTTTATTATGTTGGAAATGCTTGCTTCAAAAACCATGTTGATATTTGGAATCCACACATAAAAAGGAGCACATTCATGCATGTTTCAAAGTTTTGCAAAAAGCTTAGATTTTGGGGTGCATGGTTTAGCAGAGGCATATTCACATAGAAGGAAAATTTTATTTTTAAGACTAACCACATAGTTGGAATCTACATGAAAAATGAAGTTGGTACATGTGATTTGGGTGTTTTGTGATTACGTAAACATTTTGGGCTAAAAATGTAGTTTTACACAGTTAAGGGGCTTTTGTGTAAAAACTAAATTCTTAGGATGTAAATCTGTAAAGATAGACTGGAACACTAATGTATGTGTTTGGAAGAAAAAAAAGTTTTGGGGTTGTTTTGCACTTTTAGTAAAGTTTAGGGGTGAAAGTGTAATTTTACAAAGTTTAGGGGTTTTATGCAAAAACTGATGTAAAGCTGTAAAAATGGATTTTAGAATAGTAATGTATGTGTTTAGAAGAAAAAAATGTGTTTTGGGGTTGTTTTTCAATTTTAGTAAAGTTTAGGGGTCAAAGTGCAATTTCTCAAAAGTTTGGGATTTTTGTGTAAATTCTAAAATTTCAAGAGGAGGATTGTAATTTAAGTAGAATTAGGGTGGAAAATATGCTTTTGGATGAAAAATTAAGTTAGGGGCTATTTTGTAAATTTTATAAAGTTTGGGGCTACCTTGTTAAATTAGAAGTTGTAAAGTCTTTAAAAATAATTTTTGTTTTAGAACTTGTAACATAAAGGAAGGTGGGCCATGGTAATCATATATCTTGGGAAGAGGAAAATGTGTCTTTCAAAATACTCTTATCATTAGACTTAAACGTTTAGAGAATGAGATGTATAACCGATTTCAAATGCTCTAATGCCTCTTGAATATCTGTTGGGTGAAATGTGATTATTTATTAGTTAACTATTATACTTGATGTATTCTGAATAACTTTTGTGGTATGCTTGACTAAGATGCATTGGTAATATATGTGATATTAATTATCATACTTGATATTATTGGCTAGACTGGTTGTATGTACATTTATTCTGAGCATTGTTCATGATTGATTTTTGAATGAGTCTCATTAATGGAATGTGTTGAGTCAAGTATGCAATAAGACATGAATAAGGAAAATCATGAGCTTAGGACACGGTTGCGGTGTACTACATGGTGCATTTGTGGGCCTACTTGCGAAGTAAGGAAAGCAGAGCAAGTAAAAGCTCCAGATGTGCTAAGTGTTATACCATGGCACAAACCATGGAAAACATAAGTTATTAATGTCTATGTATCTAAAAAGATAATTCACACTCCCTTACACTAGGTTTAGTATCGATCCAGGTTCAGCGTTGATCGCATTATATAAACACTAGGTTCAGATTGATCGAGATTCAATGATGACTGATAGCATTTATGCATCATATTGATGATTATTATATTTCACTAGTCAAGATTCGATACTGATCGAGGTTTAGCGATGACTGATCACATTATATATGTTAGGTATGAGCTCATGGCCTAGGGTCCCTGAAAAGCTAACGAATAAGTGAAAATGAACTATGTTTGAAGAAAGTTGAAAGTCTTGTGTCTGCTCATTGTATATGTTCGCTTCTTTCATGCATGCATGTGCATATCAGGATTATGTTCGTCTTTTTCATGCATGCATGTACTTACGAGATTAGGCTTCATTCTTTCATGCATGCATGTGGCCTAAGTGATATGTTTGTTCTTTCCATGCATGCACATCCTTATGAAATGTATATTCTAGTGCGAAGCTTCTCATGCATATAAATACATACATATAACTAACTTGATGCATTCATGATCAAGACCATATTAAAATGAAATGTCCACTTGATAATAATGTTTGTGAAAACTTTAAAATTAGACTGCATTGTGGCATGTGCACCTTTTCTATAATAAACCAAGTGAGCTGGAGACGTACGATGATGACACCATGTATGTTTTACTATTACTGAGATTCATTAGGATTCTTACCCCTTTTAAATTTCCATGTACGTCTCTAGACGCAGGGATATGCCGTCATGATATTTGAGCTTGCGAGCGGATAGGGATAGCTATGCTAGAGACATCGTTAGGATTATTAGATATTTCCATGCTTATATCTCTTGACATATGACTATAATTTTGGTTTGGATTACTATATGCCGAACCCATATGGTTGTTGACATGGTTATCTACTACGCTTTTTACCGCCTTGTGTCTTGGCTTTAGCAAATAGTTAGGTGGTTGTGCACTGTGGCACTATTTTACATATTCGAATATCTTGTGAGTTGTTGAGGCTCTTATGCAAGATTTTATATTATATATATATATATATATATATATATATATATATATATATGAGGGATTTCATGTGATGGGCTTGAGATTGTCTTGGTGTTAAGATGATAATATTATGTTGTATATTCACTTATATTTATGTGATTTAGTATCGAATACTATTTACGTGCAAAGGCTTCTATTTTTTAAAGTAATCTCTTTCAAAAAGAAAAAAAAAAAAGGCTCGTATTTTCCGCTAAGTATTTCCGAAAAAGTCAAGGTTAAGCTAAGGTCCCAAGGAATAATCCTTTAACGTTAAAACCAAATACGACTCGAGCGTACTTCATTATACGTTAGGGGTTACAATACCCAACTAATCTTGATTAACCACGATTAACACACAACTAAAATAACATAAAAATTGGGGATATTACATTTCTCCCCTCCTTAAAAAGAATTTTGCCCATAAAATTTGTTCCATGTACATGATCAAATCATCATAGTAGTGTTCACGTCTTCCATTCTTACGTAGCTTCTTCGTATTTTCTCTTGGCTCATCTTTGCTGAGAGTATCATCGCATCTCTTCATTAGATGCACTTGCTCTGGCTTAAACAAAATATTGTAATTAGGGTTTACACTCCATACTCGAAGGACATACAAGAGATCTTTGAAAGCTTAACAATATCAGTAGGTTTCTCTACAAACAATCGGCTTTATTCATCTTATGACTCAGAGGTTGACTACCAACTATGAATTTGCCTCATGGTTTACACAGCTTTCCATGATCAATATTGTCAATACTCAAAAGGGGCGAACTAGTTTAATAGATGTGATAGGTCAAAATAAGAAGATGGAGGACAAAACTTAGCATGAAAAATAGGCAATATGGAGCTCATTAACAATCAAATCATACCTATGATCATTCCTCAACTAGACATGAGTAGCTAGATGGGGTAGGATTCAAGGCACATGACTTGCACAAAGGTGATAACTTGGGAGAAATGGTTAGTTTTCTCTTAAGAACTCTAAAAAAGATTAAAAAGCATAGCTAGTCTTAAGGTTCAAAAAGAAAGCGCAATAACTTCAAAGGGGTAATCTAACTGAACACAGTTAACTCAAAACCAAACAAGCACATAATTGCTACTAAAACCAATTACAAATAAACAGATGGAATAGAAAGGAATGGCCATGCAATACATAGGGGAATAAAAACTCAAGCAACAACAAAATTTACAACAAACTTAGCAATGGAAGTGGAAGCAATCAACCAAATGAAAGCCAAACAAAGACATATGCGAAGGACTCATACAACCCAAGGGAATTAACGTAAAGGGGATGAACCAGAGTTAAGCAACATAATTGGAACCTTACCATGCTCCTTGTCATTACCATGTACAAGATCATCGAGCATGAAGACAACTTCAATATCAAGGAGGGCATCTTCCCTTGGTTGGGGCATGTGGATAGGAGGTTGATTCTTTGCATTACATTCACGAGCCACATGACCAGGCTTTGCACACTTGTAGGACAAGCCTTTGCCATAGATGCATATGCAACTTCTATGATTCCTACCATATTCTAGGCACTTATCTTCAGAAGCAGGCTTTGAAGATTCTGAGGGAACTCTGGGGTTTCCTACTCTTTTGGCCACGAGCTTAGAAAGGCTTCCTTTGTTGCTGGGCTTTGAACTTTCCTCTTAGGGCACCAAAGCCCAATTACGCCCTTCGATTTGTTCCTTTATTCACTTTGCTTCTTGTGTGGCAACCACCCATCCTCACATAGCTTGTGCCAAGCCTCAAAGGGTGTTCCCAGTGCCCTCAAGGTCTAGATAATCATCAAAACGAGATCTAATATGCCTACTTGGTGCCATTAATTCCTAAGTACACAAAATTGGGAACACTGAGGTAATCAGGCTCAATACTCATGCTATGTGAACTAGCAATTACAACACACAAACAAAATGGTCATGCATCTCTAAACCCTATAACGTGCTATACAAAAAAGCCTCAAAGCATGACATTTTTACCATTCTATGCTTTAAGAAGCAAAGGTAGTCCAATCCTCAAGCTCTATCAGGATTAACCTATCTGATACCAAAATGTAATACCCTAATTATTATCCTCTTATGCGTACATCATAATTGGCCAATTATTAGTTTTTTAACATTTTGATTTCGTATGTTTAGTTATTTAAAAATACTTTTAGCAAAAAATAAAGGATAACTTTTTTAAAAAAACTTAAAATGACAAGAGCCTCATTTGTTAGCGCATAAATAGAACTAACACAACTGTGTGTGAAATTACATTTCTGTAATGATAAACACATAACAAAATAAATCCTGAGGATTCTAAACATTTAATAACATATGTCACCACATCATATTATAACATGGTACTAATATATCATAGGAGAGCAATGGTCCATGAAGGACAACCACACCTAATACAAACCACATGAATCATGTCATAAATAAATCCTAGCCAGAGAGTAATAAGGCCCGTTTGAAATACAATCATCCATAAGGTGTAGGAATCTCAAAAACAAGGAAAGCATAAATGAGGATCAATAGTCTACAAGCTCAAGAGACAAATATAAGATATGCAGGACATAATAATTAAGTTTCTAAGCATGGGCTAGCTCCAAAGTCATGAAGTCAAGGCACTCCAACATCCTGGTCCACTAGCCCGTCTAAAGATGACACGGAAAAGAAAAGGGATGAGAATCCAAAGAAATCTCAGGAATTAAATAAAAATTCATCGTTGTCAATAGTCACTTGGTTTAATTATAAAATAAGTGCACATGCTTTAGTTCATTTAATTAGTTTGTAAACTAGAATTCTGAAAATGACGCATATTTTAAGACTTAGGAAAATCTCTTAGTTAAGGAACAATAAATTAGAATGCATGACGTCACTAGTATAATCAAAATCATACAAAATGAGGCACATATGAAAATGTAATGAACCAAGTCATTTCACATCTTTATCGCTTTACGTAAACTTTAGTTCTTTAAACATACCACCTCTCTTGTGTCGCCTAGACCAACCACATCACCACCCCTGATTAACCTGTCGCCTACATTGTGAATCACCTATTGCCTAGGATAAGCTTAACTCAACTACCATCGCTAGATTTAAACGGGGATAGAAGAAGAACTTTCTCCCATGTCGCCTAGACCAACCATATCACTGCCCTGGCAATTTAACTGTGACCTACACTCCGATCACTAATCACTTAGGATAAGCTTAACCTAACTCCGTCGCTAGATTTAAATGGGGAATAGAGAGGAGCTACACTTAAACTTTAAATTTATCTTCATCACATCTTAGTTTGTAGCATAACGGAAAGTCTGATAAATTCTTAAAAGACATAAGCAAAACCTTTTTGCATTTAGATGAAACCTAAGAATTACCACTCAACATACATAATGAGACATCTCATAAGTCATTAGGAGACATAAGTACAATGTTTATGCATTTAAATGACAAAGCTTACATTTCCTTCATTTCACATTTCCACCATCTAACATTTCAACTAGAAAGTCACTCAATGCATAACATAAACGTGTCTAAACCAATTTTCGGAAAAAGGATAAGACTAAGCTAGCGCTATCCAATCACATATTCCAATAGTCGAATAATAAAAATAAATAACAACTTCATCATTACAAATAAACATGCAATTCAAGTTCTTAACGTTAAAATAATTATTCAGATCAAACCAATATGTTGAATTCAAGCAAAATTAATCACCACACCATTATCACTTAGAACACACCTGAAAATTTCATTTTCACTTTAAACTTTGGACTTTCACATACAAATAACTAGCTCAAATCAAAATTTTCAAGAACATAACCCATACTCCTAAGCAATAGAAACCAGCCTCCTCCCCTAATGTAATACCTAGTGTACACGTGTCATTGGACAAGTTTCGTATGACCTAAAGTCCCAGGACCCACCCTTATTGCGCCATCCTAAATTTCACTAAGTCTGGATCCTATGCATCCTTAGAGGGCTATATGATAGAATCACATTCTTGGGATCAAAAGTCCTGGTAATTGTTCTCCAACGGAAAATAAGTTAAAGAGCAATTTTTAATAAATTTTATGAAACTTTAAATATTTTGCTTTTAGCCTACAAGTTTAGAAAATCTCAAAGATTCCTGATTTGAATTAAAACCCAAAATTTGGATTTTGATTTGTTGGGATTTTGATTTTTATGTCATTTTATTTAAATCCAAATGGAGGGTATCTCCTTATTTACATTTATGTTTTAAAGTTAATGAAAAGTAAAATAAATAAGGACATTAAATAAGTGAGTGTTGAGACAACCCAGATGCTAAAATGATAAAAGGATGCAACTTATGTGTTGTTGCTATAGAATTTTGCAAACAGCATGCCAGCGAGTTATGTTCATTGAGTACGAGCCAGAAGGCTCACTGGAGCGAGTTATTGTTTTCTAGGTTCGCTGGCGAGCGTGCCTACTATCAGCAAAGATCGGGCTTTCCCTCACAAAACCGAAAAACTTTCCTTCCTACACATTTCCTCTCTTTCCCTTTCAATCCAACCCTAATCTTCCTCCCCTAAAGCTTCAAAGTATGTGTATGTTGCTAGATTTTGTCTCTATTCTCTCCATGCTTTCACATTCTTAGTTTAGGCATTGTTGATTTTCCATTGTTGTCAGGTGGGTGCTTTCCCAATATTGTTAGTGTATGTTTAAAGCAATCTAAAGCTTCCCATAGGTTGTTTATGAGTTTTGTTGTTTCAATGGCAGACATTGGTGCCATCCCTCCTCCTTGAACTCTACCGATTTGTTCCTTCATAGTCTATCCCTCCAGGTGAGTAGGTTTATCTCATGGCCTTATTTTGGTCATCCTATAAATTATTTCTAGCATCATAAAATGATGAGAGATTATTGCTTGAGTTTTATCAAGAATTAAAATATTTAATTGCATTCTATCATGGATTGAGAATGTAACATCCCAAATTTTTCTTAATATAGTGTTACTTTGTTATAACATTTTATTTTGAAAGTATGAGGATTTTGTTTAGGCAAGAAATATTTAAGGATAATTATTGAAAAAAATGTATAATTAAAATATTACAAAACTTAATAGTTGTACAATCTGGAACTTAGCACCAAAATGTAAAATTTTAATTATTCCATTGAATTTTATTGAAATTACAAAAAATGCCACTAGAGGATAGAAAATAAACTTATAACATAATTAGCTGGAGAAAAAGCTAACAGAAACATTAGAAAATCTTAGAGTGTCATTAAATTATTAAAAAAATGATAAAAAATTACAAATATACCTTAAACATAAATTTGATTATAAATATCAATATTAAGTAATTTTGTATAATATTAGCATAATTGCACAAAAATAACCTATTATGGAGTATAAAATAAACTCTGAAAAATCCTAGAAAATAACTCTAAGTCTTGTAAAAAATTTTTTAACTAAGTTATGATATTAAATAATGAGGACCATGAAATAGGTCTCTCCATTAGGCTATGGATAGTGTTAAAAATCATATTGATCTTTAATTAATTAATTTTGACTTAATTAAAGCTTAAATTACCTAAATAATCACTTAAAATTTAAGATAAATTTTCCTAAACCTTGATTTATCTTGCTGATAATACTAAACCAATTAATTAACACCTAGATCAGCCACATGGAAGAAAAAAAAATATATTTGAAAAATAAAATTAAATGGTCAAACTTTCATATTATAATTATTCAACAACCAACCAAACTTTGACTAAAATTTTCAACAAAATGAGCTTGTCTTCTTATCATGTTAGGCAGCTCAAAATTCACATGGGCTGCTATATAAAATTTATATATTTTATTTATAGATAATTAATTATTTTAATTAGCTCAAATTAGACCTAATTAAGGTAAAGATATATTAAAAATACTAAAAATTTTAGAAAAAATTCATGAAAATTATAGATAACTTATAAATAAGGTAAAAACATGTTCTTAACAATAGATTAAGGAAAATTAATTTTTATGATGATTTTATGAATTATTTAGTATATATAACTTTAAGATAAATATGCAAAATTTGTCATTTTCATATATTAATCATTCAAGACAACTTTCCACCTTCTATAACTCTATTAGACATGTTTTTCAAACCTATAGGCTGCCAAAGAAGAAAAAAAATAATAGTTAAATAAATTATTAGTTAATTAATAATTAATTCTTAATAAAACTAGCAATAGTGTAAAATACCAAATAAAATATAAATAATTATAGAAAATTATATAAATTTCGTGAATGCTTGTATTATATCTCTAATAATCTTATTACAATGTTTGAATAAAAAAATAATAATTTACTAATTAATTAACTTAATTAAGATGAACTAGTATAAGCAAATTTACCTTATTTTGAATAATTAATTATTAAATTATATTTAAATATATTAAAATTTAATAAAAGAATTTAAATCATTTCATTAACATTTTAGTATGTCTTTAAATGATAATTGAGAATTTATTGAATTATTTAGTGTTAGTTTTAATAGTTAACTAATCAAATATGATAAATAAATTATGAAATTAGTAATATTTTAATCCTAAACTTTTTCTATAAATAGCACCCCTCTAAACATCACTCCACACTTCATTCTTCTTGCCCAAAATCTATCAACACTTATAGCTATCATTTCTCTCTTCATTTTCTTTATTTTCACACAAAAATATTTACAAATTTTTAGCAAATCACCTCCAAATTATCACCTCTTCTTATCACCATCTAACTTCAATACTTCCCAACCTTTATACATGAATTATAGCCCTTAGAGAAGGTTTAGAAAAGTTGAAGAAGTTGCTGGTCTAGCGTGGGTGTTGCTAAGTTTCTAAAACTCCAAGAACAAGTAGGGGTTTTTCTTTCATTAATAAGCTTCATGCATGATTTTCATATGTGATGTTGTTATGATACTAAAAGTTTGTGTTTATGGTTTTAATATGTTTGAATGATTTAAAGATTGTGACATAAAATACTTAATCTATGTGTATATGATGTATATTTATTTGTTTACTTATATGGTTGAAAAGTATGATTTAAGATCATTTAAATTTTGATTATGCTTTCTTCAAATATTTCAATGTTGTCTAAACTTGTTAAACCATGTATTTTCATTTAATAAAGTTTTGTGCACAAGTTGTGAAATTTTAAGGTAATATAGTTTGATTTTGACCTCATTATGTATTTGATCATAAAACATTTTTGGTTCATAAAAAGTGTTGTATTTAATTCATTATAATGAATGAATTTTAAACCTTTGAGCATGTAATATTTAGCTTGGTTTATGTGTTATGTTTATCTTGGACTATGGACCTTGGATTATAAATATTTGACTTGAATATAAATTTATTAACATTAAGAAATATTATTTATAAAGATTTAAGTTATAGTCCCATTAGGAATATGACATATAAACTAACTAGATTCATGCTTGAAGTGATTTCTTAAAGTTTGGGTATAATTTCAATTATTTATTTTTAAATATTTCTTAGATTTTATTGCTCTTTTATTTACCCTATGATTATATCTTTATATTGATAAAAATATTTTTTACTTATATTGAACATGTAAAGGTAATTTACCTACATATTTTCTAAAGATAGATTGGAAATAATTTTAGGTGTATTTAGGCTTATGGATTTAGTAACATATTATTACTTGAAAATAAATTATTATATGATGAAAAACTAAGTTAAGTATATTTTATTATAAAGGAAATGAATTTATAAAAATAGTGTGATTTGGTGCTTCAATAATAATTGTAAGAAATATGGGTTTTATGAGTATTTTAGGAATCCTATGTTGTTTGGACTTTATGTGTAAATATGAAAAATCTTGTGGTCTATATGTAAATATGAAAGAAATCATGTAAACTTTATGTAATTTTCATTCTTTATGTATACTGTATGCACTATGTAAAATGAATACATAAATAAGTGACACCTTTGGCCTCTTATAGCGATAAAGACTTGGTGTACACTTAGTCTTGCAGTTGCTAAACGACACCTTCTGCCCGCCTTGTGCGACCAGGACTTGGTGTACGTTATAGTGATACCTTGGGCCCCGCCATGCTAGCGGACAAAGACTTGGTATTCACTCGTCTGACTAGGGGACGCCCAGCAATGAGAGCTCTCATAGATCCAATATGAAGTAAAACTTAGACTATAATCATTTGAAAGAACATGATACTATAAAAGGGAGCTTATAGTATACTCATGATTATTTATGACACTTCTTTTACTGAACTTTTATTATAATTGATATTGTGCACTTCTATCTTACTTGACATTAGTAAAATATAATTTGAGTTAATATAAAAGATTGCATCTTACTCACTCCCGTGTTATTCTTAGTATTTTTGGGATGAAATGGGACTCCCCTGGAAACATCACCGTCCTGGGAGACTTCTCTCACCCCTTTCTTTGATGTTTCTAGATAGCATGGATCTTCATCAACAGTGAAATGGATGTAGCCTTGGACTTAGTTTCTAAATAATCAGATTCTATTATGTGTGCTAGATAGAATCTTTACTATCTGTTAGACTTTGGTTATGTTATATTGTTATATTAAAGTTTTCCTTAATGTATCTTGAATGTGTAATATGTATTATATCCTATGGATTGATGTTAGTAGTGAAGTATGTTTTTATAGATGATGGTTGTCTAAACTGGGAACTACTGATTAACAAATAGTAGTAATATATTAGAAAAGAAATATTCTTTGTCATTTAAAAATTACCTTTGTGTTGCTGGAAGAATGTGTATTACTAAAAGTGTGATTTGGAAAGGTTCTGGCTAGGAAAGACTTGGTATTTAAGCGTGTCCATTGTGACCCACCTCTCTTTCCTGGAATCTACAGATGCATGAATACAGTTGGTATATATTATTCCAGAATAGAACTATAAATTAGAAATAATCATAGCAGTTTAAAAAAAAAAAAGTTCTCATAAAATTTCAGATTACAGGATAATGATATTATATTAGTTAATTATTGTTTAAAATAATAATAATATTAAAACTTAATGTGGAAGAATTAGAGCTTAGTGAGGTGTTACAAAGAATATGTTTGAAACTTAGCATGAAATTGTTAACCTTGATATACCAAGGCCCGCTGGGAGAAGTTATCCTTATTTAGATCAGCCGACGCGATTCACTAGGGACCATTAAGATCTCAACTATGGACTCATGTCCACAGGGACTAAGCACCACTTTTCAGTTACGGATAATCTATTCTCTTTGTAATGCCTTGAGAAATAATATGGTTTTCATGGATTCAATAAATTGTAATTTTATGATCATCACGTAAATTAAATAGAAATGAATTGAAATTGCTACATTATTATTATTTATGTACAATTCTTCCTTGTCCTATGTATGGTTATGAGTGAGGATCCACTCACTAGTTTTGTATGAAAAACTCACTCCTCTTTCTCTTCCCTTTCCCATTAGGTGCACCTAGGATCTTCCTCTTCCTCCCCTCGCAGGAGATATTTTCATAGCGGTGAGCTTCACATGGCGAGAGCCATAGTGTTTACATTCTTTTGTAGAGTCCTCCAGTGATATAACGGGCAAGTCCCCGTTGCATTTGGTATACCATGGTTCTTTTGTATTAGATTGATTTAGCATTCATGGTTTATTTTGTAAATGAGCAACTCAGTTTGATTTATATTACAACTATAATTTCATATTTTATTTAAGATAATAGAATTAGTCATGTTTATTAAAGAGTAAATATGAGATTTGATTTACAATTTTAAATAGATTTTATAAATAAAATTGCATTTAGTACGCAGCAATCACAAGGCTTACGTAGGGATAAGACTCCTCATGTGCCGTCATGATCTAGATAGGGTCATGACACCTAGAGACATCAAACCAAAATTTCCTTTCTTTTAGCAAGAAACCCCAACAAAGCCATTTAGGCTGACATGCACACATACACATAATTATGCTAGACACTACCAAACTGTAATTTTTCACTTGCAAGACTCATGCATGATTATGCATAAGAATGATCAACTAATAGCTGAAACATGATAGTGAAACTCCAAACTTCCAGACCAACCAAAAACCATATTTAGGCCAAAATTAACATGCGAGGTCACAATTAGGCTAGACATACCCAAAGTCCAATTTTTTTCTCTTCAAAATTCATTTTCATTCATAAGAATCATTGTCTACTTACCACAACATGATAGTGAAACTCCCAACACCCAACTAGCCCAAAACCACCATTTTTCATAATTTTAGAATTGCAAAAATAAATTTCAGCTCGCTAATCATTAATACTAATGCATAACTCGGTTTGGAATCCATTTTTAAACAAAAGATATCACAAGTGCTTAAGCAAAACTCACTTACTCTTATTCCAAACTTAAAACCGTAAACCATAGCACATAATAGGTTCCATTAGAAAAATTCCAGCATCATAATTACAAGAACTTGTTTTCCAAAAGAATTGAAACAACACATATCCATTCCTTTATTTTAATTATAACAAGACAAGATCTAAACCATTAGAAATAAACATAACAAAATTTCCAGCACCTTTTAAAGTTACCCAAAACATGAAACTAATTTTTCCATAATCTTTACAAAGAAACAGACAAACTCATTCTTTTATTTCTTTTTCACAATAACAGCTACCAAAATAAAAACCCATTAGAAGCCGTTTATCATGTTCTTGACTAGAAAGCTTATACTTTAATACTGACCCGTAGCATCCTTTTAATTTCTTATTAAACTAAATGTCATTTTTAGTAGCCATTTTATTTACTCAATGTTCAATCTAGACTTTTATTGCAGGTGCTTCATTACTAAACTTAATGGCCCTGATAATAACTTAAGGCCGAAAGTTATAAAGATATAGGCACACATTAATTGGCACACATTAATTTAAATCATCTTTTACCTAGGTTCTTGCTTTATGTTCTATTGTGACTTCTAGTATAGTAATACTATAAACATAATTCTAAGACATTGAACTAGTTTTAAACACAAAAGAATTAACTCTATTAATTTCTAGCATATGTATGCACTACATATGACACTCACAACAATAGTTTTTAATCATAGTCTTGCATATGTTATAAGTGCTAAAATTTGGCAATTATACAAGAACAAAACCAACTATCTTACACCCACTTTCGGTTAGTAAGGGCTATAGGGACAACAAAATAGCATCCATTAAAACTTGATTGTCTCGCATAATCATCAACAGGTTTCAAGCATGAATATATGAACTAAAGTGTCAAGAACTCATTTTTATAACAGCCAAATAAGATTACAGGTAGCTAGAAAGTAATAATGTTGCATTCTTGAGAAAACAAAATCAAGACAAGATAAGGTCCCCTACCTAACTTTGAGGACACCAAGAGGTAGAGGTCCTTGAAGCTCCAAAAGGTTGAGGAGACAAAATCTTCTCCTCCTCTCCAATAGTTGCCAGAGGTACAAGCTCTAAGGGAGTGAAGGGTTTGAATCTTTAGCCAAAGAATGGGTGGAGGGCTTGGGTGCTCAATGGAAGGTGGGTAAAGATGAGATGAAGGTGGAGGATGGAGAAAGAAGAAAATGGGGTAGGAGATAGAGTGTGGGGTGTATGTGAGTTTGATAGAAAACAATAAAAGAGAGATTAAGGAGGAGGGTGACACTAGTTTTTTAAGGCCAAATAGGGCTAAGGTTTTGTTGGGCAATGGAAACAAAAAAAATACAAGAACAAACTCTTTCTCAATAGAGGAAATGATGCAAGAAGAAAAATAATATAAAGTAGACAAAATTTAATGTGGTTCGGCCTTAACCTACATCCACGAACCCTAGAAGGAGTATCAAATATTTCACTATCTGAACTTTCGAACAGCTGAAGTTGCAAATCATCCTTAAAAATATTTCATCACATGAACAACTCCTAAAAGCTACCCATATAAATCACTCCCACTTTTAGAGGATAACAAAACTCAAATAACCAAAGCCATATTTATAGGCCAAAATACTAACTATACTTATATTTCTTACCAATGTAGAACGTTAGGTTAAATCCCAACAAGTTTCTCTTGTTTTAGAGGGTGGGGTGTAAGTGTAATATCATGGAGATAAGTGAGGGTAGTTAGATAAATTTCAAACATAACACATTAAAATAATAATTAAATAGACTGAAAACTACACATAAATAATATTTTTCACACATCACTCATTTAGATAAATTGTATTTTATTGATGTGTCTTGAAATTTCAATTTTGGGAGGGAAATTGAAATCATGTATTAGAGATGCCAAATACAACAATTAATTGATTAGAAAGGCACTAATTTTAGCTTTTAAAATAACTAAACACAACAATTAACACAATCATGTATTTAAATTATCAAGATGCCAAATTGATTAGAAAAGATTAATTATAGATTAATTATAGATTAATTAATTAATTAAATGAATTGACTCTTAATTATACCTAACTAATCTTAATTAGCCATGATTAACACACAACTAAAATAACACAAAAATTGGGGATATTACAATATTCAACCCTTTGTATACTATATATTTGAGGAAAAAATAATTGTTATCTGTTCATCAATTACGCAAAATAATAATTATATCCAATATAATATTTTTGATAAGTTAGGATAGCTGATAATATTCTTGACTTTTTAGTACTACAAATATTTCAAATAATTCGCTTGTACACATTTTTATGACTTGATCATCCTTAGAAAGGTAACCTATGACTTAAAAACAAATTATATTAATAAATAATAAGATATTAAATTGCTCCATTTCTTATGGTTTTATAACACTAGGTGTAGTAAATCAAATAATAATAATAATAATAATAGGTTTAGGATGAACAAAATTAAAGCACAATTATTTTGCATAGGTCACATATCGTAATGATAAAAAATATTTTAAATTAGTTTATATATACCATTAATATCTTCATTTTCACTCCTCTTTGAATTCTTAAAGTTGCTTGGGCTATCAATTCTAAAAAAGTTTGGAATTGGGGGTTTCAATTTAGCAATAACTTGACTATTAGCATGCACTTTCATATTTAAAATTGTGAAGCTATTCCTTAATTTTTATATAAACCTCGATATGTTTTGTTAATCTTTGAGAACGAGGCTTTTACCGTCACCAAAAGATGAGAACAAGAAAGGATAACACACCAAGTTTTACATTCCTAGGAAGTGGTTGCTAAACACCTTACAACATGTTTGGTCTTTCCATTATCATACTTTGAATTGATTTTGAGTCCACAAAATTAATTATGCCCATTTTTTATGTTGTTTGGTTTCTATACTTCAAAATCAGTTCTAGCCTCTAGAAATGATTATGAGAAAAGTGAAAATTTCTAACTTTTTGTTAAAATCAATTTTAGAGGAATTATCAAATACAAATCACTTTATTTTAAAATCAATTCTAACTAAATCAATTATGGCAAAATCACTTCTATCTAGAATCAATTCTAAACGCAAAACAAACACACACTCAATCATTTTTCTTTTTCTTTTGTTGATTTTTTTTTTGTGGGAAATTATGGTTTAGTTGATGTTGTTTGTGGTTTGTTTGTCCTATTTTGGAATTTTTTGACCTCATTTGAAAAATTTGTCTACAACTCCAACATATTGATAACTGTAAAGGACAATGCCTTGGATGAGAACAGTGTCTACAATAGCCAATTCTCCACATTTGCCCTATGTGTCTTCAATTTTTTTTTTTGTTCTTATGGAATTTTATTGTAGTTTTTTAGCAGTACATGATTTGTGGCTTATATGAAAATTTCCTAAGTAATATACAAAAGACTTAGAAATAAGTGATTTAAGAATAACTTGCCATTTTCTCTCACAACAAAAGTAGTTATGTTCTTTCATTATTTAGTATTTGCTTTTATACTTTATTGGTTTCTATTGTTATATATATTTTAATTTTATTTTGGTTAAATATATTAATTGCATTGTAACTAATTTTTTAAAAATAAATTAATTAATTGTATTTATTTTATGGATGTAGATTATTATTTTAATTTATTTCAATTTTACTTGATCTTTTATACCCTGTCTATATGGTATATTCTTCTATTTATTGATTAATATTTTATTTTAGAGTAAATCCTAAGTTAGTCCCTGATAATTGGAAAGTGTCAACTTAGTCCTGACAATGTTAAATGCCAGACACTTCGTGGTCCTGATTATTAAATGAGGTGGGTATTAAATGACATCATTTTATCATTTCCACTAAAAACTAAAAAGAAATCATCCTTCATCCCCTTTCTTTATCCTCACCACCACCACTAACTTTCCCATGGCTCCACCACCAATCTTTCTTCGATGCACAAGACCCTTTGATCCATCAAACCCAAACTCTCACAAACCTTTTTCCTTTATTATTATTATTTTTTCTGATTTCATTCCATAAAACCCGTCAACTTCGATATGATTCTATTGAACTAGGGGACTCACTTCTCACCTTGGTGCATCACCTTCACTAACGTCTACCCATGGCTCAAGAAGGTTCACCTCAAGCACATGTTCGTCACCGACGCATGGTGAACTTTATCTCCCTAATGGGGATAATGGCAATGATGGCTTTTTGTTTGTTTTGAAGAGAAGAAATCATCTCATTAGGTTGTGTGGCTAATGAAGGAGTATGGAGTTCAACACTTTTAGACTAAATTAGCAATCATCCCCTATAGGGAACTTCAGATTTATATTCTAAACCTTCTTACCCCGTGTGCATTTGGAAAAATGGCTTTGTTTTTGTAATACCTTAGGTACATGTATCCTTAGACAAGCCTAGTGCGACATTAGGGTCCTCAAACCCACTCGTATTGCTTGGAAAACCTCAGATGTGTGAGTGACCCAAAAATAGAAGCAAGTGTTGTTGATATTGCTACAGCTTTCAAGGTGCGGGATGGTAGAGTCCTACCAACCATTATAGTGATCCATGACCACTATAGTGGTCATGTGTTTCCAATGGGAGGTGTTTCAAGTGTCCAACCGCTATAGCGCATAGCAGTGCCCCGATGTTAGAATAGTACCAAAACGACGTGGTTTTGATTAATGACCCCTCTACCCTATAAATACCATCCCCTACTCATTTTCAACCCCCAAAACCAAAGAATCCAAACTCCCATATCTCTTCCACTCCCTCTACTCTTAACCCCACTTAATCATACATCCTCTAAGCTTCAAGGTAATATATTTATGTTCGTTTATGCTCTCATTCTTCCTATTCCTCTATGTTCTTGAGTTGGGTGTTGTAGTTTCTCATTGCCTCAAGTAGGTACTACCCCAATATTGTTAGAGTTAATTTTGAGTTGTTCTAAAGTTGTTAGAGATTATTCATAGGTTTTGTTGCTCTATGACAATTGTTAGTGTTATTCCAAGTTCTCAAGGTCAAGTTGATGGCATCCACATACTCCCTCCAAATGGTGAGTCCCAAGCTCATGGCCTTAATTTTAGTCACTATGAGTATGTTTATACATAATGATGGTTAAACATGAAATCAAAAATGAAAATATGTCTAGATATGAATTTTCAAGTGATGCCAAGTGAGCAAAAATTGTGATTTACAATGATAGCATGAAAGAAATGTGTTTTAGAAAACCATGGGAACATGATTGGATTGTTACATGCCATGAAAATTGTTGTATACGTTTTGAAGTGATTCGTTTGAATATATATGATTTTGCCAATTCACTAAAGTGTTAAACATGTGTTAATGAATTATTAGTATTACTATGCTTTCAAGACTTGAGATTTTAAAATATGCTTTTAGAGTACCAAGTTAAGTTAATTTGGAAAATGTGGAACAGAATATGGCTTAGCATCAAGAATAGAGATGTTATTATGATTTCAGAATTTTCATGATTTGAAACCTATTGGTTTTGAAGTATGATATTAGAGTTATCTAGTTTATGAAAATATATTAGTTTGAGATATGAATTTAAAATTTTTCCTTTTTAGTACTAAGAAGTATGGAATTTAGTATAATTTATAGCAACTGCTAAATACATATTTTGTGGGTTTGAAATTGCAATGCTTACAAGCTCATGATTCCCTGGGCATAATTTCACAGCCACAGTTATCCTAAAGTCAGATTGTTAGAGTTATATGAATCCAAAGCTCTCAAAGTACTAAGAGTTTTAAGAGTTTTCAGGTTTAAATGGATTTTGTTCAAACTTGTTTAGACGGTAGATATAGAGAAATATATAGTGAATTAACGCGTGAGATATTGTTAGCCTTAGTACCAAATTGTTTGCCAAAAGACAATCTTGCCCCCAACATATACAGAGAATGGGACTTAGTTAGATGCCCATAGCTTGTCTGCAAGGGACATGGTTCACGAAGGACCACTAGAGAAATATAAAGATAACTATTATTATTATGTATATATTTATCATGCTCAGCAAATACCGTTTCTCAAGCCTTTATCACACCATCTATTAAAATGATTTCATGATTGATTATGAATTTAGTGATGCTTGTTTATGAACCTATGGTATGAAAAGTGTTTCCTAACTAGCTATGTATGTAAATATCAAATGATTTATGCTTGCTGTATGTATGTTGTATTTATGTATCTCCTCGAATGTCGAATGTGGGTTTTGGGTGAGAATCCACTCACTTGAGTCCGATGACTCACCCTTCTCCCTTCTTTCTCATAGTTGTAGGTACCAATGTCGTTCAACCTCTTGTTTAGTAGACATAGCTGGGCCCAATGCGAGCCGTACTTTGAAGTAAGGCTTAGTTTATATTCATGTTAGTACTAGAATACTCTAGTAGATGTGGGCAGATCCAAGCCATGCATTTATTTTAATACAATGTATTTAATTTTAGAGTTATGAACATCTATGTATGTTTATAAATTTCAAGTATGGGTTTAAAATTGTGGACTGTGTGTAACCTCCTAATGTATAATGAAGCATGCTCGAGTCACATTTAGTTTAACGTTAAAGGATCACTTCTTGGGACCTTAGCTTACTTTGAATTTTGAAAATACTTAGAAGAAAATAAAGGCCAAATTTGTCTTTTAAAAACATTACCATAAAAAATAGAAGCCTTTGTGCGCGAGTATCATTCAGGATTTAAAACACAATTTTATAACATAGCCTTATGAGCATATAGCATAATATCATCATCTAAACACCAAGACAATCTTAAGCCCATCACATGAAATACGTCACGTTAATATATGATCTAGCATAGGAGCCACAATAGCTTACAAGATATCCATATGTATATGTATATATAGTAGTAATAAACATGTCAAACGACAACATGGGTCCATACAGGAATCCAAAGAAAATTGATAGTAATATGCTTATAGATACAAGCAGGGTAAATATTTAATAATCCTAAACTAAGTCTCCAGCATAGCTATCCCTATCCATTCATGAGCTCAAACATCAGCCTAGCACGTCTTGCTTGTCTAGAGACGTACATGGAAATTTAAAGAGGTGAGAATCCTAATGAATCTCAGGAATAGAAAAACGTGCATGTTGTCATCGTCATACGTCACCGATCTACTTGGTTTATTATAGAAAAGATGTATATGCCACAATGCAATCTAGTTTTAAAGATTTCACATTTGTCATTATCAAGTGGACATTTCATTTCAATATGGTCTTGATCATGAATGCATCAAGTTAGATTCACATATGCATGACGAGAATTTCACATTCAACCTACATTTCATATGGGCATGCATGCATGGAAAGAGCAAACATATTACTTGGGCCATATGCATGCATGAAATGATGAAATATAATCATGTAAGTTTATGCGTGCATGAAAAGAGACAAATATAATCCTATACAAGTACATGCATACATACGAACTTAAATAATAAGCGGGCACAAGACCTTAAACTTACTTTGAACATGGTTCAGTTTCACTTATTTATTAATCTCTCAGGACCCTAGGCTATGAGTTCATACCTAATATATATAATGCGATTAGCCGTCACTGAACCTTGATCAGGATCGAACCTCGCCTAGTCAAATGTAATAATCATTAATATGATGTATAAGTGCGATCAGTCATCGCGATGTAGGTAGAAAAGTGCATGAGAAGGGGGGTTAAATTGTGCTTCACTTTTTCTTTCCTTCTTTTTTTTGAAAACTTAAACAATATACTATCAAGTGTTTAACTTGAAGTGTAGCAGAAATAACATCATATACTTCGGAAAGTAACTTTCTAAACTACAACAATATGATAAAAAAACCATATAAGATGGTTTTCTAGAAAACACAATATAATAGTCACTATGCTATAAATATAAAAGAGTTAAGAGAGAAAAAGATACTGCACATATGTTTTTATACTAGTTCGCCAACCTCTCCAGCTCTCAACAATCGTTGAGTTCCACTAGAAACCTTTCTTTAGATAGTCTTTATAGTAGTCTTTCCAAGCTCTTACCTATGACCAATAGCTAACTATACTATCACAAACCGAGTAGTCTTTGACTAGCCTCTCAAAGCCAAACCAGTGACTAGCAAATACATTCTGCTGTCACAACCTGAGTAGTCTTTCACTAGGCTAGTGTAACACCACAAAATTTATTTGAAAAAATAATTTGAACTTTATTAGGGAGAGTTTAAAAAATCTAATAGTTTTAGCAATGATAAGGACGACCAATGGACGTGATGAAAAAAACAACGCAAATAGTGACCTTGTAGGCCCTGCGGCCCATCGAGATAGCTAAGACCCTAGAACCGAGACTAGGAGATGCCCGAGACTAGAAAAGATAGGTTAAGCTTAGAAATGGTTAGAAATGAAGATTTTATACCTAGAATTTAATTTCAAGCAATAATTTCCAGGTACGTGCTTCACCCGTTCGTAAAATTTCGGTGTGCGATTTCTAACATTGAAAGATAGTTTAATCTTTACAATAGGATAATATTTATCCTTTAAAGCTAAGTGGATGGCCAAGATTTAATCTTGACTAACAAGATTAAATCCTGGCTATTCATCTCATTATTTGTTTTAGAAAGAAAGATATACACATTTGACTACATTATTATTATATCTAACCTAAGATAAATACAACTTACCAAACCTTATCACTCCATTCATCATTCTCAGGCAGCCAAGAGAACCAAACAACCTCCATTGTTGCTTCCTTAAGAACATCAAAACTTGATTCGAACCTCCAAAATCATAGATTAAACTTGCTTAAACCTCAAACTTCTTTTACTAAACTTACTCCACTCAACACAATCTACCAAACTAACCGATTAGAATTTGAATCCATCACCCCTTTCACTTTGAGAACTGACAACCTACTATTTAAGGAAGGGATTAGGTGCTGTTTGGAAGGCCTAAATTGAGGAAAAACCATTTTTGGAGAATTCTTGGAGTTAAAAGCCCTAAAACTCCAAAAGTAAGGCTCTTCAACCTTTTTCGTTTCAAATTTGTTCTTACCATGTAGCTACTGATTTAATTTGATATTTTTACCTATATTAGTTGATAATGTATACATATTAATATGTTTAATTTGGATGAATGTTTGGATGATGTTAGAAAACTCTTTTTCTCAAAATATGTTTTGAGCTATGTTGTTGGAAATCCCATTTTAGGCAAGCAAGTGGATTTATTCAATTTTTCTAACCTAGCCAAAGACCTTATCTTGAGCTGAAAATTTTATATAATGAAGCTAACATGTTAAGGTGTTTTCAGTATTTTTCTTGGATCTTCAAAATAACTTTTACTATTTTCTAAAAATCAGAAACCAAGACAGTTTGGGTTTCTACATGCACATCCAAATCTGAAACAATAAATTTATCTAATTTTGTTACTATATCAAATGATCTAATTTTGTCTTGAACATTTTACAGGGTGTTGAAGACAACTTGAAGTCCAACTCTAAATTTTTGTGGGATTTTATCTGTTCATTTGATAGGGTAGTAAAATTAAGACTTTTGGCTGTGACTAGAATAAGTAGTTTTGACCTTTGAATTTGTCCAATTTTGTTAACATAGCTAGAAGACTTGTTTTGCCTTGAAATTTTTACAGGATCTTGTGGATACATTGAGATGTCATGGATAATTTTTGTAGCCTTGAAATTGGTTGTTTGGTATGCAAACTAAATTTTGTTATACAAGGGCAAAATCGTTAATGTGCTGAAAAGGAACCAAAGTCTTGAATTGGTAACATAATGACTTTTGATTCAAGTATGATGAGTATGAATGCATGCTGTATACTTTAAAGATTGGATTGTGAGGAATGAATGAGAATCATATCGTGAATGAATGTCTATATATGCTTTATGCTTGCATTTGGAAAAAAGAAAGTAAATGATGCATTTATGTGGTAAAAGAGAATGTATAAATTTCAATCGTACATGTTCTGACATATGTACAAAATAGAAAAAAGATTTATGTTGAATGAGGGAAGACACAAAGAGAAACTTCCCTAGAGATATTATGAGTTGGTAGACGTATTGGCTAGGAAGAGAGTCGTGTGTGATTCAGAGAGGAAAAAATGAAGTTCAATGATCACGTATAGAATAAGCTAAGCCTTGACAGCAGTCTATTTCCATGTATAGTGTTATCCACTATAGATACCATTTGGTATGAACTAAGTCTTTCTATGTTAATGAAAAGAGAAAATGCACTGAATTGAGTTCTGTGGCTATGAGTAAAACAAAACCCTTTGATATGTCAAGGACACTTTAAAATAATTTAACTGCATTTAGCATATGCATATTCAATTCATATCAAATTATTTGGTTTAGTATTATTTACTATGATCATGAGCCTTTATGATATATGTGTATTTAGTGATTGAATACTAAAAGAAACCTACTTCAAAATGATGATTTTGAACTCTAAAACAAATATTTAATATGTATTGCATAATCACGTTTTTCTTAATAAATCCAAGTGGCAGATGATGACGATGAATGTCATTGAGATTGAATTGAAAATATCAAAGTACATATTAATTAAACAGAAAGAAAAGTCCATATGGGATTGTGTCGCACTGCGCGTATTCTACGAGAGACAAAGGAGGGGTTTGGGTTAACCGTTGGGTTAGTGTTTCCAATCACACATGCCTTGGTTGGTCTCTACTCTCAACTGATGTGTTAAATATTATCAAAATATTATAATTTTTTCATTAATTATATATATATATATATATATTTCATATTATTTTCTTTGTTACTTAAATTAACAAACTAGTATTTGTAAGGGATGTTAGTGTAATTTTAATGATGTTTAGGGGAGGTCAATAATAGTTTTGTAAAATAGAGAATGCTGAGTATAATAATTACACTAAATCTAGGAAATATAGGTGTAAATTACTCTAAAATAAATAAAAATAATATTTTTTATTTTTATTCACTATAAGGATTTCAATTACAAATTCTTAGAGTACTGGATCTAATTGAAAATATCACAGTACATATTAATTAAACAGAAAGAAAAGTCCGTAGGTCACTGTGCCGCACTGCACGTATCCGACGAGAGACGACAGAGGGGTTTGGGTTGAACCGTTTGGGTCAGTGTTTCCGATCACACTTGCGTTGGTTGGTCTCTACTCTCGAATTCTCAGTTCTGACATTCAAACAGTAACTAGTCAACTACTCTCTCAACTCTTCCCTCATATCATCAATCATTCGTCTATCCAGGTACTCTCTCGGTCTCTCCATTATGCTTCCATTTCCAATCTCGTAATTTCATTCTCTCGTCAACTCAAGAGCTGAAGTTTTGTCAGGAAAAGCTGACCGACGAAACCGCCGCAAAAATGAAGATGGTAACCTCCTTCAACGGCAACATGAAGGTAATTTTGAAAGCCCCTGTGGTTATAGAAATCATTTGAGCGCACCAAATGCATGCCAACTGTTTGTGAAAATGGCACCGTAGTTCAAAATCAGTGTTTGTTAGGCTGAACCATTTTTCATATTGTAGAGAGCCGTGGCTGGACTAAGACGCATTAATCTCGAAGGTCTGCGGTGGCGGCTTTTCGATGCCAAGGGACAGGTGAGTATGTGGTTTCTCCTATTCCCCTTCTGCTGAACAGTTCTTATAGGCTTCGAGAACGAGTCCACAGCACGATGAGTTTGAGGATTCTGATGTGTATTCAGAGCATTCTTGTTAAAGGATAGGCTCGTATTGAACATACTGTGAATGTGATCGTTTTGGTTTGTGATGCTGATTGGTGGTAATTTGATTACACTTATTTTCATCATTCACACTGAGTATCTTTGGTTGGGCCATACCAAACGCACCCTTAGAGGGAAAAAGAATACCCCCATACCAAACACACCCTTGGAGAAAAAAAAAAAATAACAGAATGAGATTAATGAAATGTTTTGCAAACATTCGTTTTTGGCTTGCATATAAAGAGTGACTAGTATTTTAAAATTAAACCCTGTGAGTATTGAACAGAATAAGACAAGCCAATGTCATGGAAATCTGATTAATAGATGCTCAGAATGATTATAGATTTTTTGCAATATCTGTTTATAAAGTTAGCTCAGGAGACATAATATATTTTGTCTGAGCCTCAGGTGATATAGCCAACACATGGTACTAATGGTGTTTTTTGAAACAATTTATTGGGTGAATTAGTTAAAAGCAAGTGCTAATTGAGATCAATTTAAAGAGAAGGTTTTCTGAGCATCTGACATTTTATGCGTGTGACTAGCATTTGGAGTATGATCACTGATCAACTACTTATCAATTTGCTTTTCTGAAATCATGAGAAAATTTTACTAAGGGTTATGTTATATGAACATAACAATCGATGTATTTGGCTCAACATCTGTATGATCTCACCATCAAAAAGTACTTATGGTTATATTTATTTGTTTTTAAATGGTCTCCCATCCCATCACATGGCTCTCAGCTGTGTATTGATATAATAGGATATACAAATACTATTTCTCTTTTACTAATGCATTTGTTCCTTTTGTGTAGGTTCTTGGGAGGTTAGCATCTCAAATAGCTACTGTAGTTCAAGGAAAGGATAAGCCAATTTATACACCTAATCGTGATGATGGAGATATGTGCATTGTGCTTAATGCAAAGGATGTCTGTGTAACTGGGAGAAAGCTTACAGACAAGGTCTATTACTGGCATACAGGGCAAGTGCTGTGGCTTAAGTACTGTTTTTTTTTGGTCGTCAAGTATTTCTTGTCAAAACTGATGAAACATCATTTATTTTGAGCTTCTTGTGAATGAAATGGTTTTATTTTGATTTAGATGCTTATCTTCTAAGAAATTCTGCCATCAATTTTTTTCATTGCTGTTTATTATTTATTGGGCTTCTCATGCTCCATAATATTTGGCTTTCATCACAGTAAGTTGACGTAACATAGTGGTGGCATGTAGGTATGTGGGCCACCTTAAGGAAAGGACTCTAAAGGATCAAATGACCAAAGACCCTACAGAAGTCATTCGCAAAGCTGTTTTGCGCATGCTGCCTAGAAACAAACTGCGTGATGTAAGTGCTACATAGACCCTTCATTTTGGAAAATTTGAACCTTGAGTATGGAATTCAATTACTAGTGTCCAGACTTAAGAGAGTTCTGTAGTCTGTACATGTTTGCTCTGCATATTGCAAAAGTAGAATCCCACATAAAGCCAATGAAAAAAGAAAAAGAAAGAAGAAAATAGCTCTTAACAGTATGGGTGGCATTTTAAGGATGTTTAAGATTTCCATAATTGATTCCTACTGTAGGAATGATACCTAACGAATGTGGCTCAAGTTATGATTCTTCTGAACAAATTGATTCTTAGATAGGTCCCTGTGGTTTCCGAAAAGAGCCCTACAATTAACATTATGAATTAATTATAACTAGTGGAACCCATAATTCTCAAAACATGTCCACAGATATACTGTATAAATATATTTTTTTTTCATAGAAAAAAAGACGTGGAATCTCACTTGTGGTTTGGTCATGTAAGATAACATTTAGGATTTTTAGTAGGAAGGCTAAATTAGATTATTAGAGGGAGGGTAACCCAATAGTTAAGAGGTAAGTGGAGATTAGAGAAAAAAACTATAGATGAAATCATTTAAGAACTCAGGACTTGAATAGTTTGTCTACAAACAGATTTGAGTAAGATACAATGGCATTCTTTTGATTTATGTAGCCGCCTCCACCCAGGAGGAAAGGTTTTGTTGTTTTTTAAGAAAGGAGATTCATCAAGAAAGAAGAGAGATACAAAGAGAGGAGGATGAGGTGTTTTCCATTAAAAAAACAGTCAAAACAAAAATTGGGGAGAACTGGAGAACCGAACAACATAAAATTCAAAATGACAGTGAGCAATGACAGCCCTGGGCATAAACAGTAACATAAACAGTTAAACACATTTAAAAGTTAAAACAACCGTTAGCTGAGCATAACAAAGAGGCCAAAATCCTTATAATCTAAGGACACTGAAACTTTTTGCCCCACGGACTTGTAAACAGTACACAGTTTAATAGTATATTGACCTTTTAGTCTTTCAAACTCTAAACGATATTGACAAAAATGCTTCTCGAGAGTTGGGACAAACTACAATTCTGAACAAACATTAAACAGTAGATTCCATAAAGAGTTAGCAATTGGACATAGCAAAAGCAGTGTACTAATACTATACAAATAATTATACTTATTTTTCCCTAAAGAGTTCAAAATTTTCAAATAATCTTTCAATATCAATTCTTTTATAGTCTTGCCCAAACAGACTCATAATCTTTGGAGCAGAATGCAATCAAACCAAAAGAACAAAAGGGAAGAGTAATGAATAAGGATCCTCCCCTTCCTCTTCTGCTTCTCTGAAATCCATTAGTTCCACACTTACTCCACTCTCCAATGATTCTTGCAATTAAAAACCCTCTGTTATAGTTCGAACACTGCCTCCTATTCCACCCCCTGAGGAACATCTCGTTTTCTCATCTATCAGGTGTGCAGTATCCATTAATTAGGATAAAGATTCAGCAGTGTTATTTCAATTCCGCTCTTACATCCTCTATGAGCCCATTCAAGAAAACAACCTTCATATATATTTGCTCTATGATGTGAAGACTGAACCCTGAAGAGGCCCTGAATAGATCTCAAGCTGTTCTCACTCTCTATACTCTTGTAGTTTGCCCTCTTGGTTCAGCCCCGGCAGAAGTTCATATCACTTCTGTACAATAGATGGTCGAAGTTGCTTAATGATGGTGTTTCTGAACATTGCTCTGGTGCGATTTGGTGTGAAAGGCTTCCACCATTGGAATCAATAGAGGGCTCTTGCTTCCATAATTACCATGGTTGTTTGTTAACATTCTCTCCCTTTCTGGTTCTCCCTTTAGATGGAAATACCTTTCCACTCTGTTCACCCAACCATAATTGTTTTCCACTGTGAAGACAGGAATGTTGATCTTCCTCCACCAGTCACGGCTCCCTTCTGTCTGACCTTGACCCATCACATTTCTGTTCCCTAATTGAAACTGGCTGTGTGCCAAATTCTAAATGGGTCTTCAAGAGTCTCATTTAACTTTCTCAAGATTTATTGGGCAGCAGCAGCAGTCATCATGATTCTGACCTGAGCCTCTATCAACAGCCTTCATTCACCTTCTTATGCTTTGATACCAGTGACCTCAGAGAATGAAAAGAAAATTTTTGTGATTACTATAACAGTGATCTCTAAACCAGAGATAGATGACAATGGCACTCTAGGGTAGTCTAAAGCTGCTGTTCTCTCCTTATCCTCAACTCTTCTCACCTGTTCTCTCTCTCTCTCTCTGAGATTTACCCCCCCCCCTCTCCCAACAACCCCCCCAACCAACCAACCAACAAAACAATATACAATTTCTGTGGCTAACTACCTCCTAACTAACTATTATGCTGTTCATGATAATTTGTTTGAGGAATGATCCTCCGTGCCTTCCTGGTATATAGACCTGCTGTGGAATGGGCATGCTATCATCTTTCCATGCCAATCAAACAAGAGCAGGTGATCTTATTTTGTTTGAAAACGGCTCCACCAAACTTCCAGCATTACACCTTAAGTGGTAGAATGAAAAAGAGCATATCAATATCATAATTAAAATTTCTAATGTATAGTGCACCAAAACAGCAAAAAAAAATTCCAAATGGATGTACCCTGAGTTGCACCATTCCAACGTCAAGTCATACCACAATCCTCAACAATGGTGTACTGTGCACTGTGGTAATTACATTGGCCCACCAAACAGAAATGGAACCCAAGACTGAAGACATTTTTAGTCTTCACGACTGAGCCTTGTCAATTGCTCCTACGCTCATTGATAACTCAGTGAATTGTTGTTCCTTTTATTTATTATACAATACAATCCTTTTAGAATTTATTAGCACTTCTGTAAGAGAGAACAGGATTGGGGAGCAGTGTTATCAATAACAGCAAGAACAATACCGTGTGAATATTATCTGTTAATATAAATTTCATGAGGTCATTCTCAATTCTCATACATGTTTAGAGATGAAGGGTCAACTATTGCTTGCTAAATGATTGTTTTCTTTCATAGATGTGATTGTCGATTGCTTTTCCTTTCAGTTTGTAAGAGCTTGTTTCTGATCCCTTTCTCCTTTGTATACTACTGAAGGACCTATATCTAAGTTCCATTCCTCACATCATTGCTAATGGGTGTAGGATAGGGATAGAAAGTTGAGGATCTTTCCAGGCAGTGAGCACCCATTTGGTGATCGGCCACTTGAACCTTATGTGATGCCACCTAGAAGCGTACAAGAAATGCGGCCACGAGCAAGGCGTGCTATGATTCGAGCACAGAAGAAGGCTGAGCAGCAACAACAGAATACCGATAAAGCTAGGAAGGGCAGAAAGACAGAAGCGTCGGAAAAGAGTGCCTAATGACGTTGTTTTGCTCAAGGGAAATGGTTCTCATCTATGGGCTTCCATTTGAATGGAATGTTATCTGTTTCTGTTTGTTAGCACATCCTTTAGTGCCACATCAAATTCTGTTTGAATTATTTTTGTTGTTTTTCAAGCCCTTTAGAAGCTCAGGGCATATGTTTGTTTCACTAAATAAAGATTTCTTGCATCGATTTCAGAGTGATAATTCTTTAATTTCATAGATATAAGATTAAAAGGTTATGAAATGACACTCCTGCTATTAAAATATACGTTCTTCATTGAAAGATAAACGACGCTATACTTTAATTTACTCTTATGTCTTTTTTGTGCTAAATTTTTGTTATGTAATCGCTTTTCTTAATAAGAACCTTATCATTTTTTTTTACGTGAAATTATTTTTATTACTATCAATCATTTGTTCTTTTGTTGTAGTGAGAATTTAAAAAATTAAGAAAATGACATAAATAATAAAAAGTAATCATTAGATCAACAGAACAAATTGTAAATTTATACTTTTAACCTTCTCAAAGGGATTAGCATCTTTGAAAATCGTGGGCCAATAGAAACTACACTGAAGGATTTTAGCACTTGTACGACTGGCTCCAAAGCGTCCACCGTCTGGTGATGTGTGGCAATAATAGAGAATGCTGAGCACTTCTTGACGGACCCATCTTTTGATAATCTGATATGCGGTGCTTGTAGAGAATTGACTCCTACCACAAGTAGTCCTTGAGGTCAAAGAAGAACTTCTTTTGGGAGTAGGAGAAGTCTTCAAACCATGGGATTGCCTGTATTGCCAACAACTACTCATCTGGGAAAGCTTCCCTGGTATCTTTCTCCTAAGACAAAGTGGGATGGGTAGTCGGGACAAATCAACCACTAATGGGCTGTTTGGCAACTATTTTTTAAACTTGTTTTCGGTTTTTAAATTAAAAAAACAAGAAATGGTGTTTGGTGAAATGTTTTGGGGGCTTTGATTTTTAAAAACAGAAAACTGATTTTGTGTTTTAAAAACAAAAAACCCAAAACAATTTTGAGATGTTTTCAAAGCTTCTATTTTATAAAATAGCAAACACGCTGGCATATTTGTAATACTATTGAGTTTTTGTTTTGAGCCATTCTTCGATCCCTTGTTGAAGTATGCTGAGATATTTTTGTTGCATTTCTCAGACCCACGAGCTCATGTTCCCCCTCCTCACAGAACGCGAGCGCATCCTCCCTCACCACACAACGCCCCCATTCGCCGCGAGCTAGCTCCACCGTTCGCGAGCTTAGAGACCGAGAAGGCTCGCCATTCTCGAGCTCCTGCCATTTCCAGCTCCACCGTGTGCGAGCTCGAAGACTGAGAAGGCTCGCCGTTCGCAAGCTCTGCCGTTTCCAGCTCCACCGTTGGCGAGCTCGGAGACTGGGAAGGCGACCCGTTCGCGAGCTCCTCCTTCCAGCTCCACCCATTCGCGACATCGCGCTTGGTCCACCGTGACAGCTTCAGAGACCGAGATGATGTCCTCCTCCGCGAGATCCGGCGACTGCTCCGCCAGATCCGCCCGCCAAATCCGCCTCCGCACCTCCGACTGCCTCTGCAAATCCGAGACCCAGCGCCGGCAAGCTGCTCCACCACCAAGTGACAGTGAGTCCTTCCTCTCCCTCTCTTTCTCTTCGTTGCCTCGTGTTGATCTCTCTTGTTGCTCAGTGTTGATCCTTCTCTTGAGTTAATTAGTTAATTGGTGGAAATGGGAATGGGTTCAATTGGAATTGGTGGATGGAAATGCTGATCCTAATCTATTGTAGTGGTAAATTGGAAATTACATTAACAGCATCTAAACTTAATACTTGTCAATTTCATGTGGAAGTGGGCAAGGTTTGTTAGCGTCCTTAGAGACTGAACTTCAACTTAAGTGGTGAAGGTATAACTTCACCACTAAATTTTTAAGATACATACATTTATTCTCAAGTGCTCTCTTTTTGCTTGTCCTAGCATATCTTATCATTTCCTTATAAACCTGAATTATTTCCATTCTTTCTCGTTACATATAATTTGGTCACTAATTGTGAAATACTCCTTAGAATCTAAGAAAGGAAAAATTATCTATTATCACAAATTGAAAAGGTTTGTCGTACCCAGGCTTAGAGACCTTTTTGCCATCTGCTACTACTTTGATTGGCTAGTGCTGCAATTTTATTCCATTTGCTATTTCTGAGGTGCTGCTAAGGTTTGGTGTTTGTGTTGTTATTGAAGTTGTGGCTTTGCTCTGTGTTTTGCCTTGCTGTTGTTTGATCTTTTGTGGATAGAGGCTTTTGCATGGGGTTAAATTCAGGTACTAATTTGATTTTATTAGTCATCAGTTTATGTATTTCCAAGATTGGTTTGCGGTTGTGTTTGGGGTTGCTTTTTCTTTGCTTAAAATGTTTTTATGAACATTTGCAAGATTCTTACATCTGATAGCATCATGACTTTGTAAGAAATTTTTATCTTCTTACTTTTTGTGTTATTGCTATACATAATACATGTAAACTCTTGCAAAAGATAAAGCTAGTAATACTACACTACTACTATTTTGTTTAGGTGGTTATTGATACCTTTTTTTAAGATGAATCACTAATATTATTTAAATGCATAGTTACTGGATAGAGTTGTTACTAGCCATCATATTTCATTGATTAAAAACCAAATAACGTGCCATGTGATTGTTAGATTTTTATTGGTTTGAAATCTAAAAAGTTGATAGTGTGTCATTCCCCTATCCTTTAGATAAGGCGGATAAAAAAACCATAGCAAGAAAAGAAGAATACTGAATAGTAAAGAATTCTTTGGGTGAAGGATGTATTGATCGTGGCTATGGCAAGATAAGCGACAAACCTTATACTCTTAAGGAGGTGGTGAGTGAAAAATTGTCAAGCAATGCAGCTATTATTCTTGACCATGGTCCCGTCAAAGTATTTGCTTCATAAGACAATTTGTTGGGGCACACTTTTATGTGCGAACTGACTCGCTCTTTAGTCTGTTTTAACATTGTATTAGTATCAAACTTAAGGAAGTTAAGGACATATGCCCAATAGCAATTTATCTTATTGTTTTTTCTGCACCAGTTTGTATGCTCTATTTGTATGTTTATTTCATTCTTCTAAAGTGAAATGCCCTTTTTGTTTAGTAGTTGATTACTTCTGAATTTACTGGCATCACTAGACTAGTCATTCTTGACTGAATTTCTATGTGTTTGTATATATTAGATACTAAGAATGGTTCACGGCTTCATGCAACCCTTAACCTATTTCTGAATTTTATTTGTAGTTTACTCTTAGCAGTTAGCACAAATCAAATGATAGAATGTAACACTATTTGATTGATCTCTTCAAGAGACTATGTAGGTGGTTGCTGTGGGTTACTAGGACTTCTAACAGGAGCTATTTGGCGTTTAGCAACCATGGCTTGGAGCTAGTAGTCAAAATCAGGGCTCCTTTGTTGGCATCCCTTAGTGGAAGCAATTTCAGTCCATACCCTCGTTTAGAAATTGAAGACAGTCTCTAGTCTTGAGCCTTGTTCACCCACAAAAGTGTTTGATAAGTGGCAAACAAAAATTGAATTGTATTGATTACACTATTCGATGTAATGGAAGTGCCCTCTTGGAATATTTATTTGCTATAGTACGACCTCTTAGCATGTACGACTTAATCAATTTTAGAATGGATTTATTTATGGTGGATATGTTTTACTTTGTTAGCATGATTATATGTATCATATACCAGTGATTATATGCAAATGGTTCTAGTGTAATTTTACTGATTGCAAATGTTTCTTACTCTCAGGAATTCAATCTATTTATGATGCTAGACAAAGAAAATTATGTGCGTAAGTGGGGAATGCAGGACAAATTGTTTAGAGAATGAGAGGATAAGGATCCTTTTGACATTGAACCTATGAATGATAATGTAAATTTAGATGTGAATTCCAATAGGGACAATATAACAAGATTGACTAATGTAGCCTAAAGAAAATGATAAGACATTGTGACCAAATTACAAATTGGATGTGGCTATAAGAAAATCGTGCATAGCTTATAAATGGATTTATAAAAGTAAATTGACACTAAAAAATTGACACTAAGTTGTATTAAGACTATTTTTAGAATAGGAAGTTGTATTAAGACTTTATTTATTATGTATGAAAAATATTATTCATAAAACATAATAATTAAAATTTGTCATTTATAGTAATGTAATTTGCCAAACAGTTTTTGTTTTATTAGTTTTAAAAGTTGTTTTTTAAAAAAATTATCCAAACAAGTTTTCTATTTTCACTATTATAAAACTGTTTTTGAAGTTAAGTTGCCAAACGATTTTTCTATTTTTTGTTTTTAAAAACTGAACTTAAAATCATTTTTTAAAACAGTTTTGAAAAACAAAAACATAAAAACACCTCCAAACAACCTCTAAATTCTCTAATATATTGTTTTGATCATGAAATCAAACACTTGAAGTAGTATAATCCATATGAGGAGCCTGGTCTTGGCATCCTTCTTATCTGTAAGAACTTGTGGGGTTGCATGGTCCGTGTACACAATCAACTTGGCACCTCCAACGTCTCCTATGCGCCTCGAACGATGCCATTTAGATTGTGACCTAGAAGTTATTGTTGTACGAGAACTTGATCAATGGAAGATGATCACAACAACTCCCACCAAAATCCAAGACGTACGCTCTAAGCATATCCTCCAAGGTTTGAATCATTCCCTTTGATTGTTCATCTATCTAAAGAAGAAAGCCAATGGTCAAGCCCAATCGCATACCAGGGGCTTCCTAAAAAGCATTCCAAAATCGCAAAGTAAATTAGGACCCTTTGTATGAAATGATTGATGCTAGAACTCTCTGGAGTCTGAATATCTCATCAATGTACAAGCGGACATACTGTGATGCGCTAAAGGACGTCTTCACTAGAAAGAAACGTGCAAACTTGGACATTTTGTCCACTATCACCCAAATCAAGTCTATCTCAAGTTTATCCTGACCACAAAATCCATTCTCACTCTTTCCCACTTCCACTTTGGATTCTTTATATGCTGCAACAATCCTGTCAGTCTCTAGTGTTCAACCTTGACTTACTTGAACACAAAACATCATGACCCAGTCACCAACATTCTTCTTTATGCCTTACCACCAAAACAATTGTCTCAAATCATGATACATCTTCTTTGAACCTAGGTGTGTTGAATATATTGAAATGTAGGACTCCTCTAGAATCGTCCTCCCTATTCACCCACATCGAGCACACACAATTGACCCCCCATGTATAATAGGCCTTTCGATTGAGTGAGAACCCAAAATTTTTCCCCTTGCAAACTTCTTATATTAACTTGACTAGTTTGGGATTCTCTGAATCTTATTCATTGATTTGTCCTACCAGAGATGATTGAGCTCTTATATAGGCTAGAAAAATGCTTGTATCAGTAAGGTTGAACTACCCCCTTTTCCTTGAACTCGTGTATCACTCCTACTAGGGGCTACCTCCCTAGAGTTATGTGGGCTAGGACACCCATAGACTTCTTGTTAAGTGTATTAGCCACCACATTTTCCTTGCCTTGGTGATAAGAAGTCTTACTTCCATAATTGTAAGTCCAGAACCTTGGAGAAGATTTTAGAAGTTTGGTTTTTTAATGACAACAAATCAATCTTTTAATAAAATCATTTGAGAAAGATGACTAATTCATGTATCTAATGTTTATGATAAGTGTAAGTTCTATACATTGCAATTCGTGCTTTTAATTTTGTCAAAAACTCAATGAGAATATTAAAATGCAACTCAAATCCATATTCCTATGTAAAGTTTCTCTATTTCACGGGATTTGGATGAGTTTAATGCATAACATATCTCAGAAAGTGTTTTTGAAGTCTTAAGAAAGTTGCAATAGCTACAGAATGTTTCTATGCTATCAAGAGACTCTTTTTAACCTCATAATCCATTAGAAGGATCCTTTGAAGACAGCATGTGCCATGTCACTGGACAAAAAGGACAATAGTACTCTTATAGACATTTTCAATAGTGTGCCACCTACCAAAGGAATGCTACTTTGGAA
The DNA here is from genome assembly GCA_030441495.1 of Dalbergia oliveri. NCBI lineage: Eukaryota > Viridiplantae > Streptophyta > Magnoliopsida > Fabales > Fabaceae > Dalbergia > Dalbergia oliveri. The sequence goes on from JAMLFY010000010.1 coordinate 4,321,383, forward strand.
GGAAGATTGAAAGACCATTCCCCATGCAATAGATCTTATAAGGACACGTGTAGGGTGATCCCACAACATGGAATAATAGTTAAATTCAAAGACACCTATAAAAGGATCATTAGTTGAAGATGGGTTGGTTGGCAATACACAATACGAAGAACATATCTTGAGAAAGGTTAATCCTCTAAAGTTTTGAAAGTACTTTTTTGTTACTATTCTAATACTCATTGCTTAGCAAATATTCTCCTTTATGAGTTATTCTTTGTTAGAAGTCATCCAAATGAGTCTATACTCATTTGTAATATCTTGAGAGCTTGAGTGTTTATACTAAGAGTGTTTTAAAACACAAACCAAATCTTGATCTTGTATCCCTGACCTAGTAGTTGTCACTATGAGTTAGCTTGGGAGGCTAGGACAATACTACTTGTGGGTAGCTTGGGAATACTAGAGAAAGATTCTGTCTGTAAGCTTGCAGAAGCTCGTAGAATATTTGTTAGTGGAACTCTCACCAGTTGTGTTGAGAACCAAATATAAGCAAGTAATTGGTTGAGCAAGTATAAATCTCTTGTGCGATCTTCTCTATCTCTTACTTTAATATTCTGTTATATTTGTGCTTGTGTTTTATATTTCTATTTTTTATCATAAAGTTTATCTTTCTGAAGGACTAACTTTTCTTCAGCATTCTTTAAGTTTTTTGAACTTAAAAGTTTCTTGTTTAAAGTTTTAGAAAGAAAAATTTGTGGTAACACGATTCAACCCCATTCTTGTGTCCTTGTTTTCACCTACATTTGACACTAGAGCTTAGTCTCTAAGGGGTTGAGCAACCTAATAGTGGTAGAGACAAAGATTCTTGGATAAAATGGCCTTATACACTATGGACATTGCTGAAGGTCACTCTATTAACCATCCTCCTTTCTTCAAGTGGTGATGATTATCATTAGTAGAAGGATAGAATAAGACTCTTTATCGAGTCTACTACTTTGGACATGTGGGACATTGTTTAGAATGATGATTATATTCCTATAGAAGAGGTTAAACACAATGTCTTTGTTGAAGATGAACTCGGTCCACCTATGATAAGGATGGCTCCTAGACATTGATGGACAGATCAATAAAAGACCCAAGTGCAGCTAAATGCTAAAGCCAAGTATCTTCTAATTTGTGCTTAAAGCAAGATAGAGTACGACAAAATCATTATTTGTGATACTACTAAAGAAATCTATAATAGACAAGAAAGACGGCATGAAGGAACTGATCAAGTTAAGGCAACAAAAATCAGCACACTGGTTCATTAATATGAAATATTTAAAATGTTTGAACATGAGAATATTGATAAAATGACCACTAGATTTATGCACATTATAAATTTACTAAAAGGCCTTGGAAAGAGGTACAAACCAGAAGATTGTTAGGAGTCTACCTTTGAGATGGCTTCAAAGGTCATTGCCATAACAAAAGCTAAGGATCTAAAAAATTTCATTATGAAAGCTCTTATATGTCTCTAAAGACGTATTATGATAAGCTAAATTAAGCTCACAAATGTAAGTATAAAAATGCACGAGAAAGGGAGTAGAATCGTGTTTTGCCTATTTTCACATCTGAAACATTTAACAAAAGAACTATCAAGCATTAAGCTTGAAGTGCAGTGAAAATATGATTAGTTGTTTCAGAAAGTAGATCTCTAACGCCTATAGTATATAACAGAACCACTAAACTGATATATAGAGATAAAATAGTGTAACAGATAAAGTAAAAGAGATCAGGAAGAAGAAGATATGACACAAGTTTTTATACTAGTTCGGCCAAAACCGTCTACATCCAGGACTCAACACACATTGAGGTTCCACTAAACATCTTTGTCAAACCAGAAGAAGAACACGGATAGTCTTTACATTAGCCTTCCCAAGCTCTCATGTGTGACCAGAGACAACCCCCACTATCACAACCTGAGTAGTTATTCACTAGCCTTTGCAAGCTGAACAAAGTAGTTATTCACTAGCCTCTTCAAGCTGAACCTTGAGTAGTCTTGTACTAACATTTCCAAGCTAATCCGTGACAAGTAAACAACCCCTACTGTCACATTGAAATAGTTATTCACCAGCCTCTCCAGCCGTTCCTGAGTAGTCTTTCTCCAACCTCTCTAAGCTGAACCCATGATTAGTAGACAACACCTACTATCACGTTGAAAGTAATTATTCACCAGCCTCTCAAAGCTGAATCGAGTAGTCTTTCTCCAACCTCTTCAAACTGAACCCGTGACCAATAAACAACCCCTACTGTCACGTTGCAAGTACTCTTTGACTAGCCTTTCCAAGCTATCTCACACTGATCACTACCTGGATCAAGGATACAAAGGTTTGTGTCTAGGTTGCCACTCAAACTAACCTATACTCAAGTTTCCTTAAAATATACATGAATAACCTAGGATAACTTGAATGACTTCTTTCTATCATTTCTTCCTAGGAAGAACATATATCTATTCAAGAACATAGAAAGAAGATTTTTACAAGTAAGGAAATTAATTACATGATGTGATGAACCGTACAGGACATGAGAAGAGATTTTCAGAGTTTTCACTCTTATGTAGCATCAATCTCTATATCGTTTGAGCATAGCATCTCTATTTGTAGATGGTTTTTCTTGTGACCATGGCCTTTGATCAGATTTCCAAGTGATAACTGTTGATCATCCATTTGTGTCTTGGAAAAGCAATGTAGAAGATTAGCTTGTCTGTTGTTAACTGCAGAAGTCGTTGCAAGATTAAGGTTTCTGATGCTACTTCAAAAACTACTCTTACCTTCTGAATGTGGTTTCTGAAATCTTTCTTCTAGAAGCTGAGGTTGATGATCAAGATGATAGAAAAGATGTCTCGCTAGTTTGAAACTGGATTTGACTTTAAATTTGAATTTTTGAAATTCAAATTTCCCTCATTTTCTAGTAACGTTAATGAGTGTGCTGATTGAAGATAGTAGAATAGTTTAGATATCTTCATTTCATGTGTATTTTTTGAAGTTCCAGACCTTGGTTTCTTGTACTGATTGCTTTCCTTTCATCTGTAAGGCTTGTATGCGTACTTTGCAAGATATAATATTCGCTTCTATTAAGTTCAATCTCTTTATATGAGATAAATCATGTTTATACATGCAAAGTGAAATTATTCTCATTTCAAGTCCGTGTTATGCAATCTGGAAATACATGTATGCTATGTTAAGAAACTCAAGGTTGACATTAATCGTTCTTCAAAATTGTTTTCTTTAAATTGGTTTTGTTGTCATTCAAAACAAATTGTCTTAAAGCTTTCTGAAGGGTTCTGGAGTTAACAATCTCCCCCTTTTTGATGATGACAAACCAATTTGAAGAAATTTTTTTGAAGAGATATTGAAAGAAATAAAATTGAATATGTCAAGATGATAGCTATTCTTTTAGAACACCATGGGCTGTAACTATCAAGAAGTTCTTTTCTTAACGCATGATATGGATAGGTTCAAAATGTTTCAGCCTTAAGTGACTCAAATCAGAGCGTTTTAGATGCAAAGGAACCTTCTGAACTTACTCAAAATTTTGTCTGAGAAGTGTAGAGTGATATTGAAATAGATTTCTTTATTTAAGTCCTTTTTACACAGCTAGCTTGATTTTCAGTTATTTAAAGAAACTTTCTAAAGAAAAGCTTTCTATTGTAGAAAACAAGTAATACTTGTGATAATTTATCTTGATTAATTTCCATATTCAGCTTGTCCAAGCCAATATATCGAAAGCAAAGGCTGAAAAAGAAACATGATATAGCATGCATGATAAAGAGAAAATATACTGATGCTTATGTAGTTTCTGATGCTCAAAGAAACCTTGATACAAATATACCAACATGTTACTATGCGAGGTTTTTGAAGCTCATCAGGGATCAATCCCAAATATATCAAAGCAAAGCATAAAAGAGCTTTTTGTTATGAGCTATGAAACTTTTCCCATAAGTATCAGAACATGAAAGGAAACTAATTTTTATGAAGCAAAACTAAAAATGCTCATGATTTTTATGAAAATATACTCACTGATACATATGAAACAGGACACAACACATTATATGCTATATATGCACATCACACTCGAGAAGGTTTTGAGGCTCACAAACTGATCTTAATTGTATCAAAGCATATAGGAACAAGTTTCTAAATATTGTCAAAAACTCTACACAACTATATTTTGATCAAGTTATACGAAGCTTTAGAGAACATCTCATATGTGTGTTAGAGAGAATGTGTTTTATAAAAGCAGCATTTTAAGCATGTCATGCATATAGAAGCATATCAGATAGATGTGAGTATCAGAGCAACAAAAGAAAGATTTTGTGCTTTAAAAGATACTTCCCAGAGCTAATCACAAATACCCATGTGAGCTAAAAAAACTTAGCGTGCTAATGAATTAGCAAATCGGAGCACACACATAAGAGATAAGAAGCACACATACACTTATTAGCATGAGATATGAGTAGCTAAGCATAAGTAGGCATCAATATGAATAGAACTTCAAAGAAATAGAGCTTAAAATAGATAAACAAGTTTGTATAAAACAAATTGTATTATAACTTAACAGGATAAAACAAATTGTATAAAATAAGATAAAAAGTTTGTTAGAAATAAAAAAAATGTTTAAAACAATAAAAGAATATGCATGCTATAAAAACATTCTCTGTGCTCCCCTTCAGGATAAGCTCCCCTTGAATTCCATAGCACTTGATTTTCATCAAATCTTTTTTTCTCCCTCTTTAGTCATCAACAAAAGAAGTGTGCTGGGAATCATATACACTATCTTCAGCTTCATCGTCTCAGGTCTTGTAAAATCTCTTGATTGGTCTAAAGAATCTGAAGCTGGAGTCTTCATTTTGCCTCAAGCCAATCCTATCTGGAAGCTATCTCTCTTAGATGTCACAGGATGATCTGTTGATTTGAGAGCTTGCTGAAGCTTGGTTGAAGACGGATGAGGGAGGTGAAAGGGTGCCGATGATGGAGGCTTTAGGAGATAGCTCAGGAATGTCTAGGGGTATAGTCTCCTGAGACTTAGGCGATTTAGTCTATGTTTCAGCATGTGAGGAGCAGGAGGTGGAGAGGATGGAGCATGATCAGGACCAGAGGTGGCGGGAGTAGAGGTAAGCTTAGGGATAGGAGCAGGAGAAGTTTTGACCATTTGAGTTGAGGTAGAAGAGCAGCTTCTTCACCAAGAGGATCACCATCAACTGCTCCACCCTCTTCTTCTTCTATCTGAGTGATGCGGATGGAAGGAAGAGGTTGAGGCACCATTAGGATTATAGACACTTCTAGTTCATGTGCTTCCTCAACTGGTTCCTTAATGATAGGTTCCAGGGATGGCTCTTCATAGATTGGCTCCAGGGTGGAGAAAAATTCATTGACAAAGAAATTTAGTTCATCCACTCCTTCTTCTTTAGGTTGTGCTTCTAAGGCAATGGACTTCATCATGGATTTCATCAAATCACTTATTGTCATGAAGTCGTCATTATCACCTGAAGAAGTTACTTTAGGCTCCATGATTGTTATCCTTGTGGGGGCAGTGCTGGTTTAGTAAAGAAACTTGATTTCGACCTCATTGTCCCTTCGCGAGGTGCAGTTTGGATGGGAATAAAGGTAACACCAAACTACTGAGTCATGGGTCTTGCTGATTGGTTTTCAATGACAACAAAGGGCTCAGGAACAATAAGTTTTCTTCTACTTTTGCTAGACCCATGAATCCCTTTTGCCTGCTAAGTTCTCTTGCTTCTTCAAGCCTACGCTTTTCTTGAAGAATTATCGCTCTTTGAGAATTCTTTCTTCCTTTTATTCATCTTCAGAGGATTTAGATTCTCTTCTGCACCTCCTGGATGACCAGCATCACTCATGCCTTTCAGAATGAATGCTGCCCTGTTTACTCTCTTGGGCATATTCTCAGAGACCTTTCTTCAAATAGGGAGTTTGTCAGGTCTGCCGAGGTAACTCAATTTTGGACTCGTCCCCAGTTTTGATGCTTCAGAAGACTTCAAAATCTTTACTTACTTCTGCTTTTTGTTTGTCATTCTTTTACCCGTTGTTTGGTCCTAGGAGGATCTTCTTCTAATGTGCTTTTAGAACTGGTTACATGAATGATAGTCTTCCTTTTTTATCTTCCCTTTTCTACTCAATCTTTTTCTTCTTGACCTCAACAGTGGTTTTTCGCTTCAGTATCCTTGATTATAAAGCTTTTCTTTTTGGAGCTCATCTTATAGGAATAGATTGTGTCTTCTTTATTGTTCTGAAGGAGTTTATGGAGATTATCATAGAAGGTGTTCAAACCACTCTTCAGCAAGAAGGTATCTAACATGCTGGAATATTTTTGTTAGCAACATACCATAGGGAACTCCAGGAGTTCTTATTTTATCTTTGGTAATGGCACTGAGCATATAGTCCATTATTATTTTTGGAAGATTTACTTTTCTTTTGGACAGCAACAGAAAAATAACATACAATCCATGCCTAGAAGAACGTCAGGACTTCCCCACCTAGGAAGAATAGTAAATTAAACAATAGTAAACACTTTTCTCACCTTTCGGCTAAGCATAGAGGTTGTAATGTCACCTGGATGATGCTTTGTTGAATCAGTGAGACACTTTAAGACTTCTTCAGCACTCACCCTAAGTGACTTGAACCATTCTTCCTATGCTAAGCAATTTACTCCAGGAGGAGCCCCAGTTATTGTGGACAAGTTAGACAACCCTATCTCTATATAAGTGTCCTGATGGTGGCTTTGAGAGTAGTTCGATTCTTTGCCCCTAGATAAGCATAGAATGCAGTAATATTCTTGGAAACACCCTGAGATGTCTAGAAAGTGTTCCCAACCCTGGAAAGTAAACATTTCCCTTAGAATTTGGACCTAGTTTAGAAAAGATTTGTTTAGCCTCTTTCCAGAAGCTATCATCCTTTGAGAGAAGCTTTCTTCGTAAACATCCTGCATAATGGGTTCATTAAACATGACGAAAGTTCCCCTTTTGTGGATGAACTTCAATTTCTTTTCCTTCAACCTTAGTCAAGATGTGTATGGAAGGATTTACTGGAAAGGTTAAATAGAGAAGGTTGAAGCTTGAAGGATTTTGAGAGTGAAAGGTGAAGGTAGCAATTGCAGAGAAAAGAGTAAACGAGGAGAGGAAATTGTTCAGGTAACATATTTGAGGTTGAAGGTGATGGTAAAAAGGTGATGCATGAGAAGTGTGGGTTATTTAAGTGATGTAACATGACTGACTAAAGGTGAGGCAACATGGGAGAAAGAAAATCTAAAAGAGTAAAAATTATCCCGCCTTTTTCATCCCTTTCAAAAAGAGAGGTTTTTGACTCTTAAGATCATTTTCTGAAGGGCTTACTTTCTGAGCTTCACTATTCACTTTCCAACCCATCGGAGTCACTACATACTCAACATAAGCTCATCTTCATATACTGAAAATTATGACCTTTTTTCTCTTCTTTTTGATCATCCTTCTTTCTTTCTGAGTCTTGCAAACTGATTACTGTTCTTCAATAAGATCTAGGTCTTGCAACTGATATCTCTATATAACAACCAAAAGCTGATCTTGCAAACTGATATCTTCTGAGCTTGAAAATTGATGACTTTACCAGGGCTTCAGTTGGGAGTTATAAGTGGTGAATGCCCAGTGATATTTGTGCATGAATGCTTATGCAGATTTAAACACATTTAAGTTTAAAAGCTTTTTCAAGACACAAAAATGATTATCAGCTAATGGTTTTATAAATATATCTGACACTTGGTCTTCAGTACTCACAAATATTAACTTAACATGTCTCCCTTTTATTGAACACAAAAAAAAACTTTAACATCTATGTGCTTGGATCTAGAGTGTTTGATAGGATTCTTAACAAAATAGATAGCACTTGTATTACTATAGAGATAAGGATATTGACTCAAGTCATAATCTTCTAGCTAGTTCCTTATCCTCATTGGGTGCAACACATTTGCAGCAACTATATATTCAACTTTAGCAGAGAGAGCAATTTTATTCTGCTTTTCTTGAAAAATTATGTGATCAGCCTTCTTAAAAAAGACAGCAATAACTATTGGTACTTTTTCTCTTAACTTTATCTCAAGCAAAGTTAGCATCACAAAGACCTACAATATCACAAGAAGTACCTTTCTTGTACCATAAGCGACATTAGTAGTACCTTTCGTGAACCTATTCTTCAGCAACAAGGTACTTAGTCTATCATACCAACCTTGAGGAGCTTGTTTTAGACCATAAAGAGCCTTTGTTAGCTTGAAGACATGGTTAGGAAGGTCTTCAATCCCAAAATCTGAGGCTGCTTCATATATACTTCCTTAGAGAGGAATCCATTTAGAAATGCATACTTAACATCTATTTGGTAGACAGTGAATCCTTTGAAGGAAGCAAAAGCAAGTATCATTCTAATGGCTTCAAGCCTAACTACTGGTGCAAAGGTTTCATCATAATCAATTCCCTCTCCTGATTATAATATTGTGCAACCAAACTTGCTCTGTTCCATGTGATAGAGTCAGCTTCATCGAGCTTCTTCTTGAATATCTTTTTTGTCCTGATGATGACTTTTCAATTAGACATCCAAACTTTGCCTTTCTTGAACTCGGTCAACTCTTTTGCATAGCATTCACCTAACTTTGATCACTCAAAGCTTCTTTAATGCATTCAAGTTCAAAGGTGGTTATTAAAGCACAATTTTGATATATTTCTAAGGAATGACCTGGTTTTTCTCATACCCTTGGAAATGTCTCTATGAACTCTATCTTGAGAAATGTCTTTAAAACAGAAGTTTCCTTGTAGTTTCTGAACATTTAGATTCTTCAGCTTTCTTTCATCTTCAGTTGCTCATCTTTGTGTCCAGAAATATTACTTTCTTATTGCTTTGGAGTTCTGAGCAATGCTTTATGAAGAGTTGATGTTTTGGAGCTCATTTTTTGAAGACTTTGCTTTCATTTGCCTACTTTCTGAAACATCCTTGAGACTCATTTTCTAAGGATTTTTCACCAAGTTCTTTGAGATTATCAATAAGATCCTTCTTAAGCTTTTTCATCATCATACTTGAGATATTTTGAGTTCTTAGTCTTCAAGCTCCTCATTTACTCTTAGGTTCAAGACAAGTGTCTAGAAAAGTCACCGTCCATTTGTTCCTTGGTACTCCAGCCCATGGACCTTATTAGACATACCTAATAGGAACAATTTTTGGTTTTGGTACCTAAACTATCTTGGATCCTTTTGGTTAGCTTTTGAGGAAGAGATTTCTCAACCATAACAGATTTCTTTCTCAAGAACCATTTCTCTGTGGGTGTCCCTTCTTATAGGAGAGAGTCCAAGAGACAAAGTTTATAGATCTTAAATGAGGTCGCATTACTTTATCTTTTCTATTTCCTCTTTATATCTCAAACTAGTTTTCTAAAACATAGCCTCTGACCTTCAGCATAAGAACAAGGTTTTTGAACATTTATCATTTGTTCTAGGTCAGTATTAGAACCGTGAAGCCTTTTCAAATATAGAAATAACTTTTTGATATTTTTCTCAATTCTTTTGGAAGCTTCAGTTTTAAGGAATAGAACTTGAGAAAAAAAAGACTTTGTAATTTTTCTTTCTTAAGCTTAAGCTTTTCAGCTTTAGGCTTGATCTTCTCAAGTTTCAAAGCAACCTTTTGTGTTTTCTTTACCTGGTTAAGATATTTAGAGGAGTAAGCTTGAGAATTTTCTAGCAACTCATCATACAATGCAAGTACTAAGTAATATGAAAGGTTGAGTTCAAATAAACTTACCTTACATTCCTCTGTTGAAGTGTACTCAACCATGAAACAAAAATGTGCAACATCTTCTAGCTCATCAAGACTTTCTAACCCATCTTTTCTTCTTCAAGTTACTCCAGGTACCCATCATGCCTTTCTTCTTGAACACGAACCTTTTCTGTGATACCATGAGCTTGGAGCAATATGATTCAAAATGACTATTCTTACCAAATATAGCAGGTTTCTCTTTCAAGATTTTACTTGCTCTTTTTGCTTTCCTGAGATTGATGTATCTTCCTTTCTTTGCTTAGTCTTCTTAGGTTTTTGATCTCATCACTATTTTCAATCTAGATTCTTCATAGATCTTTTCTCTTCATTTGAAGTTTTAGGAACTTTCATTGCTTTAGCTTTGCACTTCTTCTGACATAAAAATTTTAGGGCTAAAGACTTTTAAGACGTTTAAGATCTTCAAGCAGCATGCACCATCTATCCCATATTTCCTTTCTCATGTCACAAGCAACAAATGTGTCATATTTATCTCATCTTAGTGCATATATGAGCAAGAGCTTGGCTTAGAATTTCAATTGAAATCTTTCTTTTTATTATTCTTGTCCACCTGCTCCTTGGGACTCATCTTAACATTGAGTGTGCCTTGACATATCCTAAAACCTCATTAGACAAAGATGGTCAGTTGATAGAGTGATCTCCTGCAATGTGGATTCATGTCATTCTGTCCCCTTATCTTTATCCTTTACAATCATTGGATTGCTCAACCCCTTAAGGGCTTGGCTCTGGTACCACTTGTAGGTATAAAAGTGTAAGAGAAGGAGGGTTGAATCATGCTTGACCTCTTTTACATCTGAAACATTTAACAAAAGAACTATCAAGCATTAAGCTTGAAGTGCAACATAAATAAGATTAGTTGTTTTAGAAAGTAGATCTCTGAAGCCTATAGCATATAACAGAACCATTAAACTAATATATTAGCAGATAAACTACCATAACGGATAAAGTAAAAGAGATCAGGAAGAAGAAGATATGACACAAAATTTTTTTATCCTGGTTCGGCCAAACTGCCTACATCCAGGACTCAACATATATTGAGGTTTCACCAAACATCTTTCTCAAACTAGAGAAAGAACACAGATAGTCTTTACAGTAGTCTTCCCAATCTCTTATGTGTGACCAGGAGACAACCTCTACCATCACAACCTGAGTAGTTATTCACCAGCCTCTCCAACTTGAACCTTGAGTAGTCTTGTACTAGCCTCTCCAAGCTAACCCCGTGACAAGTAAACAACCCCTACCTGTCACATTGAAAATAGTTATTTATCATCCTCTCTAAGCTGAACCGAGTAGTCTTTCTCCAGCCTCTCCAAGCTGAATCCGTGACCAATGGACAACCTTTACTTTACGTTGCAAGAAGGATTAGCCTCTCTAAGCTATCTTACATTGATCACTAATGGATCAAGGACACAAAGGTTTGTGTTTGGGTTGCCACTCAAACTAACCTATACTCAAGTTTCCTTAAAAGATACATGAATAACTTAGGATAACTTGAATGACTTCTTTCTATCATTTCTTCCTAGGGAGAACATATATCTATTCAAGATTGTAGAAAGAATATTTTTACAAATAAGGAAACTGATTACATGATGTGATGAACCTTGCAGGATATGAGGAGAAATTTTAATAGAGTTTCCACCTTGTGTAGCTTCAATCTTGTATCGTTTGAGCACATCATCTCTATTTATAGATGATCTTCCTTGTGACCATTGCCTTTGATCAGATCTCCAAGTGACACGTGTTGATCATCCATTTATGTCTTAGAAAAGCATGTAGAAGATTAGCATGTTTGTTTGTTAGAGCTGTAGAAGCCATTGCAAGATTGAGGTTTTGATGCTACGTCAGAAACTACTCTTATTTTCTAAATGTGGTTTCCAAACTCTTTCTTCTAGAAGCTGAGGTTGTTAATCAAGATGGCAAAAGAGATGACTCGCTAGTTTGAAACTGGGTTTGACTTTAAATTTGAATTTCAAAAATTCAAATGTCCCCATTTTCTAGTAACATTCAACGTTCCACATTAAAGTGAGCTTTCTGACGTGAGGTATTAATTCCTTAATGATTCTTGGGTCTTCTTGTCTTCAATCATGGCTTATTAATGAACAAAACATTGCGAGTGTGATGATTGAAGATAGTATAATACTTTGGCTTTAGTTTTTGATAAATATCTTTATTTCAGTTGTACTTTCTTAAGTCCCATCCTACTTTCTAAAGTCCTAGACCTTAGTTTCTTGTCCTGATTGTTTTCCTTTCATCCGTAAGGCTTGTGTGCATACTTTGCATGATATAATATTCACTTCTATTAAGTTCAATCTCTTTATATGAGATAAATCATGTTTGTACATGCAACGTGAAATTATTCTCGTTTCAAGTCTGTGTTATGCAATCCAAAAATACCTATATGCTATGTTAAGAAACTCATGGTAGATATTAGTTGTTCTTCAAAGTGTTTTCTTTAAATTGGTTTTGTTATCATTCAAAACATATTACCTTAAAGCTTTCTAAAGGGTTCTGAGCTAACGACGAAGACTCATTTATCAAGAACAAATCTGTTGCTCTAAAACCCTCATATGAAAAGCAAAACTCAGGAAAAGCCTTGAAGATCTGAGGAGTCTAAGGATGATGAATTTTCTGAAGAAGATTCTGATGAAGAAGATGCTGAAATATCCTTGCTAGTCAAAATGATAAAGCAGACCTAGAAAGGGAAGCTCAAGAGAAAGGTTCAAGCTTTTGAAATGACAAAAATAGAAAGTCAAAGCATGAAAATATAAATTACTATCATTGTGGAGAAAAAGGGACATGTCAAAACTGATTGCCTAAAGCTTAAAGGAGTCTAGAAAAAGACTTTTACAAAGAAGAAGGCTATGCTAGCAACCTGGGATGATTTAGAGGAACAAAATAATGCTAGCCATCTCAAAACTGATTGCAAACCTATATTTCATGGCTGATTATGCTTTTGCAAAAGAAAATGAGGTAAAATTCTTTAAATTTGAAACTGAATTATCCTATCGAGAGTTATCAAAATTATGTGATGAACTTCTGCAAACTATCAGACACTTTAAACTCATTATATTTCTATGAAAAAAACTTTCAAAACTTATCTTCTGAATTAGAGAAAACTAAATTAGAAATGAGAAATTAAAGCATGAGAAAAATGAGCTTTTGAAAGAAAATAACCTTCTGGAGGTCATAAAAAATGCTTTAAAAGTCAAAGCTTCTCAAAAGGTTTAGAAAGTATTTGAAGAAGTTTCTAACATAAAAAAAATCACAATCTGATTTAGAATAATGGTTAGTGGGTCTAAGTATTTAGATATGATGCTTAGAGGAAACATACCATATTTTGAGAAAAGTGGCTTTGGTTGTGAAAGTAATAGATGAGGAAAAACCAGAAGGTTCATCAAAGAATAATGCTTTATGTATTTTATGCTTTAAAAGGGACATTTCCTGATAAACGCCCTATGAAAAATGAAAATGTTAACCTTAAAAAGTTCACTAACCCAAAAGGAACCAAAAAGGTGTGGGTACCTAAGGTGAAAATGGCTTTTGATGCAGGTGCATCTTAAGACATGTGCTAGAAGAATGACAAATGGTATATAGACAGGACATATGACTGGAAACAAAAGGTGCAGAAAAATTAGACTAAAGAACGGTGGATGTAAATTTGGAAATGGAGTAAAAGCCTAAGTTACTAGTATAGATAATGTTGGTAAGGATGACTTGATACCATTTTAGATATTCTTTTGGTCAAAGGTTTTGCTCACAACTTTCTTAGCATCAGTCAATTTTGGGACCAAGGTTATAAGGTTGAGTTTGAATCCAAAGGCTACAAGAGTGTTAAATCCCATTTCTGGAAAGATCATTCTTTTTGGTAATAGGCATGACAAAATTTATGTGTTGTACATGGATGATCAACTAGATCAGAATGTAAAATGCTTAAAATCATTTCTTAATGAAAAGTGACTATGGCATAAGAAGTTTGATCATGCTCGTATGAGAATGGTCTCTATCTGAAAAAGAGCTAATTGGAGGTTTTCTTAAAATCAATTATGACAAGGATTCAATTTGTTATTTCTAGGAAAAGGGAAAACAAACTAAATGCTCCTTGCATAGTAAAAATGTAGTCTCAACTACAAGATCACTTGAACTTTTACATATTGATCTCTTTGAACCAACTAGAGTTTCTAGTTTAGCTGAAAGAAATACAGCTTGATCATTGAGGATGATTACACATATGGGCTCTCTTTCTTGCTCATTAGGATGATGTTTGTGAAACCTTTGAAACCTTTTCAAAATGTGTTCAAAATGAAAAAAGTTCCTCAATTACTTCCATTAGATCAATTTATGGCGGTGAATTTGAGAACCATGCTTTTGAAAGGTTTTGTAATTAAAATTGCATTTCTCATAGTTTCTCCTCCTAGAACACCTCATCAAAATGGGGTTGTAGAAAGAGAATATATCACCAAGAAATGACCATAACTGTAACACCCTGAAAATTACTTAAAAATTAATTTGAGTTTTTTTAGTCATAATTTTAAAAATATAACAGTTTAACAACGATGAGGGTGGCCCAACGGATATTAAAAAAAAAAAAAATTTCGGGCCGGGTGAATAATAACCTTGCGGGCCCCACTAGTCCACCGGAGCTGAAACCCTAGATTCGGCCAGAGGTGCCCGAAATTAGGAAAACATGGGAATAAGGTTAGAAATAGGTGGGAATGATAATTTTATACTTAAAATTAATTTTTGGGCAATATCGGTTCAATCGGGTAGTGTTTACCTCGGTAAAATATCGATATATAGTTTCTTACATTGAATGAAACTTGCAATGCAAGTTTGCCACCCAACTAGACAAGTGTGTGGCTTAGAAGAAGCCACACCATTGCCACTTTATTAGGACTAATAGGATACTTACAAAAAATTACTACATTTATCTTTAAGAAAAAAAAAACATTTTGTACTTGAAATTATTATGCATTTTGTCACAAACTCATAAAATCAATATCTTATCATTTCCTTTCTTGAAAATTCGGCCAGCACACTCCAAGAACCTCTCCTCCATTATTCTTCCTCTCAAACTCCATTAAAAAGCTTGGAGCTTCATAAACCCTAGCCTAAACTTGATAAAACCTCAAGATCTCTTCACAAAACATGTTCTACACCTCAAGACCTACAAATCTAACCGATTGGAATTTCATTTCCTCACCAATCCTTACTTGTCTATCTTCACCCTCACTGAATTAAGAAGGAGTTTGATTGATTTGAGGAGCTTTGAGGAGCAAGAAGACAATCTTAGAGCACCTTGGGGCCAAGGAGTCATTAGTTCACCAAAAGTAGGGTTTCTGTTGTCTTTCTTTGTCAAATTTTTCTGATCTGTTTTGGCTTGAGCTAGGTCAGAAATTTCTGGTTATGTTAAGTGATATTATGTTGATATTGATGTATTAATTTTGGTAGTGTTTGGATGGTGTTAGAAAATGGTTTTTATCAAAAGAAATTTGGACTAGGCTGCTGGATTTTTGGTTTTCCTGAGGTAGAGTGTGTACGAATTTTCTGGTATATTTGTTGGTGTTTTCATGAGCTATAAAATTATATGTTGGAGATAAAATAACTACATGAATTTTCTTGGGTGTTGAATTTAAAGTTTACTACCTCAAAAAAAAAATCAAGAACTGAAATGTGACTGATGCTGTCTTGGTTGTTGAAACTGAAGCAATAAATTTGTCCGAATTTATTAACATACAAATTGATTGAATTAGCCCATGCAATTTTTACATGAAGCTAGTAACATATTAAAGTATCACTGTAAATTTTCTTGTGCCTTGATTTCATCAATTACTAGGGTTAAAAAGTTTTGAAACTGGTCTGACTTTGAATTGGTGGCCCCTGACCACTAAATTTGTACATTTTACTAAAGTAGCTATAGAGCTCTATTTGTCCTAAAATTTTTACAAGTTATTCTAGACACATTGAAGTGTCATATAGAATTTTTGTGGCTCTTGAAATGGCAGTTTGAATACCTACTTGTAATGTAAGCATGCTTTTGAGAACAAAGTATTTGATGTTAGCTATTTGGCCATATGACTTGTGACACATAATGCATGCTAGAGGAAATAAAGAGTGGTTTATGAGACATAATTGAAATTGCATTATGAATGAAATACCTACATGTGGCTTATGCGTGCATTTGTGAAAAGAGAATATATATGAACTTAAATTGTGCATGTTCTGACATATGGACAAAACAAAAACAAGACTTAGATTTAATGAGGGAAGGAAACAAAAAAGAGGAACCTCCCTAAATATTTTGAGTCGATAGACGTATCGGCTAGGAATAGATTTGTGTGTGATTCGGAAATAGAAAAAATGAAGTTCGATGATCACGTATAGGATTAAGCTCGTCCTAAGCAGACTATTTCCCTTGTGTGGTGTGAACCACTATAGATACCATTTGGTATAAATTATTTATTGTGGGATAGTCCACGACAAATACCCGTTGGGTATAACTAAGTCTTTCCTATGTCAATGAAAAGAGAAAATGCACTGACTTGATTTCTATGGCCATAAGTGGAACCATGTCACATTGAGAGAAGTTTACTGCACGTATTATATGCCTACTCATCTTACTCTAGATTGGCTGCCTTGGGATTATTTATTAATTGTTGAAACATTATGATATATGTGCTCCAAGGGATTGATTATTAAAAGCTACCCACTTCGGAAGGATGATTTTAGAACCTTAAAATGAATCTTTAGTTTACATTGTATGATCACATTTTCTTGATAAACCGAAGTGGCTTGGGCGATGACGATGATATAAATTTTTCGTATATATTTGGGGATGCCCTACTGAGAATTATGTAATTCTCACCCCTATGTTTTTGTGTTTCCATGTCGCCTCCAGGTTAAGCCAGGACTATGATGCCTACGTAAAAGGACTCGGAATGGCAATAGTGTCATAGTAAATGTTTTTATTATGCTGTATTTAGTGGAATGGATATGTATGTAACTACATTAGAGAAGTGATATGTACTAAAGCTCATAGAGGAGCTTCCTCTTGTACTTAGTTGTGTATTCAATAAAGGTTGTATTTTCTTTGTTATATATATTTCAATAGAATTTTGCTTAGTTATTACACACGTAAATCGAGCTTTCTATAGATATTTAAGAAAGGTCTACTAATTAATAAGTAACAACTCTCGAGTACAATGTCATGACTTAAGGGTGAGGTTGTACTTGGGAGGATGTTACAATAACCATGCTTTAGAAGGTGGTTTATCAAAAGCATTTTAGCCAGAAGCTATAACCACTTTCTATTACATTTAAAATTGTATTTTCATGAGGCTAATTCTTAAGAAAACACCATATGAGCTTTGGAAAGGCAAGAAGTTTGACATGTCATACTTTCATGTTTTGGATGAAATTGTTTTATACTTAACACTAAGGACAAGCTTGCAAAGTTTATCCCAAGTTTGTTGATGATATTTTCTAGGATATTCTTCTATCTCCAAAGCTTACAAGGTATACAACAAAATATATAAAGCAGTGGAGGAAACCATTCAAATCATATTCAAAGAAATCAAACATGATCTGGATCAACAGAATGAAGTTTTTGGAAGATGAGTTTGCCAATCTGAATTTGGGAGAAACACAAACTTCTATTTCAAATGAAGCTTCATGCCTTGTTGTTATTACATGTTTTTGAACAAACACAAGATGAAGATGTATCTGAAGAACCATTGAAGCTTATGAGGAAGCTCCTTGAATGCAAAACTATAGAAGAGTATCAGATTTGATGGCTGTCTCTCAAAATCAAACTTTTGGAGATACTTCTCAAGGAATTAGAACCAAATCTTCCTTCAAAAATGAATCCAGCTATGCTTTCACATGGGAAATTGAACCTGGGTGCATAGAAGAGGCTCTTAGTGATGAAAACTGGATCCTTGCCATGCAAAAAAAAACTAGATCAATTCGTGAAAAGTAAAGTTTGGACTGAAAAGCCTAAAGGAAAATCTGGTTGAATCAAGAAGGGTGTTCATAAACATGCTTGATAAAGCTAGAAATGTTATTAGAAACAAAGCAAGGTTCATTGCACAAGGTTATAATTAACAAGAAAGGATTGATTATAGTGGAACTTTTATGCCAGTTGCTAGACTTGATGCTATCAGAATGTTGTTGGCTTTTGTAGCACATATGTTTTATGTAACATCCTCCTAAGTGTAACATCATCCTTAAGTCATGACATTATACCTAGAAGTTGTTACTTACAGATTAGAGACCTTAATTTCTTAAATATCTATAACAAGATCGGGTAAATTGTGTAGTAACTAAGTTGTAATTCTATCAGAAACATATAGAAGGAAATAAAGTATACATTAAGTAGAAATACAAATACAAGAAAAAGCTCTGCTATGAGCTCTTATATATGTCCTCTGTTTACATAATTACAAATTGTAACACCCTAATATTTAACCCAACACGCCTATGACGTATTAAGATTAATTATTAGTTATTACTTCCTTTTTAGAACTCATTTGTGAAATTACTTAGCGAAAAATAAGGGTAAAATTTTTTTTGAAATGGAATACGTAAAACAAAGTGCGAGCCTTCGCATACCATATAAAAGAAACGTAAAGCGGAAGAACAAATAAATCATGCAAGGCAAAAGCAATAAGGGACACCTCAATCATAAAAACATCCATCATAATATTAATCATAATAGTTTAGTACATCATTCTGGAACAAAAAGGAAAACATAAAGTCATACCCATATAAGTGGGAGAGCTTGTAGTATAAAAACATAAAATACATGAAAACATAAAATACATGAAAACATAAACAGGAGACATACAACAACTAATACATGGAAAAACACTCACAAGATGCTACCAGCTAAAAGACCCTCTCCTCTAAAAAGCCTCCTGAAGACGCTACTCCTCGAGAGGGAGATGTAACCCGCAACTGCCGAAGCTCCTCGATGTGGCCCAACGAAGAGGGAGCGTTGGCATGTGGATCGGTAGAGGAACGTGGCCTCCTCGGTGAGGGCGCCTCTGGGACGTACATGCCTCATAGGCCTCGCTAGAGACCGTGTCCTTGCTACCCCTACCGTCGGCCAAGGGCACCAAAGGGGAGGAATTCTCCGATAGGGTCAGCTGGGAGTCCTCAGGGTCCCCCCTGGAGCGATGTATGAGGGGCACGTACTCCAGATAGTCACGCATCGCTGAAGATGATGGTCGGGCATGGCGGTTCCGCCCGTCACTGGTCGCGTCCTCTCAAAAATCAAATCATCGCCAAAGGGAGAGGTCAGGGTGAAGCGAAAGCTAGAGACTGGAAAAGCAAACGGGCGTCCTAGGTATGCAAAAATGCGCACAGCACAACGACCCTCGAAATGGTAAGATTGGTGATCCGGATCGTAGTGCAGCTCCCACGGGCGCATCAACAAAAATCACGAACGACGCCATCGCAGCTGAAGACGTAACGAAAGAGAAACAGAGAGGGGTGAGAATCTTGCTAAAGAATCTCGAGGGACAACCTCTATCCTAGTGTCATCGTTTCCGTCCCAGGAACCTTGGATTTATTATAAAAAGGTTAAACATGCAAAGGTTCATTATGAGATTTTCATAGAGATAATTATCCAAGGTCCGTGTCTTTTATGATGAATCTTAATGCATGTATGCAGCATAGCAGAACATGAATGCATGGCAATACTTTAGGCAAACCAAACAATAATTAATCATCATATAAGTGGCATGTAACTTCTCATGAACAACATTTCCTTCTTCTCAAACTTGTGACATTGAGTATCATAATAGTAACCGCACCCCTAAAACTAGGCTATGAGCTCATACCTTAACTAGTCGTCACTAGTTCCTACTTATCCTCTTGATAAGCGAATCATAATCATAATCATAATAATCCCGACTCCTAGAGTGCGGGTAGGGGCCTAAGGATCACCCATCATGGGACTTTTTCCTTCTTCGAAACGCATCGACTGGTTAAGACCAGCGACTTTGTCCATTTTAGCAAGCTAATGTCGATGCCCTCACGGTTTTACCTTCTCCTCACCGTGGCAGGAGAAGTACGTCTCGGCATGTCACATTAAACATCTTATTTTCAAAACTTTCTTAAGCCCCTCAAATTTGACGAAAATTCGCAGCATAACGACTGCACCCCAAATTTCCTCAAATTTGAGTCATGCCACATAACTCACATAATGCATGTTGTCTCATAAATTCCTTAATCAAATAAACCTTTCAATCATAAAAACATACTTTCTCTAATTCATTTGTCTTACATAGTCTCATGCATTATGCCCATAATGTACCAAAATCATCATCACAACACACCATGAATCCTCATGTTCTCATACTCATGACATTAACACATTCATACATAACACCAGCATACTCGCTCGGTCTCATTCTCACATCACACTTCCTATCTCATATTGTTTTATGTGGCCCTTATGGGCCTTAAACTTATGTTCTAATTATTCTAAACCATATACATCTTTCTTACACCCAAGAGATTGTCCTCATCACACGCTTCTTAAAATTCCAGGAGGTCTACCCATCCAAAACCCTAAGCATTACGGCTGAGTTCTTTTGTGATGAGCCCTAGAAAGATGCATCTTTGTGGCATAGGTAGCCAATCAATTCATATAACTTCCTTAACCCAAGTCCCATACCTATAGAACTAGATCCCTCTCATTCCTGTGCTAGATTCATTCATGTACCCCTCGCTGGAAAGGCAGAGCCTCCTGTCCGTGCCCTCTTGCAGCGATCACTCCCCTCCCCCGCATTACATGCCCACCAGCTCCGCTTGGTTCTATAGGATCGTACATCTGGATCCTCAAGTTCCAAAGGAGAGGGAACCTAAGTCTGGTGGATGAACCATAAGTGATTAAGGCGTGATTAATGGCCCGATGATATTCCTCGCGGGTGTCATCGGGCAGGAGAATCGCTCCACCACATTCGTGTGGTTGAGATGGTCACACTTGGCTCAGCAGAGTCTAATCCAGGATGCCGGGACGAGGGCAGGTGTTCGTTGTAGAAGGCACCAAGGCTCCTCCAGCGGGGGGATGAATGAACCAATCACACACGTCAAAGGACTAAGTCTGGATAGGTATGGGACTATAGTTAATGATGACTTATATGAATTGATTGGTCCTATCACAAGATGATCGTTTTCAGGAGCCTATTACGAAAAACTCCATAGTTAAGTGTGCTTGACTTGTAATTTTCATGGGTGACCTCCTGTTTTCCCATGAATGTGCAGTGAGACAAAGCACGCTGAAAGCCTGCTTGGTTTGTGGACAGTTGTACATCCTCATTAATGGATTGCCGACTCCCACAAACCAACACAGGTTTTCCGTGCTTTGTCCTCACTCACATGCTTCCTGGAAAACTTCCCAGGAGTCACCCATCCCAAAATTACCCCAAGTCAAGCACGCTTAACCTGCAAGTTCTTTCATGATGGGCTCCGAAAAGAAAGATGCATCTTTGTGGCATAGGTAGTACCAATCATTCACATAAGCTCCTAACTGTATAGTCCCATACCTATACAACTTTTCCTCTCATTCGGTGTGTAATCGGTTCATTCATGTACCCCTCCGCTTGGAGGCAGGAGCCCTCCTTGTCCGTGCCCTCTTGCACCTTGATTACTCCTCGCCATGTTACATGCACCAGCTTCCGCTTGGTTCGTCCCGAACCACACCGTACTGGGAGAGGTGCAGGCCGATACCATTTGTAACATCCCCTCCGCTTATGGATTGCATATTGTCCCACAAACCAACACAAACCTTTCAACGTGCTTGTCCTCACTCACATGCTTCCTCAAACTTCCAGAGGTCACCCATCCCAATTACCCAAGTCAAGCACGCTTAACTTGAGTTCTTTCAATGGGCTACCGAAAAGAAATGCACTTTGTGGCATAGGTAGTACCAATCAATTCATATAAGCCCTCCTTAACCATAAGTCCCATACCTATATAGACTTAGATCCTCTTATTCCTGTATCGTTCATCATGTACCCTCCGCTGGAGGCGGCCGCTCCTTGTTCGTGCCTTCTGGCATACGATCACTCCTACCCGTCCCGGCCACATGCCAAGCTTCCGCTGGTTCGTCCCGAAATATCTAGGTCCTGGAGAGGTGCAGCTCTAAGACCATTTGTCCCGCCGCTTTATGATCTTAATCCAACATTACATTTGTTTCAGTTTGTGCTTCCTCACCTTCGTAGAAACTTCCCAGGGACCATCCAAAATTACCCCAAGTCAAGCACGCCAAGGAGTCTTTCGTGGGCTACCGAACAAGATGCAGCTTTCCTTTTGTAGCCCATCAAAAATAACTCACTTTGAGTGTGCTTGACTTGGTATTTGGGATGTGATTGGAATTTTCCAAAGCTTGTGAGTGAGGACAAGCACTGAAAGAACCCGTGTTGTTTGTGACTGTCGCAACATAAAAGGATGTTACAAATGGATCATAATGTAACATCCTCCAAGTACAACCCCATTCTTAAGCTATGATATCGTACGAGAGTTGTTACTTGTTCCACGGACCTCTCTTAATTATCTATAGCAAGCTCGATTTACGTACGAGATAACTAAGCGTAATTCTATTAAAACATATTACATGTAAACATCAAGTTTATTAAACATACAGCTAAAATACATAAGGAAGCTCCTTTATGAGCTTTAGTACATATTCTTCTAATACATTTACATACATACTCATTTCACTAAGTATAGGAGAATAAACAGTAACTACTACACTATAACAATCCTACACTCCTTTGCATAGCAGCATCATCATCCTCTGCTTAACCCTAGGCGACACGGAAACAAACACATAGGGGTGAGAATTTTATAATTCTCAAGGCAACTCCCCAATCACAATCATAATGTCATCGTCATCGCCCAAGCCACTTCGGTTTATTAGTAAAATTGTGAGCATGCAACATATATCAAAGGTTCATTTTTAAGTCCAAAAGTCATCCTTCCGAAGTGGGTAGCTTTTAACAATCAATCAGTACATGTACATATATCCAGTTCAAACACATAGTAAGTAAATCTGGTTAAAGGATTTCATATGATATAGGTGATACATATGTTAAATAGGAAAGTTATCTCAAAGTGACTTGATTTCCATCATGGCCATAGAAAGCCAATTAGTGCATTTTTCTCTTTTCATTGACATAGGAAGACTTAGTTATACCCAACGTATTAGTGGACAACTCCACAATAGATCCGTTTATACCCAACGGGTATTTATGGTGATCACACCACACAAGGGAAATAGACTTGTAGGACTAAGCTGATTCCTATACGTGGTCATCGAACTTCATTTTTTATTTTCAAATCCCACAAGACTATTCCTTGCCATACGTCTTTCAACTCAAAATAAATTTTGGGAAGTTACTACTTTCGCCTTCCCCTCATTCAATCTAAGTCTTGTTTCTATTTTGTCCATATGTCAGAACATGCACAATTTAAATTTATACATCCTTATAATGGCATCATATACTTTTCTCTTTTCTCAAATGCATACATAGGCCACATATAGGCAATCATTCACATTGAAATTGTCATTCTTTTCTCATACTTCAATCTTTAAAATCTATAGCATGCATTAACATGTCATAAGTCACATGGCCAAATACTTAATATCAAGTACTCATGTCATACTAGAAGCCAAAGTGCCATTACATTCTCAATTCAAAGCATTGTTCCATTCCCAGCACAATGGGAGAGTTACGGTCCTAGGCACAACATTTCATTATCATATCAAATAGCCATTTCAAGAGTCACAAAAATTCTGTATGACACCTCAATTTGTCTAATAATCCGTAAAAATTTCAGGACAACAGAACTCTAGCTACCTCTTAAAATGTACAAATTTAGTGGTCAGGGGCCACCAATTCCCAGACCAGAACCGAGTTCCCAATTTTTAACCCTAGCAAATGATTGAATTAATTCACAATAAAATTCACAGTGACACTTCAATATATTAGTAACTTTTGTAAAAATTGTATAAGTTCAATCATTTGCTATGGTAATAAATTCGGACAAATTTACTGCCTTAAGTCTCAATCAGGACAACATCTGCCTTATTTCGATTTCTGATTTTTCTGAAGCACCAAACCTTAAAACTAACACCCAAGAAAATTCAGGTAATTATTTAAGATGTTTAATCCAACATATAATTTTTATAGCTCATGAAAACACCCACAAATATTCCAGAAAATCGTGAACCACTGCTGCCTACAGGACAACAGAAATTCCAGCAACCTAGTCCAAATTTATTTTGATAAAAACCATTTTATGACACCATCCAAACCCACCACCAAAATTCACACATCAATATCAACATAATATCATCCAATATAACCAGAAATTTCGGACATAACTCATCCAAAACAGATCAGAAAAATTTGACAAGAGAAGGCAAGAAAAACCCTACTTGTAGTAACCTATTAGCTCCTTGGCTTCAAGATTAATCAAACTTGATTCCTCCTCCAAAGCTCCCAATCCCACTCCAAACCCCTCTTATATCAGTGATGTGTGAGGTGCAAGACAAGGTTTTGATGAGGAATGGAAATTTTATTCGGTTAGATTGGTAGAATTAGGTGTAGAACAAGTTTTGTGAAGAAGTTTGAGGTTTTATCAACTATAGGCTAAGGTTTTTGGGATTGGAAAGCAAATTAAGCTCTTGAGAAATGAAAAATGGAGTTTTCTGCTGCTCCTTGATGCATGGCCGAGGAATGAAGCTTCAAAGGTAAGCTTTTGGTGTGATATTTATCCTTTAGTAATATTAGATATTATGTAATATAAAATCCTAATTATTAAAGATAGAAATTAGAATGATGGCTAGGATTTAATCTTGCTTTCCAAGATTAAATCTTAGCCTTACACTTGGGTAGAAAGGATAAACAATATCCTTTCATAAATATTAAACTATCTTTTGTTAAAAATCGCACACCAAATTTCCGAACGGGTAAACACCTTATCCATTAAACCGATATACCCGAAAATTAATTTTAAGTATAAAATTATCATTCCCACCTATTTCTAACCTTATTCCTATGTTTTCCCAATTTCGGGCACCTCGGACCAAATTTAGGTTTCAGCCAAGGCTCTTGGCAGTAAAGTTACTATTCACCAGCCAAAATTTTTTTTTTTTTAGGTGCGTTGGCCGCCCATCATTGATAAACTCTTAGATATTTGAAATTATGATTAAAAACAAATTAATTTTTAATTAAATTTTAGAGTGTTACATTTTATGCTTTGGCCCTTATGGGCCTTAAACTTATGTTCTAATTATTCTAATACCCATATTACATCTTTCTTACACCCAAGAGATTATCACTTATCATTCTCATAAGATTTAGGCTTACTAACAATTCCAAACAGCACTATGCATTTTGGGCAAAAAAAATTCTTATGTGATTACGGGTTTAGAATTTCCGTTTTATCCTTTTTAGAATCCGTCTTCGCCTATGACTTTATAATTAACTCCTACACCAATTATGATGGGAATATGTAACCCGCAACTGCCCCTAGATGGCCCAACGAAGAGGGGTGTGGGCATGCGAGCAGAGAACTCCTTCAGCGAGGGCGCTTCTGGATGACACCTCATAGGCTCTGGCTGAGACCGTGTCCGCTACCCCTCGTCGGAAGGGAACCAAAGGGGTGGAATCCTCAGAATAGGGTTCTTGGAATCCTCAGATAAGTCCTCCTAGAAGTGACGTATGAGGCACGTATTTATAGTCAAACATCCTGAGGATGATGGTTGGGCATGGCAGTTTTCGTCATGGGGTCGCGTCCTCTCAAAATCAAATCATCGCCAAAGGGAGAGGTCGGGGTGAAGCGAAAGCTAGAGCTGGAAAAGCAACAGGCGTCCTAGGTATGCAAATGCGCAAGCACAACAACCCTCGAAATGGTAAGATTGGTGATCCGGATCATAGTGCAGCACGGGTGGATCAAAAATCACGAACGACGTCATTTCTGAAGACGTAATGGAAAGAAAAGAGAGAGGGGTGAGAATCTTGCTAAAGAATCTTAGGAGGAAAACCTCTATCCTAGTGTCATCGTTTCGTCCCAGGAACCTTGGATTTATTATAAAAAAGGTTAAACATGCAAAGGTTCATTATGAGATTTTCATAGAGATAATTATCCAAGGTCGTGTCTTTTATGATAAATCTTAATGCATGTATGCAACATAGAAACATGAATGCATGGCAATACTTTAGGCAAACCAAACAATAATTAATCATCATATAAGTGGCATGTAACTTCTCATGAACAACATTTCCTTCTTCTCAAACTTGTGACATTGAGTATCATAATAGTAACCCACCCTAAAACTAGGCTATGAGCTCATACCTTAACTAGTCGTCACTAGTTCCTACTTATCCTCTTGATAACGAATCATAATCATAATCATAATAATAATATCCCGACTCCTAGAGTACGTTAGGGGCCTAAGGATCACCATCATGGGACTTTTTCCTTCTTCGAACGCATCTGGTTAAGACCAACTTTGTCCGCTTTGGCAGGATGTCGATGCCCTCACGGTTTTACCTTCTCCACCGTGGGGAGAAGTACGTCTCGGCATGTCACATTAAACATCTTATTTTCAAAACTTTTTTAAGTCCCTCAAATTTGACGGAAATTCGGCAGCATGCCACCCCAAATTTCCTAAATTTGAGTCTACATAACTCACATAATGCATATTGTCTCATAAATTCCTCAATCAAATAAACCTTTCAATCATAAAAACATACTTTCTTGATTCATTTGTATCACATAGTCTCATGCATTATGCCCACAATGTACCAAAATCATCATCACAACACATCATGAATCCTCATGTTCTCATACTCATGACATTAATACATTCATACATAACATTTAACACCCTGAAATTTATTTAAAAAATTAATTTAAACTTTAGTAGTCATAATTTTAAAAATCTAACAGTTTAGCAATGATGAGGGTGGCCCAACGAACGTTTAAAAAAAAAAAATTTGACGGGTGAATAGTATTCTGCGGGCCCCTGCTGACTGAGCTTAAACCCTAGATTCAAACCAGAAGGTGTCCGAAATTAGGAAAACATGGGGATAAGGTTAGAAATAGGTGGGAATGATAATTTTATACTTAAAATTAATTTTTGGGCAATATCGGTTCAATGGGTACGTGTTTACCCGTGTGAGATTTCGTGTGCGGTTTCTAACACCGAAAGATATTTCCATGATAAACAATGGATAATATCCACCTCTTTAAGACATGTGGAAGGCCAAGATTTAATCTTGGAATCCAAGATTAAATCTTAGCCATCCATTATTGCCTTGTCACCTAAATAATGATCACTTTGTAAAATATCTCTATTTCATTTATTAAAGCAAGCCAATTCACAACTTCTTCTCCAAGTTGATGAGCATTTCGTGGTCAGCAAGAGGAAGAAGAGAGCAGCCACCATTGTTGTCCTCAAGAGCTTGTTCTTGAGTTCCAAGCCCAAAAACTCTAAGCTAGAGTTGTTGGATCATCAAAAGTTCTTCACTAAGCTTGTTCTACATCCAATTCTCTATCAATCTAACCGAACAAAATTTTCATTCCTCACCAAAACCTTGTGTTGTACCTCACACCTCACTGATATCAGAGGGGTTTGAAGTTGAATTGGGAGCTTTGGAGGAGAGGGAAGCAAGCTTGGTTAATCTTGAAGCCAAGGAGCTAATAGGTTACTACAAGTAAGGTTTCTGCTTTTCCTTGTAAAATTTTTCTGATCTATTTTGGCATGACCTAGGTCCGAAATTTCTAATTGTATTGATGGATAATATGTTGATATTGATGTGTGAATTTTTGTGGTGTGTTTGGGTGGTGTTGGAAAAGATTTTTTATCAAAGGAAATTGGGACTAGGTTCCTGGATTCCTAGTTATCTCCTGAGTCATCATGCATGAATTTTCTGGTATATTTGTGTTTCTTTTTAGGAGCTAAAAAAATTATATGTTGAATATAACATCTTGAAATAACTACATGAATTTTCTTTGTGTTAGTTTTAAGGTTTGGCACCTCAAAAAAATCAAGAACTGAAATGTGCCTGATGGTGTCCTGATTGTTGAAACTGAAGCAGTAAACTGTCCGAATTTATTATCATAGCAATTGATTGAATAACCCTTTGAAATATTTAGACAAAGTTACAAACATATTGAAGTATCACTGTAAATTTTATTGTTCATTGATTCAATCATTTGCTAGGGTTAAACATTATGAGAATTCTAGTCTAAGCTGTGAATTGGTGGTCCTTGACCACTGAATTTGTACAATTTATTGAGGAGTTAGAGACCTTCGTTGGTGTTGAAACTTTTATGGGACCTCGAGGACACATTGAAGTGTCCTTGAGAATTTTTATAGCTCCTAAATTGATTGTTTTATGTGTAAATAAATTGTGCTATAATGTTGTGAAATCTGCCATTATGCTGGAAATGTAACAATGCTTTGAATTGATGAAATAATGGTATTTTGGGCTCTAGTATGACATGGATACTTGATGATGATTGTTTGGCTATGTGACTTGTGACATATGATTGCATATTGAACAGTTTAGAGATTGATGTATTGGACACAAATGAGAAGTCCGTTGTGAATGGATGCATGTATGTGTTTTACACATGCGTGAATGATGTACTGAATTAAATTCTATAGTCAAAAGAAACTTGGGATCCTTTTTGACTTATCAAGGGCAAATAATGAAACACGAGATCCTTTTGACTTGTCGAGGGCAAAAGAGAGGTGAGATCCTTTTGACTTGTTGAAGGCAAATAGAGTGAGTTGAGATCCCTTTGGCTTGTCGAAGGCAAATAGAGTGAGTTGAGGTCTTTTGAATTTTAGTAGGAAAATAGAAGGATGTGATCCCCTTTGATTCATCAAGGGCAATCAAGAGATAATTTCATTACATTGGGCATATACATATTTATACATATTGGTTCTTTTTGTTTGCCATTACTTACTATGAGTATGAGTTAATGGTAAGGGTGTACTAAGTGATTGATTTTTTTTAAAAGCAACCCACCCAAAGATTGACTTTGAACTTTAAAATGAATAGTTATTATGTAATGCATGATCACCTTTTGTTAAGTAAACCGAAAGTGGCTTGGGCGGTGATGATGACATGAATTTTAGTATATGTTTTAGGGGACGCCCTACCTAGAATTTAAGGATTCTCACCCCTATGTATTTGTTTTCCCGTGTCATCCCAGTTGACCTAGAAGACGGTGAGGCCGCTCAGGAAAAAGATCAAGTGGATTTTGTAGTAGTTAGTAACAAGACTTGTGTTTGTTGTACTTAAGTGTATGCATATGTCTATAAAACGTAAAAGATAACATATGTACTATAAAGCTCTTATAAGAGCTCCCTTTTATACTTGACTTGTATTAAATAAATACGTTGTCTTCTTGCAATATATTTTGATAGAACCACGAGTTAATTGATACACGATTCGACCGATTCTCGCTATACAACAAAGAAAGGTCCACTAATTTATAAGTAACAACTCCCAAGCATAGTGTCATGACTGAAGGATGACATTGTACTTGGAGGATGTTACATAACACCAGCATACTCACTCGGTCTCATTCTCACATCACACTTCCTATCTCATATTGTTTTATGCTTTGGCCCTTACGGGCCATAAACTTATGTTCTAATTATTCTAATACCCATATTACATCTTTATTACACCTAAGAGATCATCACTTATCATTCTCACTAAGATTTAGGCTTACTAACAATTCCAAACAGCACTATGCATTTTGGGTAGAAAAAAATTCTTACATGATTACGAAGTTCTAGAATTTCCGTTTTAGACCCTTTTTAAGATCCGTCTTCGCCTACGGCTTTATAATTAACTCCTAAACCAATTATGAGGGATTCCTACACATATCCACTAATTATAAACCATTTTTCTTAAGTCCAATTATGCTGGAACAGAATTACAAGTTTGTGCATTCTAAGTGTTCTAGAATTCATTTTAAGCCCTTTTAGTTACTTATTCTTTTTTAACTTCCCTAAATCGATCCTTGCTTCACTCAAACATAATTTTACACATTTTAACACCAAAAAACAGAATTTATATAGTGGCCAAACATGAGAGGGCAGAACCAAAATGTAAAGCCCATAAAATCATATAATCTCATGAACTAAAATGCATACAAGTTGCTAGTTTTCTCTTGGAATGATTTTAGAAACTCAAACTCTTTTAGAAACCAATTTATCTCATTGAAATCCTTAAAATCCAAGTAAGGTCAGTAGCTACATCATATTAATCATAAAGAGGATTTAAAACTTAAAACTATGCTCACAAGGTTCCTTAAAACCACCTAAGCTTAGAAAAATTCAAGACATAGGCTATGGACACTTGTGACTTGATGAACCCACACAAAGTCCATCATCATCATCCCAAGGCCGAAATGGCATCCTTGAGACATCTCCATTTTCTAAAACTTTATGCAAGATACTTGGGCAAGTCTTTGAGCTCTAGGAGGTTTAAGTGATGGCATAAACTTAAACATGATATGCACTCATTTTATTCTTCATTAGAAAGTAAAGTGAGAGCATAAAATAAATATGAGATGCAACCTTATTATTATCTTTAAAGATTAAGTGATGACTTGAAATATAAACATGAAATGCAAGCTTGAAATTTAAACATGATAATGCAAGTCCATTTAATTATTCTTGAGAGTTTAGTGATGGCATCAAAATAAACATGCTATGCAAGGCATAAATTTAAACATGTGTGCAACCCATTTTATCTTAGCTAGACTCTTACAAGACTTTAAAGGAACATCACAACCTTAACCCATTATGCATCTTAACAACATAAAGTGAGCTTTAGAGTTCTTGGCATCAAGACTTCAAGGAAGCCTTTGATTTTGAACTTCATCATCAAGCTCAAGAAAATGGACACAAAGCTCAACACTTTGTCTAAACAAAATACAAAGAACTAAGTCATATTCTTTATTTTATTGCTCATGGGCTTCAATCTAGAGTAAAACTCTTAGAACGGCCAACCAACTTTAAGGTTGGCAAGGGTAAGCTTAGAGCTCTTTGAAATCATAGGATTAATTTTCTTAACAAAACTTTTGTGATCTACTCAACATTTTTAGCAAACTTTGTTCAAACAAAGGAAAAGGAAACCGAAATCTCTAAAGGAAAAGGAGAAGGAACCGAAATCATTCAAGGGAAAAAGAAAAAGGAACCGAAAAAGAAACCAAGGAAAAGAAAGAAACACAAGCATGTATGGTCCAAGACCAAGTTGTTTCAAGCTTTAGAGGTTTCTCACATGACAACAACAAGTCATTATCTTGAAACCTCATCATCAAGCTAAAGTCCTTCTCATAAAAAGGCCTCATGGCCGAAATGAAAAAGAGAAGAGGAAAAGAGTTTTGAACCAAGAGAAAACTAGAACTTTTCTTGAAGAAAACAAGTAAAAACCTTAAAACAAAACCCCTACCTAAGGAAGTCTTTGAAGAAATGAAAAAAAGCTTGAGTTCTTGAAGAGTTGAGAAGACAAAATCTCCTCTTGGATGTGGGTTTGTGTTTCGGCCAAAGAGGATGCTCAAGGAAGATGATTTTTCCTTGAGTTTCTAAGCTTGGGAATGGAAAGTTTAAGTGTTTGAGAGATGGTTTAAGGTGAGGGAGTGGTGGTTTGTGGTGGTGGAAAGGTTCTTTGAGGGAAGAAAAGAAGAGCAAGATGAAGAGAAATTGAGAGCAAAAGGAAGAAAATGCAAGAAAGCTTAAACTTGGCAAAGCTTCTAAAGTGTAACCAAGTTCTTCCAAGGTTGGTATTTATAGAAAATTTTGCACAATGGTGGCTGCTAAGGGAAGAAGGCCGACGACCTCTTGGCCATTTGGGAAGGAAAATATCTCTTGATTGGTATGGGCAAAGCATGGTTGAAAGCATGGCTAGGTATGGCTTAAGGTATGGCTTGAGGCATGGCCTTTGAGTGAAGAAAATTCAACATGTGACACTCCTTGGAAGGCCATGCATTCGGCCAATTTTACAGCCAAGGGGGAGGTTAATTTGCTCATGTAATTGTGTTTTAGTGATGTGTTTAGGTGTTTCTTTGATTAAGGTTTTGGTTAGGAGTTGTAAGAAAGTGTTTAGGTGAGGTAATGGCTAATTAAGGTTGTCAAGACTTGATTAGGAGGGTAATCTTGCTAGATTAACAATTTAAAATCATTCTTTTAGTCAAATGAGGTATGGCACAATTCCTTAATTTAAGGAATTGGAGAAAGAAAATACTATTCAAGATTCCATGACTAGGAATCTTGAATTAAAGAATGCAATTAGAGTTTAACTAAGCAATCTTAGGTTCTAATTAACCTTAATAAATTATTTTGACTCTAGATTAATTATCAAAATAAATTAATCTTCGATTAGAGCCTAATATTGCTTAGGTTTGCTTAATCATATCATTAGGCTCACTGTACACTGTTCTAGGGACAAAATGGTAATTTTGTACTAAAATTGCCCGGACCTCCTGGCAAACTAAATATCAAATACCACTCAAAAACATCATTCCAAACTTCATGGAAAAGTTCCGGGCTCAAACGGCACCTTTTACCCGTGTAGACCAAAGCAGGGTATTTTGGTCATTTTGAGCCGAAAGTTCTGAAAACGAGATTTTCACCTCGAATATCAAACATAACAAATATAATCCCCTTCAAACATTGAGTTGACCCATTGAAGGCTGCCAGGTCGACTGTCCTTAAATTCTGGGTAAAAATGACCTCAGGGGTATTTTGGTCATTTGCACTCAAACAGGAGAAATCGGGCGTTACACAAACACATGTACATAACAAAATAAAGCCAAAAAGAGACTCAATTATCGGGTTATGATGTATCTCTTCTATGGCGGTGGCTTCATACCTTCCCTAAGTAATCTGGAATCAGAAACGCAAAACATAAGGGTGAGAATTATACAATTCTCGGAGGCATACCCAAATGCATAATAAAGAAAATCCTATCATCCTCATCATCCTAACCACTTCGGTTATTAAGAAAATGTGGTCATGCAACATTTATCAAATTTCATTTTAAAGTTCAAAAACCATTCTCCCAAAGTAGGTCTCTTTTATTATTCAATCACTTAATGCACGTATATCAAAATGTTCCATCACATAGTAAATTATCCTAGGCAGAAAATTCAAAATAACATGAGTATGCATATAATATATGCAGTGAAATTTTCTCAAAGTGACCTGATTTCACTTATAGCTAGAAATCAAATCAGTGCATATTTCTCATTTTATTGACATAGGAAAAACTTAGGTTATACTCTTAGTTTATACTACATGGTATTTATAGTGGATCACACCATACAAGGGAAATAGACTACTTATCAGGATTGAGCTCATTCCTATTCATGATCATCAGACTTCATTTTTTCCTTTTCGAATCTCACACTTTTTCCTACCCGATGCGTCTACCGACTCATAATATCTCTAGGCAAGTTCCACTTTTTGCCTTCCCCTTTCTTAGAGAAGTTCCTCTTTTTGCTGTCCCCTTTACTTAACATAAGTCTTGTTTCTGTTTTGTTCATATGTCAGAATATGCACGATTGAAATTTATACATTATCTTTTCTCATATAACAGCATCATGTACTTTTCTTTTTTCAAATGCATGCATAAGTCACATGTAGGCATTGAATCACAAGTAATTTCAGTCATGCATCATAAATCAATCCTTAAAGTCACTAGCATGCATTCATATACATCATACTTGAACCAAAAATGCCTTTACATTACAATTCAAGGTTTGGATTCTTTTCTAGCAATTGGGCAGATTTCACACCATTGTAGCACAAATTTATTTGCATATAAAACAATCAATTCAGAGGCTATAAAAATTCTCTAAGACACTTCAATGTGTCCACAAGGTCTTGTAAAAATTTCAAAGCAAGAATCATTCTCTAACTATGTTAACAAAATTCTATAAGTTTGGTGGTCAGAGACCACTTAACCTCAGCTTGGAACTGGAATCTCATAATTTTTAATCCTAGCAAATGATTGAATTAATTTAGAATAAAAATCATGGCTTCAAGATGTTTCCAACACCCTATAAAATTTTCAAGTAATAATTCAATCATTTGCTATGGTAACAAAATAATACAATTCAAGCTTCAACCCTACGTTTAGGAACATAGGTACAAGTTCGGTTCTTGATTTTTTTAAAGTAGTATAAATAAAAAATAGAGCTCAAGAAAATTCATGGGACTAGTATAGGATGTTAGCTTCAACATATAATTTTTGTAGCCCATAAAAATACCCACAATTATGCTAGAAAATTCATGGACCATCACTACTTGTAGTAAAACTGAAAATTTAGCAAATATGATTCAACACCTCTTCAGCAAAATGATTTTTCCACAACACTAAATCACCCCACCTATGAAAATACATCAATATCTAGGTGTAACCTCACATTAGAACAATAATTTATCAATTTAAAATAACCCAAAACC
The DNA here is from genome assembly GCA_030441495.1 of Dalbergia oliveri. Lineage (NCBI taxonomy): Eukaryota > Viridiplantae > Streptophyta > Magnoliopsida > Fabales > Fabaceae > Dalbergia > Dalbergia oliveri. The sequence goes on from JAMLFY010000010.1 coordinate 4,355,715, forward strand.
TGAATAACAGAAAAACACTAAACAAGACACAAGAACCCTACTTTGCAAACTTTAGAGCTTTATACTCCAAAGGTGTTCCAAGGGATTTCTCTTCACTTCAAGGACTCCAAATCAAGCCCCAAACCTTCCTTAGACAGTGAGGAAGCGAGGTATTAAGATGAGGATTGATGAGGAATTGAAATTTTAATCGGTTAGATTTGTAGGTATTGATGTGTGGAATAAGTTTAGTGAAGGAATTTGGAAGTATTAACAACTCTAGACTAAGGTTTTTTATATTGGAATGCAAGCTTGGGGCTTTTGAGAATGGAAATGGAGGATGCCGTCTTTCTCTTGTTGCTGGCCAAATTGTGTTTGGCTTCTTGGAGAAGTTTGGTGTTGTGTTTATCATGTAAGTAAAGTTTGGATATTATAATATAAAGGCATAATTCTTAAAGAAAGAAAGTAAAACGGATGGCTAGGATTTAATCTTGGATTTCAAGATTAAATCTTAGCCTTACACTTGTATTGAAAGGATATACATTATCTATTTATTATGATTAAACTATTTTTCATGTTAGAAATCACACACTAAAATTTTGCCGAAAAGGTAAAATTTAAAAGGTAATCAAACATTGCTAGAAATTTAATTCTAGATATAAAATCCTCATTTTTTAACTATTTCTAACCTCAACCCTCTTTTTCTAAATCGGACATTTCCTGGCCCCTTGGGTTTTGGCTTGTCCTATCTGCTGGGGCCCGCAAAGTTACTATTCATACCCGGCTTGGAAATTTTTTTTAACATGTCTGGGTCATCCTCATCATTGCTAAAACTGTCAAATTTTTGAAATTATGACTAATAAAGCTTAAATTTTTAAATAATTTTTTGGGGTGTTATATTTTATTCTCTACTAGATGGATGTAATGTTTGCTTTCTTCAATGGATTTCTTTGTGAAGAAATCTATGTAAAGCAACATCTTAGCTTTGAGAATGAATCCTTTCCTAACCATGTGTTTAAGCTTACAAGAGCTTAGTATGAAAGACTTAGTTCCTTTTTGCATGAAAATGGGTTCAAAAGAGATGGTGTCAACACAACTCTCTTTATACTCCATCAAAAAAAGAATTTTATGATAATGCAAATATATGTTAATGATATTATATTTGGTTTTATTGATCATTCTCTATGCAAGAAATTTTCTAAGCTTATGTAAGGCAAATTCAGATGAATTGATATGTGACTCATAAACAAATTAAAATTTATAAAGTGCCAAGTTGCACAAAAGATGTAGTAAAAGGCATAACTCAAGTCATTTCACAAGGAAGTGTTACTAGCCAATTAGAAATTGGGGGATTTTATTTGAAATTGTTGAAATAATGAAAATTAATATAGAAATTTATATGAGAAGAATTACCTAAAGGAGTCCTTCAGATTAAGTGTTCGATCATTGGTTCAAAGGATTAATTCGTGACGGTGGTTATTTTTATTAATTATGTTATTACACAACAATAATACAATTCTACTTAGCGGTTACACAATTGCATTCCCACTAAGGGTTTGACTAACACATGCATTACAATCCATAATCTTGATTTTATGAGCCTATGTTAGTTTAATTACCAATTATAGCAACCTAATCTCCTAAAGAGTTAATTCCAATCTTTTACTCAATGGATGTAATATAATCAATTGATCAAATATCCTAATGGAATTCTAATTATGCATACAACTCACAACTTAAATGAACACACAATCAGGCAGCACTTAAAAACACAATTGCAATAACTCACAATCAACCAAAGAAAGATAACCAAGAAGAAAAGAAAAATCAACCACAAATTACATTAAAAATTGGAACCTCAAGAACAAATCTCAATCCTTAGTTATCTCTACACGAGGTAAAGGAAATTACTCCTCCATAGGCAAAGGATCACAATCAATGTTAAGGAGAGTACAATTGTAATCCCAAATAGGAGCCAAAACAAGGATTGAAAACTCCCAAAACCTAGAGAGAATAGAAAGATGAAGAGCGAGAAAGTATATAGAGAGAGTGGAAGTACCCCTAGAATAAGTGTGTATATATATTATCATAGTGTCAAAAATATGACCAAAAATAATGAAAAAAAAACATTACTTTTATGAACTGTGCTTGCCCACACACCGTCCACAAACTTCCAAGCACATTTTGAGCCCTAAAACATTCAAATTAGCTCTTGGTATGCATAAAATTGTAGCCCTTTGAATAAGCTTCACAATGACTCAAGAATCACCTCAATCGGACATTTGTAGCTCCAGATATTGACAAAATACAGAACTGAGTGTCCGTAGAGGATTAGAATATTAACAACCTTCAATTTTGCAACACGATTTTCACCAAGAGGCTCTTAGAACAAGGTTTTGAGCTAACCATTAAAATTATATAGGACTTAATGAGCTTTCAAAATCATCTTTTTTTCTCAATCTGATCTCTGGAGATAGACATATGAATTTTTCATTACAATACTTCTTGCAATTGTGCTCAAATAAGCTCTGGAGCTCTTCTATTTAGCTCCAAATATTCTTCCAAATTGAACACTGCTATAAGGTCCGTGCACCTTTATGGTTTTCGTACACTAACATTGGAAGCCCTTGCAAGCAAATAACACTCACAAAAGATGATTAAAAGCATAGGAAACTACAAAATATATTTATTCATTAAAATTGTACAATTAACCATGACTTTATTCAATGACACATAGTTAGGACTAAACACAAATCAACCAAATCTCAATCATTCTAGGATACAAAATGATGCAATATGCCTTGAGCTATAGAGCAAAAGGGTGCATGAATGCAACTTATTAAGCATGATAAGAGAATTGAAGTTCTTTTTGGGACTTCAAATTAAACAACATGACGGCATCTTAATACATTAAGAGAACTAAAAAAAGGGCTTTCTTTAGAGGCTCATTATGCACCAATCCAAACCAGGAAGCACGCTCATGCATCTCTCTCAAGTCATTGACACTAATGGGAAAGGGAGATGAATGCTTGCTTTTGGTCAACTCTCAAAAAAGTACACATTGCTTTTGTACTTAGTCTAAATCCTCATCTTTTAGAAGAAAAAAGTTCAAAAACCATGTTCAAAGTAAAAGTTGTTTCTAGAGCTCTATTCGAAAACCACAATCAATAATGATTCTGCTCTAGAGAGCAAAGCTACTCTTCTAGAGGACAGTTCTTAGGACATAAAAAGAAGATCAACACATGTCAAGAGGAAGGAAAATCAAGAGGAAATGTCCATATTCAAAATCCAAGTATAAAAGGATGAAATCTTCATTCAATAAGAGACTTTTGCACAAATAACATTGAAGCTTTTAAATGCACTCTAAAAGTTCATCTTTTACTTCCTGGAATCAATTTTTGTTACACAAAATCTTTTTTCTTGTGTTTATTAGATTACATTTTCTTCTTTAGAAGAACTTAGAATGAAGTTTCTCAAGTTTTTAGTTTACACATTGTTTTATTCCTAAGAAAACTTGAGTGTTCTTGTTAGAGAGGGGTAGAAGTAGGCTAGGCTGCTGATTAGGGGCCTGAGCTTAGCCCGCATTAGGCTTGGCCTGCCTGGCCCATTTATTAAATGAGCTATTTAAAAGCTTATTTAACTAAATAGGCCATGTTATAGGTCTTAGAAAAAGCCTACGAAACCTAAAGGTTGCCCTTTATTAATATTATTATAATACTATATATATATATATATATATATATATATATATATTATGATTATGATTTCCAATTTACATGTTACAATAATTTAATTTAACATTTTAGTAAAAGAATTAAACATATATTATTTATGAATCAAACACCGCCTATAATTTTACCTTTCTCTATCTACTACCCTAATTTTATTTTAACCTTTCACTTTTCACAGTCTCACCTCAAGGCACTGGAGCACTTGCACCACGAACTCCAGGACTCCACCATTGGTCCTGTCGCTACACTTCCACCGCCGCTTTTCACAGTGTTGCTCCTACGTGTTGCAACTTTGTCGCCGCTCCTTCATAGTGCTTCTCCGTCATGGCACTTCGTTCATCGATGTTCCATCGTCGCTCCTTCATGGTGGTGCTTCCTGACTTCGTTCATCGCTATTTTGCTGCCTCCTTCATGGTGCTCTTCGTCACATCACTCTCCATCACGTCACGCTCCTTCGTGTTCCTGCTCCATTGCATCATTGCTCCATCCCATCGCCGTTGCTTCACATCGTCATTGTAACTCTTCTTCCTCACACCATCGCAACCTCTCCAGTCCAGGTAAAGTAGCTTCTTCCTTTGAATTTAATCTTTCTATTTTTTTTTTGGTTTGATTTTATTTGATTTACCATTACAGCATGCCTACATTTTTCCCTTTGTCTAATTCTTCAATTCATAATAATGGTTTGAACCAGTGTTAGAATGGCTTCTAATTTTTTTTCTTACTAAGTTTTGTATGATTTGAAGGTGTGTTGATATTAGTCTCTTGATTCCAATTTATGAAGAATTTTATACTTTGCTAATTTGGAATTATGTTTAAAGTATTATGTAGAAATAAAATTATTAATTTAATTATTGTAGTGATAATTTGGAATGTTACACACTTTTGGAATATTATTCTTTATTTTTTCCTTTGAAGTTCTATTCATTTTATCCAGTTGAATTATATCTTATTAATGATATTATTAATGTTTTTACCTTTTCAATCTTTTAAGATAAAATAATGTCTTATCTATTAGAGAATAATGAGACAATTACGCTCCTATACCCACAAACGTAGGTAAGACTAATCAACAAGTACCTAGGGACTTAACTAGCCAGAAGTTTATAGACTTGAAGGAGAGCAAAATCAAGAACAATAGGATGAAGATTGTGTCATAAAGAAAAAGAGATAGAAAACTTCAATTGTTTGGAATGACTTTGATGAAGTTGTAGTTGCTGATGGTGTGAGAAAAGCTATGTGTAAGTATTGCAAAGATAAATTGTCTACTGGTAAGAAGGGGTCAAGCACAAGTCATCTAACAAGGCATGCACAAAATTGTTTGCAAAAAAGACTAAAGTTGGCTCCTGAAAAGAAGCAACCTATCATACCAATCCAGCCCTCTAATGCAACTAATCCCTTCATAGTTCCTGGAGTAAGGTACTCTAATGAAAAGATGAGGGAAGTCATTGCCACACCTATTATGGTACATGAACACCTTTCAGCATTGTTGAAGATGAAGTTTGGATGTGGGCATTTCAATATGCAAATTCAGATTTTCAAAAAGTAGGTCGCAAAACTATAAGAAATGATTGTTTGGCATTATATGAGGCTGAGAAGAAAATATTGAAGGCAATGTTGAATAGTGTGAGCAAGATTAGTTTAACTATGAATATGTGGAGATCAAGCCACCAAGTTGCTGAGTACATGGTCATCACTGGACATTTTATTGATATGGGATGGAAACTTCAAAAGAGAGTTTTGAATTTTGTGAAGGTTCCTACTCCAAGGCATGGGGTTGATGTGGCTCACAATCTTCAAGTGTTTGAAGAGATAAGGGATAAAAAATAAAGTATTTTTGGTATCTGTTGATAATGCTTCTTACAATGACTCATGCTTGAGGAATCTAAAGGACAACTTGTCACTAAGCACAAAGTTAGTCCTTGATGGAGCTTTATTTCATGTTAGATGTTGTGCACATATCCTGAATTTGCTTGTGCAAGATGGTCTAAATCAAATTAAGGGGGTTATTCACAATATTCGTGAAAGTGTGAAGTATATCAACCATAATGATTCTAGATTAAAGGTATTTTGTGATATTGTTGAACAAAAGCGCCTAAAGGAAAGGAAGCTTGTTATTGATTGTCCAACAAGGTGGAATTCTACATTTGAGATGCTTCTTGTTCTTTGAAATTTAAGATGGTCTTCTAGCTTACAAAGAAAGAGAGCCGCATTATGCATATGCACCTTCAATTGAAGAGTGGGAAAAGGTTGAGAAAGTTTGCAAGCTTTTAGAAGTTTTTAATTTAGCCACTCATATCATATCAGGCAATGAGTATCCTACCTAATTTATATCTTGTTGAAGTTTAGGGGTTAAGCAAGTAATTAATAATGGAGAGGATCAAGATCTTTTCATGAAAGAAATGGCAGCTCCAATGAAGGTTAAATTTGACAAATATTGGGGAATGCAACTTGCTAATGGCCATTGCTAGCATTTAGATCCTAGGTGCAAGTTTCATATCATTGATATTTGTTTTCCTTTAATATACAAGCCTGGAGAAGTGGCTGAGGAAAATGTGAATAAGGTGCGGATAGCATTGGAAGATTTATATAGGGAATATGTAGCTTTGAATGTTGAAGAATCTTCCTCCAATGCTACAAATATAGGTAGCAACAACTCTTCAAGTTCTTTTGCATCTAGATCCTCAATTGTCATGAGATTTGACCAGATTATGAGCCTTGTGCATGAAAAGGAAGGAGTTCCCTCAATGAAATGAGAACTAGATGCCTATCTTGAGGAGGTTGTTTATATTCCTGAGGGTGATAATAGCTCTTCAGTGCTTTGGAGTGGTGGAGGAATAGTAGCATGAAGTATAAGATATTATCTAAGATGGCTGCTATATTGGCCATTCCTATCTCAACAGTGGCATCTGAGTCAACATTTAGTGCTGGAGGAAGAGTTATTGATGAATATCGCTCTAAGCTAAATGAAGAATTGATTGAAGCGCTCATATGTGGTGGGGATTGGCTTTGTCATAAGCACAGCTTGAAGAGAAAGCAAAAGGTTCAAACCTTTTTTTTTTTTAATGGTATTTTATTGTTATACATGTTAAATTTATTGTTGTTAATATATTATATGCTAACAAAAATTATTTTTCTTTTTTGAAGGTCTACGAACAAGAAGAAATATATTTGAAGATTTGATCATGTGGCTATTTGATGAGCCTTTTGGGAGGATTTTAAGTTTTTTGCTTCATTTTAATTATTTTACTATTTTATATACAATTTGCTTCAGACTTATAGATTTGAATTATATATTTTAAACTTTTTAATAAGCTTTATTCATGTTAAAGAAATACAGAATAAATACATTCAGACGGTACACAACATGTGCCTAGATTGGATAATATACTAGTTTAAGCAAGTTATACGTAGGCTCAAAATTGCATTTCTGGTTTTCTAAATAATATGAATAGCTTGGTGTATTTTTTTATATTAATATTTTGTCTATAGGTACAGGATAACACATAACATACATAGCTTGATCTTGATTGTTGTGTAGGTCTTATGTGTGCTCTATGGTGGTTTTGGATCACTATAAGTTTTCTTTTTCTCTTAAGTTATTTGTATGTTCCATGATTGCTCTACTCTTGGGTATGGAGGCGTACTTTGAGGTCTTAATGATTTGCTTTCTTGTGTATTGATTATAGGAGCAACTTTATAATCTTGGAGCCTTTATTTATGTATTTTACACATAGAACATTGTTATTCCCTTTTCATTTCTATATAAAACCATTGCTCAACTCTTGCATATAAACTTTTCTTTGATTGATGATTGTTGTCATGGTTTTGGAAGTCAAAGAGTAAGTAATTAAGTAGCTCATGAAAATTGTTATATATTACAGATTTTTTTGCCTACTTAGGAAGCCTATTAGCCTATTTAGAAATAAGCTTTGGCCTATTTAAGAAGCCTACTAGCCTATTTAGAAGTAGGCTTTAGCCTATTTAAAGACTTTGATATCAGATAGGCTTTTATATAGGCTTGTAGGCCAGGCTAAGCTTCAAAAAAGGCCAGGCTAGGACTTAAGAAAAAGCTTATGTCAAGTAACAGGCCAGGCTAGGCCTAGGCTCAGGCCATATGCTTGCAATATAGGCCAGACCTATTTAAGTTAAAGCCTGTCTGGCCTAGCCTGCCTACCCTAGTTAGAGAGAACCAATCGAAAACTATATTCTTGTATCCTGATCTAGTAGTGATCAAAGTGAGGTTAGCTTGAAGAGGCTATTAAAAAGACTACTTGGTGTGAGAGTAAATTGAAACTACCGTCACTAGAAATAGCTTGAAAAGGCCAGTAAAAGGACTACTTGATGTAAGAGTAAATTGGAATTATTGCTCGCTAGAAATACCTTGAGAAGGCTATACAAAGACTATCTCATTTTCTCAAGATTGAGAAAGGGTTTTAAGTGGAACACAATAAGTTGTTGAGAATAGGATGTAGTTAGTGTTTGACTGAACTATATAAAAACACGAGTAATCTCTCATTCTCCCTTTATCTCGTTATTATTCAGCTTTTGTATTTGTTTTTGTTGTGTGTTTCTTTGAAAAAGTTTTATAAAATAGTTTTTGAAGTTCATGCATTTTCTATTGATTTAGATAGTTACTTTCCGAAGCCAACTAACTACAATTTCCACTACCTTCAAGTGAATAGCTTGATATAATTTGTTTAAAGTTTTAGAAACTAAAAAAAGTAAGAAGCACGAGTTAAGCCCTCATTCTTGTGCTACTTTCAACCTACAATTGGCATCATGCTCAGGCCTCTAAGGGGTTAAGCATCCAAATGGTTACAAAGGAAAAGATCCTAAAGAAATGGCACACAACATTCACATTGTTGAAGGACACTCTATAAATAGACCCTCATTATTTGATAGTGACTATGCCTATAGGAGATAGGATGGAGTTATTCATAAAGTATACAAGTCTTGACTTGTAGGAGATCATTCAAGAAGGAGATTACATTACCAAGAGCTAAAGGTGGACCTTCCACTTTAAGAAAGATCCCTGAAGTATATGGAAGAAGCAACATAAAGCAAAAGTTCAACTGAACTTTGAAGCTAAATATCTACTTACCTGCTTAAAGAAAGAAAAATATGATAAAATCATTGCTTGTGACACAACTAAAAAAATATAGGATAGATTGCATATGTGGCATGAAGGAACTAACTAGGTTAAAGAGACCAAAATAAGCATGTTAGTCCATCAATATGAAATGTTTAAAATGATTGAACAAGAAAATATTGATGAGATAAATACCAGGTTCATTCACATAGTGAGCTAACTCAAGGGCTTGGGTAAGAGATATTCAAACTCTAAGATAATAAGAAGGATCCTAAGAAGTCTTCCTTCCAAATGGATTCCCAAGGTTACAATCATTACAGAAGTTAAGTATCTTCAAACCCTTAGCTTAGATACTTTCATTAGGTCTCCCAAAACCCATGAAGATATGCTTTCTGAAGTTCATAATGAAGCCATAAAGAAAATAAAATCTGCAACTTGGAGTCTTCACATAGAAAGCAAACCAAATGAAAAGAAATGAAAGTTGCTGAAACCTCTAATGATGAAGAAGACTTAGAAGAAAAATCTAAGGAAGAAGATGGAGATGAATCTCCATGCTTGTAAAGAAGATGTCAAGAGGTTGGAAGAGCAAACTTAGAAAAATGAAGGATAGAAGGAGGAAAGGCAAAGTAAAGATGGAAAATGTAAGCTGCTATAACCTAGGGCCACAAATGACACTTCAAAACAGATTATCCAAAGCTCAAGGGCCACAAATGAAGTTCACTCCAAAGAAGAAAGGAATGCTTGCCACATGGAGTGATTCTGAATAAGAAAAGGAAGGTTCATAAAATCATGATGAATTAGAAGATATTGCCAATCTCTACTTCATGGCTAATTACACATCTGAAGGAGAAACTTAAGTAAATGAACCTTCAAAATCTAACTTTCCCTTGATGATCTTTTAAAACTATATGACAAGCTGCTTGAGAACTCTCAAACGCGACTTTTCATTATTTATCTCTTAAAAAGAGTCATCATAAGGTAACTTCTAAGCTTGAAAAAGTAAAACTGATTTTGAGAACCTAAGACTTAAGAAAGAAGAAATTCAAGGAGAAAATAAGTTTTTAAATGTAAAGCTCAAGTCCTTAGAAATGAAGTTTCTGTCAAGAATTAGAAAGCTCAGGAAGAGATCCTGAACTGAGAAAACTTCTAAACTTCTCAAAATAGATTTGGAAAAAATGGTTAATGGCTCAAAGTTTTTGAATATGATGCTTGGAAGTCAAAGACCTTATTTTCAAAAGACAGGAATAGGCTATGAGAAGGAAATGGATAAGAAAGTAAAAGTAACCTCATATAAGAAAGCAAAGATCAAAACTTCTTGCAATTTCTATCATAAAAAGGGGCATCTACTTGATAAATGCTTTTCGTTAAATAAAGCAAATAAATAGGTCAAAAACCATTCCCAAAAGTGACTAACCCAAAAGGACCCAAGAAAAAGTGGGAACCTAAGGCAAAAACCATTTTTGTTGTAGGTGTGTCTTAGGACACATGTTCAGAAGGAGGACAAGTGGTACATGAATAGTGGTTGTTCTAGACACATGTCGGGCAAAAAAAACAATGGTTCAGAAACTTGAGGCCAAAGACCTCAGGTTCTGGAAAGTTAATTTGCTGATGGAGGTAAAGCTAAAGTCACAGGCATTGGAAATGTTGGTAAGGATGACTCTCACCAAATTTCTGATGTATTGCTAGTTGATGGTTTAGCTCACAACTTGTTAAGCATTAGCCAATTTTGTGATCAATGCTTTGATGTTTGGTTCAATGCTAAAGCATGTCATATGATGATGAATCTAATCTCCTGCACAAGTCATTTTATCTAGTAAGAAACATGATAACACTTCTGTGTTATTCTTAATGACTTTTTGGATTAAGATGTAAAATTTCTTGCATCCTTCATGGATGATAAGTGTAACACCCTAATAATTAACCCAATACACCTGAGGAGGATCTGATTAATTACTAGACTTTACTCTTTGCTTCAGTTCCTTAATCATGCTTTGAAAATACTTAGTGAAATTACGAGCCCTTTTTTTTTAAACATAATTGAAAACGTGAGCCGCGCATAACGTTAACGATAATCGATAAAGCAGAAAACGAATAGACATATCATGAAGAAACACATCATATTGGCTCCATCATATGACATCCATAATTACATATCACATAGATATTTTGCCTACCAACAAAATAAGACTAGGTGTAGGCAATCGAACAAAACATAAATAATATATGGATGGAAGGACATCCATTAATGGTACCTAGTAATAACACTCCAAGGATAGGGATAGATATCTGAAATATACGAGTGAAACTAGCAGGATCAAGTTCAGCTACCAGGTGAAAGCCTCAATGTGAATCACGAACACTTCCTTCGTTTCTGAAAATGAGATGGAAAGAAAAACAAAGGGAGTGAGACTTATAAAAAGAATCTCAGTAGGTACTCACCTCATGATGCATTGTGTCATCATCATCGTCCCCAGGAACCTCGGGTTTCATTATGAAATAGTGAGCATGCTAAGATTGATTTATTAAGTTCGAAAATATACTTTACCGAGGTTCGTCGGTTTTAATCATGCGTCTTATAATGCATCATAAACTTAGCATGTCATGTTTATAATGAACTTTTCCTTTTATCAACAATCATATTCTTCATCATCATATCATAAATACTATGCATAAAAGAACATCATATTTCTTACTATGCATAGAAGAACATCATATTTCTCATCATCAAATCATAAATACTATGCATAGAAGAACATCATATTTACATCATGCATTACTTAGTTCCTTAGGTGACTTAAAGTTACTTCCATCATCATTTTCCTGGGCCACCCTATACTCCACCCTTTTGGGAGTAATCTAGGTTATGAGCTCATACCTTACTAGTCGTCACTAGCATATACTTATCCCTTTTGATAAGTTAAAATCCCAACTTACCCTTTTGAGAGAACGGGCTAGGGGGCTAGGATCACCTTTTCACCACCTATAGTCTGATGGGTCCAAAGGATCATTTCCTCTTACATTTAAGTCACCATTAAATCTTTGCATGTTATATCATAATTCAATTCATAATCATCATGACATTTTCTCATTTATAGTCTTATGATGGAATAATATATACTAACTGAAATCATGCATCTGGAGATTCCAGGAAAGAGGTGGGTCACAATGGACACGCTTAAATACCAAGTCTTTCCTAGCCAGAACTTTCCAAATTACACTTTTACAATAGTACACTTTCTTCCAAGCAACAAAGGTAATTTTTTAAATAACAGAGATTTCTTTATTTCATGCATAAGCATTTTCATTGTTTGCAATAGCAACTATAACATGCAAGCTAGGGAATCATTCAATGGCATCAAATACTTAATAAGCATCAAATCACTTTATAGACTTATCACTTAAAACATCAAAGAGGCATCATCATAAATCCTTATCGAAAACCGTCTTAAACAACCAAAACTCTAGAATCGGTAACCTCAATTGCCAAACTAATTAATTATGCATCTAAGGGATTCATTACCATTATTACAATTAATTATAAGGCTTAGGAACATTATTAAACTCTATGGGGCAGCATAGGCAGTAAGTTATTCTTAAGGTTTTACGATGTGTTAGAAGTTTCGTTTTTAACCCTTTCTTGCTACCAGCTTTCCCTATGATGCTAACATTAATTACTAAACCAATTATGAATTATTCTCCCTTATCTAAACATAATAAAATCTGGTTCTTATAGTTGCTGATAATTCTGGACAGAATGCATAAATTTCATTCTTTAGAGTTTCTAAAAAAATCTTGCTTTTACGGTTTTCTAGTTACTAGTTTCATTTTTAGTGTTCGTATTAATCCTACACTAATTGATACCAAGTTTTTCGTGGCTAACTAATCTTAGACAAAATTATAACATACTAAAATAGATTTGGCATTGGATAAACTTAAGGGGTCAAAGACTAGGTAAATTCTAGATTTATGGTTGTTCTAGGAAGCTAGTTTTGTCACTAACATGCATAGAATCATTCTCTTAACAATAAACAATAATTATCACAACTCCAAACATATTAAATCATCATCATTTATTGGTACTAATCTCATATCAGATGCCAATCATGAACCTCATATAATTGTATAAAATCACATTTTAAGTGAACATAAAATATTAGTTTCCCGTAGAATCCTTGCAAAACTTTAAAACTCTTTTAGAAACTAATTCTTTTTGCTAAACTTGAAAGAATCTTCATAATTAAAATTCTCACTTAAGATAAAAGGAGCAAGTCTTGAGCTTAAGAGATTTATGTGATATCTTAGAATCATAAACATGCTATGCAACCTCATTTTAATCTTGTCATTATAAGGTGATAACTTGGAATTATAAACATGATATGCAAATCCATTTCTTTATCTTTAAGATTTAAGGTGATGACTTGAAAATTAAACATGATGCAAGAACTTGAAATATAAACATGATGCAAGAAACTTGAGTGGCGGAGTCTGCATCTGACAGTGGAGGGAGAAGATCTTAGAAAGAGCGGCGGAATCGCATCTGAAGGGAGAAGAGATTATTATTACATCTTTTTAAGCTCCAATCTCAAGACTTCTTAAAGAATCAATTCTTTAACTCCAATAATCTTATTTCTTTGCTTGTGATACTTGGGCAAGTCTTTGAGCTCTAGGATCTTTAGGTGATGACATAAAAATAAACATGTCATGCGTTGATTCCTTTAGCCATTATAAAATAAAGTGAGAGCATAAAATAAATATGAGATGCAACTTCTTTATTATCTTTAGAGATTAAGTGACAACATGAAATATAAACATGAAATGCAAACTTGGAAATTTAAACATGAGTATGCAAGTCCATTTATTCATTCTTGAAATTTTAGTGATGACATAGAAAGTAAACATGATTATGCAAGGCATAAACTTAAACATGGATGCAAGTTCATTTGATTTCTTTACTAGAGCTCCTTCAAGACTTTATAGAAATACAAATTCAATATATATATCTTAACAAGACAAAGTGAGAAATACATCTTTCAAATTCTAAACTCAAGATCATAAAAACATCATAAAAACATTATTCTTTAAAGTTTTGCATCAAGTGGAACTTTCAAGCTTTAGAGGCCTAACTTGTGATGGATTCACAACCCACCTTCAAGGTCCTCATCATCAAGCCATCATCTTAGTCCCACCTAGGCCATATGGCCGAATTGGTTAAAGAAAAGGAAGAAGAAAACCAAATGGAAAAACTAGAGAAAATCCATGAAATCATCATTTTGAACCAAGAACAACACTTAGCAAAACATAGAAATAAACTTAAAAACAACTCCCTACCTAATCTGATTTGAAGGAAAGGAAGAGAACTTGGTTTCTTGGAGTGAAATGAAAGAAAATATTCTTGAAAACTTGAAGAAAGAATTCAGCCAAGAGGAGGAGGAAATGAGAGCTTTTGGTGCTTTGGAAAAACTAGAAATGTGTACAATTTTGAGCAAGCATCTAAGACTCCTTAAGCATGCCTATTTATAGAGGATTTAAGCTCATGTATGGACAAGAGGAGGAGGCATAATTTTCGGATTTTTCATGGGGAACAAATGGAGGAAAATCATTTCTTGTTTAAAGCATGTTTTATGCCATGTTTTAGGGAATTTTTTGGCATTTTGTTTTAGTGCATTATCTTGCAATAATTCTAATGATTATGGCTGAATTATTTCGTGCATTACAGCCTCATGGAAGAAGGTTTTGTGTGTTCCATGTATTATTTAGGTGTAGGCAAGGTATTCATGCAATTTAGAGAATTTACGGTTAAGGGCTTAGGTGAATTAGTAAGCAATTTGAGTGTTTTAAGCAATTTTAGGTTCTAATCAATTTAAATAAATAATTTTGACTCTAGATTAATAATTAGAATTTAATAAGCTTTAATTTGAGCCTAATATTGCTTAGGTTTCGTTAGACGAATCAAAAATCTCAAAATTTGTAAAACTGCACAAAGACAGGGCAAAACGGTCATTTTACTTAAAAATTGCCCGAGACCACCGAGCTTAACCAATGGTTAATCATGGCTTAAAAACACCTTTTAACACATTTTAGTGAGGTTCGGTCTTAGTCGGCACGAATTGAAGTTAAAACGCCATAGGGCGTTTTGGTCATTTCGCGTCGAAGCTCAAAATTAGGATTCTTCTCCTCTATTAACACACATAACACAAACAATCCCTTATTAACATCAAAACATCCCCTTGAGGACGGGTGGGGCCCACGATCCTCATTTTCTAGTAAAATAACCTCAGGGCATTTTGGTCATTTTACACGTACAGAATTGGGGTTTGCAATACTTGCACGAATTGCTCCTAACTTCTCTTCTAACGTTATATTCCTTTATTAAGGATTGTTTGGTCTCAAATTTTATATAATATTTACCTACGGAATTCGGTAATTCCTAATGACAGGAAAATTACAGTAAAAATTGGGGCGTTACATTACTCCCCTCCTTAAAAGAATTTCGCCCTCGAAATTCGTTACCTGAATCTTGGATCCTGCTTGCATATGATTCCAGCTCCCATGTAACTTCTTCGGTTTCACCTCGTCCCCATGCTACTTTGACTGGAAAGCGCCTTGTTCCTTAACCTGTAACTCCTCAACGAATTCGTGGGTGGTAAGTTAAACGTTAGGTCATCTCTTAATTGTACATGTTCTGGCTCTAGTACATGACTTGGGTCAGAATGATATTTCCTTAATGGAGACATGGAAAACATCATGAAGGTTGGAGACTCCTGGGTAGGGCTATACCTAGGCTAGAGATCCTATTTTGCTAAGGATTTCAAAAGGACCAAGAAATCTGGGCTCAATTTCTTTACTTTCATTGCTTGGCCTATGCCTGCGGGGTGATTCTTAGGAACACATGGTCCCCTTCTTGAAATCTAGCGGTTTCGCCGCTTGTCCGCATAGTTTTTCTGTCGACTTTGAGCAGGAAGAATCTTATCCTAATCTTCTTGATTTGTTCCGTCGTTTCCCTCACAATATCCTTCAGTAGACTTTGCTCTTCGGGCTCATACCAACATAGAGGTGATTGACACTTCCGTCCATAGAGGGCCTCGTATGGTGCCATACCGATACTTGCATGATAACTGTTGTTATATGCAAATTCAATCAGTGGAGGTACTTATCCCAACTCCCTCTTTGATCTAAAACACATGCCCTCAACATGTCTTCCAAAGTTTGGATAGTTCTTTCAATCGACCGTCCGTTCGGGTGATAAGCCGGGCTAGACACAACTTTAACCAAACGCCTTCTGAAAGGCTCCCCAAAATCGTGACGTAAATCGCGGATCCCGATCCGAGATTATCGTTGACGGATCCGTGTAATTACTATCTCTGAATATATACCGCTAACCTATCCAAGGAATAAGTCACCTTAATAGGTAAAAAGTGGGCTGATTCAGTCAACCGATCCACTATTACCCAAATGGCATCATGATTCGCTTGGGTCCTCTAGTCAAGTTACAAAATCCATGGAGATACTATTCCACTTCCACTCGGGGATTGGAGGGTTGCAACATTCCAGGGTCTTTGGTGCTCAATCTTCACCTTTTGACACACCAAGCACTTATTCACCCATGTGCACACATCCTTCTTCAATCCGCCACCAGAACATCTTCTTCAAATCTTGATACATCTTGGTGGCACCAATGAAGGGTAATGGCTCTTATGGGCTTCCTCCAAAATATCCTTTCGAGGTCACCACTAGCAGGTACACATATACAACCTTCAAACCTCCACAAACTATCATTCCCTTGGGTAAAACCTTTCAACTTATTAGCTCTCACCGCTTCTAAGTTCTTGAAATTCATATCTTCCCTTTGCTTGAGCAATTCTTTCCTTGAATTCACTCGTCACACTAAGATGGCAAGCTCTTATGCCCTTAGTGGTCAAGGTCATCCCTAGATTTAGGTCTCTAAACTGCTCAATTAACTCAACCTCCTTCACCATCAAACGGGACACTTGTAAGGATTTCCTACTTAGGACATCAGTACAACATTAGCTTTACCTGGATGATAATTTAACCCGAAATCATAATCAAAACTCCATCCACCTTCTTTGCCTCATGTTTAGCTCTTTTTGATCAAAGAGATATTTCAAACTCTTGTGATAAAAACACCTCAAACCTCACTCCGTATAAATGGTGTCTCCAAATCTTTAGAGCAAACACGAGCGGCTAACTCAAGGTCATGGGTGGTAATTTGCCTCATGTGGCTTGAGTTGCCTCGATGCATAGGCCACTACTTGCCTATCTTGCATTAGTACACAACCCAAACCCTTCCTCGAAGCATCAGGATACTTCCGAAGGCACATTGGGTTGGGTAATACCAAATAGGGGTTGAGGTTAGCTTGTGTTTTAGCTCTTGAAAGCTCTTTTCACTCTCCGGGTCCATGAAAAGGGTGTTTTCCTAGTTAGCTTGGTCAGGTAGGGAAATCTGGGAAAATCCCTTGATAAACCAATAACAACCGCTAAACCAAAAAACTCCTTACTTCAGTTACCGTGGTTGGTCTTTCCAGTTTACGACCGTTTCCACCTTACTAGGATCTAGCAATTCCTTCTTAGACACTACATGCCCTAAAAATTTCACCTCATCCAACCAGAATTCACACTTAGAAAGCTTGGCATATAGTTTCTTTTCCTTAAGGATTTCCAGGACTATGGTTAGGTGGCATTCATGCTCCTCGTGGGTCTTAGAGTAGATGAGAATATCATATATGAAGACAACCACAAATCAAATAGGTCTAAAGATCCTATTCATGTAATCCATAAAAATTGCTGAGCATTGGTTAATCCAAAGGACATTACTAAACTGAAATGGCCGTATCGAGTGTGAAAGGCCGTTTTGTATATCTTCATCTCTCTAATTGGTGGTAACTGACCTCAAATCAATCTTAGAAAACACTATTGCACCTTTAAGCTTGATCCATCAAGTCATCTATCCTAGGCAAAGGGTATTTGTTCTTCACTTCACTTTATTCAATTGCCTATAATCAACACACATCCTCATACTCCCATCCTTTTTCTTCACAAACAACACAAGCTCTCCCAAGGTGATGCATAGGCCTAACAAACTTTTTCTCCAATAAATCTTCCAATTGAGCTTTTAACTCGTCAACTCTAATGGGGACATCCTGATGGGGCTATGGATATGGGACCTGGACCCGGAAGCAATTCTATGGAAAACTCTATCTTCTTTGGGGGAAACTTGTATCTCATCTGGAAATACTTAGGATAATTCCTTACTATCGGATCTCATTCATACTTTGCTCAAAGTCTACATCACTACACTTAGAAAATATAACCTTTACTCTCACCCTTACCACATCCCATTTCCACAGCGTTATGTCAGACTTATAGGTTTCTTAGGTTTAAGGGAACAGGAAGAAAAGTAATGGTTTTCTCATAGGCTTAACAGGACACGGTTGGCTTCAAGCCAATCCATGCCAAGAATCACATCTAAACCTTGCATGGGTAAGCAAATGAGATCTAAAACAAAGATCTATTTTCAATAACAAAATTACAATCTAAACAACATCTACAAGTCCTAACAGGTTTTCCAGTTGGGTAGAAACAACAAGGTCAAAGGAAGTTCAATCACATGTAAGTTAAGGCTTTTAACACATGAGTGGGAGATAAAGAATGGGAAGCGCCAGAATCATATAGTACAATTAAGTTTTTACCATGCATGTTACACTTACCTTCCACGAGATTCTGTGACTTTGTCGTTTCCTCAGGATTAACCCAAAAACCTTTGGTCTTGGATCTTAGACAAAATTATAACATACTAAAAAAGATTTGGCATTGGATAAACTTAAATGGGTCAAAGACTAGGTAAATTCTAGATTTAATTGTTCTAGGAAGCTAGTTTTGACACTAACATGCATAAATCATTCTCTTAACAATAAACCATAATTATCACAACTTCAAACATATTAAATCATCATCATTTATTGGTACTAATCTCATATGTAGAAGCCGAATCATGAACCTCATATAATTGTATACATTTTAACTGTAACATAAAATATTAGTTTCCCTAGAATCCTTGCAAAGCTTTAAAACTCTTTTAGAAACTAATTTTTTGCTAAACTTGAAAGAATCTTCATAATAAAAATTCTCACTTAAGATAAAAGGAGCAAGTCTTGAGCTTAAGAGATTTATGTGATATCTTAGAATCATAAACATGCTATGCAACCTCATTTTAATCTTGTCATTATAAGGTGATAACTTGGAATTATAAACATGATATGCAAATCCATTTCTTTATCTTTAAGATTTAAGGTGATGACTTGAAAATTAAACATGATGCAAGACTTGAAATATAAACATGATGCAGCTTTAGCGCAGTCCACATTGAAAGTGCGGTAGTCCACTTGTGGAGGGAGAAGAGAATCTTAAGAGTGGAGCCCTGGAATCCGAATGGCAACTGAGGAAGGGAATTATTATTACATCTTTTTAAGCTCCAATCTTCTTAAGAATCAATTCTTTAACTCCAATAATCTTATTTCTTTGCTTGTGATACTTGGGCAAGTCTTTGAGCTCTAGGATCTTTAGGTGATGACATAAAAATAAACATGTCATGCGTTGATTCTTTTAGCCATTATAAAATAAAGTGAGAACATAAAATAAATATGAGATGCAACTCTTTATTATCTTTAGATTAAGTGACAACATGAAATATAAACATGAAATGCAAACTTGGAAATTTAAACTTGAGTATGCAAGTCCATTATTCATTCTTGAAATTTTAGTGATGACATAGAAAGTAAACATGATTATGCAAGGCATAAACTTAAACATGGATGCAAGTTCATTTGATTTCTTTACTAGAGCTCCTTCAAGAATTTATAGAAATACAAATTCCATATATATATCTTAACAAGACAAAGTGAGAAATACATCTTTCAAATTCTAAACTCAAGATCATAAAATCATCATAAAAACATCATTCTTTAAAGTTTTGCATCAAGTGGAATTTCAAGCTTTAGAGGCCTAACTGTGATGGATTCAACCCACCTTCAAGGTCCTCATCATCAAGCCATCATCCTAGTCCCACCTAGGCCATATGGCCGAATTGATTAAAGAAAAGGAAGAAGAAAACCAAATGGAAAAACTAGAGAAAATCCATGAAATCATCATTTTGAACCAAGAACAACACTTAGCAAAACATAGAAATAAACTTAAAAACAACTCCCTACCTAATCTGATTTGAAGGAAAGGAAGAGAACTTGGTTTCTTGGAGTGAAATGAAGAAAATATTCTTGAAAACTTGAAGAAAGAATTCAGCCAAGAGGAGGAGGAAATGAGAGCTTTTGGTGCTTTGGAAAAACTAGAAATGTGCACAATTTTGAGCAAGCATCTAAGACTCCTTAAGCATGCCTATTTATAGAGGATTTAAGTTCATGTATGGACAGAGGAAGAGGCATAATTTTTGGATTTTTCATGGGGAACAAAGGGAGGAAAATCATTTCTTGTTTAAGGCATGTTTTATGCCATGTTTTAGGGAATTTTTTGGCATTTTATTTTAGTGCATTATCTTGCAATAATTCAAATTATGGCTGAATTATTTCGTGCATTACAGCCTTATGGAAGAGGGTTTTGTGTGTTCCATGTATTATTTAGGTGTAGGCAAGGTATTCATGCAATTAGAGATTTACGGTTAAGGGCTTAGGTGAATTAGTAAGCAATTTGAGTGTTTTAAGGCAATTTTAGGTTCTAATCAATTTAAATAAATAATTTTGACTCTAGATTAATAATTAGAATTTAATAAGCTTTAATTTGAACCTAATATTGCTTAGGTTTCGTTAGACGAATCAAAAATCTCAAAATTTGTAAAACTGCAAAAGACAAAACGGTCATTTTACTTAAAAATTGCCCGAGACCACCCAGCTTAACCAATGGTTAATCATGGCTTAAAAACACCTTTTAACAAATTTTAGTGAGGTTCGGTCTAGCGCACGCAAATCGGGTTAAACAACCATAGGGCGTTCGGTCATTCGCACTGCTCAAAATTAGGATTCTTCTCCTCTATTAACACTCATAACACAAACAATCCCTTATTAACATCAAAACATCCCCTTGAGGACGGGTGGGGCCCACGATCCTCATTTCTAAGTAAAATAACCTCAGGGCATTTTGGTCATTTTACACGTACAGAAATTCGGGTTTGCAATACTTGTACGAATTGCTCCTAACTTCTCTTCTAATGTTATATTCCTTTATTAAGGATTGTTTGGTCTCAAATTTTATATAATATTTACCTACGGAATTCGGTAATTCCTAATGACAGTAAAAATTATAGTAAAAATTAAGGCGTTACAATAAGTAGTTATGGCATAAGAAACTTGGTCATGCTCATGAAGCTAATTTCTAGTTATCTCAAAAGAGATCGTTAAAAGCCTACTAAAGATCAGTTATGATAAGAATTCAACTTGTGATTTCTATGAGAAAGACAAGCAAACCAAGGCTTTTTTCCATAGCAAAAATGCAAAACCACAAGGCGGCTGAGCTTTTACTTATAGATCTTTTTGGATCAATAATATTGCAAAGTCTTGCCTAAAGATATTGTCTTGTCATGGATATTTTCTCAAGATTTACATGGGTTATTTTCTTGGCTTCTAAGGATGAGGTGATTGAAAGATTTAAAGTTTTTGCAAAAAGGATTTCTAATAAAAAGGGTTCTTATATCACTTTCACTAGATCAGATCATGGAGGAGAATTTGAAAACCATGTTTTTGAAAAATTTTGCGAAAATCATGGCATTTCTCTTGAGTTCTCTCTCTTAGAACTCCCCAACAAAATGGATACTTAAAGGAAGAACAAAAGCTTGCAAGAAATGGCAAGAAAATGCTTTTAGAAAGTAGTTTATCAAGGTTTTTAGGGAAGGCAATTAACACCTCTAGCTACATTCAAAATAGAGTGTTTTTAAGACCAATCCTAAGAAAACTCTTTATGATTTTGGAAGGAAGAAAACCAACATATATTTCCATTGTCTTTTGGTTTAATTGTTTCATTCTTAACACTAAGGATAAGCTCACAAAGTTTGACCCTAAATTTGATGATGGTATTTTCTTAAGATACTTTTCAATCTCTAAAACATACACGGTATACAATAAAAGAGCATTATGTATTGATAAAATCATCACATCAAGTTCAAGGAGCATAAAAAGGACTTTGCTCAAGATTTTGTTGATCTAGAAGAAGACCTTGAAGAAGATCAGTGTCAAGGAATGTTCAAAAAGCAAGCAAGAGAAAGCATGATCTTCAAAAAGTCCATCCAGAAAGTAAAGAATTCATAAAGCTATCAATAAGATCAAAGTCTTTAAAAGTGACATTTCAGATAGACACACTTTCTATTAAGGAAGAATAATATGAAGATCAAGAAAATACTACAGATCAACAAGGGTATAGAAACTACAAAAGAGTTTTTGATTTAAGAGTAGTCTCTTATAACCAAGTTCTTACGGACATTCTGGGTGTAGAACAAGATAATCTCTCATAAATGAAACCAATTGTGCTTTCATATCCACCATAGAACCAGGAAGCATTGATAAGGTATTGAATGGCCAAAGCTGGTGGATGCCATGCAAGAAGAGCTAGATCAATTTGAGAAGAACTAGGTCTGGACACTTGGGAGAAACCAAAGGAAAATCCATCATTGGAACCAAGTAGGTGTTCAGAAACAAGATAGATGAAGCTGGAAAATGTGGAAGAAAGAAAGCAAGATAGGTTGCACGGTTATAATTAATAAGAGAGAATTGATTATGATGAAACCTTTGCACCAATAGCAAGGGTAAAACCATTAGAATGCTACTTGCTTTTACAATTTTCAAGGGATTCATTCTATATCAAATGGATGTGAAATTTACCGTCTAAATGGATTTCTGAAGAAGTTTATGTAAGGCAACCTTAGGATTTGAGAGTGAAACCCTCTCAACCATGTCTTTAAGCTAACAGAGGCACTTGTCAAATAGGCTCAGAGCTTGGTATAAAAAGAGACCTTCTTGCTTAAAGATGGGTTCAAAAAGGTAATGTTACATTACCTTATCTACATTACATTAAGATAGTCACTTTTTGAAAGTTCAAATATATGTTGATAGCATTATATTTGGTGCTACTAACCATTCCCTAAAGTCTGAAGCTTATGCACAGTGAGTTTGAGATAAGCATGATGGGAGAGTTGAAATTTTTTTGGCTTCAAATCAAACAATAGAAAGAGGAAACCTTGATCCGTCAAGAAAACTACACCAAGGAACTCTTAAGGAGGTTTAACATGGATCAAGCTAAATTTATAAGCACCTCCATACATTCATCTCAAGTCATTTATGCAAATAAGAATGGTGAGAAGGTCTAAGAAGTAATTTAGGTATAATTAGCTCACTCCTTTATCTACGTCAGGAGCTGATATTCAATTAGTATGGATATTTGTGCTAGATTTCAATCTAACTCAAAGCAATCATTTTTAAATGCTATCAAAGAGTCATGTGTTGAGGGGAACCTTAGAAAGCTCATCATACATATCATCATTTTTTTAATTTTTGATATTTATACTTCAAAACATTGAACATATCTATTTTGACATTTTCTAGTTTTATCTATGCCTTTATTATTTTTATTCTTGTTTGATACTATGACTATATCAATTTCTTCTATACAACTCATTCATATATTTACTTAAGAAATGAAAATTGATCTTGATTCTCTATTTCAAGTGTGTGCTCTGAAAATTTGGATATCATGATAAATTCTAAAGTTCTAACAAAAGATTATTATCACAATATGTTTCAACCTTGATACTCTTCATTTTTAAGCTATGATAGTTTGTATGCTTGGTTTCTGATTATTGAAATTGGAGAAACTTAACAAAATTCTTAACTCACAATGATAAACCTTGGGAAAGGTTACTCTCTAAAGGCTAAGTTGTAAGACAAAAATTTTATTAAGTTTCTAAAGAAAATTTCACTAAGGTTCTCACTGTAAAGAAAAATCTTTCTAAGTGTTCTCCAAAAGATTTTATCAAAATTTGGTTTGTCGTTATCAAAAAAGGGGAGATTGTTAGCTTGATGTAACACCCTAAAAATTATTTAAAATTTAATTTGAGCTTTATTAGACATAATTTCAAAAATCTAACAGTTTCAATAATAATGAGGACGGCCAGCGAATTTGTAAAAAAAAAAAAAAGTGAATAATAACCTTGCGGGCCTCATGGTCCTATGGAGCAGTCTAAACCCTAGAATTGGAGCCCGAGTTGCTGAAACTGAGAAAATATAGGATTAAAGTTAGAAAATGTTAGAAATAAGAATTTTAGATTTGAATTTAATTTCGGGAAATATTTATTTTTTATGGTATTTTACCTGTTGGTTAAATTACGGTGTAGTCCCGATTATGAAATTTGCAATGCAAATTAGACACATAATATGACAAGTGTGTAGCTTAGAATAGGCCACACCATTGCCCTTTTCTATGAACCAATGAGAATATTGCAAAATGCACATAATTATCTTCAAGAAACACATTTGCATAATTCATTAATGTGTGCATTATCTTCAAATGAAAAAGAAAATAAATCAAAAAATTCATCATTTCTTCTCCCTCAGCTCCTGCTAGTACATCCATTCAGCCATTTTCCATCTTTTTCTTCTTCAACACCACATAAACATACTAAGAACATTAAGCTACAACACCAAGCATCCATAGACTTTAGCATAAACAACATACTATCTCTTAAAATCCCCAAATTAACTCTTTATGACAAATGCTCACCTCATCATATCAACAAAGATAGTTGTTGTTCCTACTTGTGTTTCAAGAGGATTTGAGGGTTTAGATCAAATTGGGTAGAGAACTCTTGAAGGAAGCCAAGAACAAGAACAAGAGTTTTCAAGGGTCAAGTAGGGTTTTCTTTGCCTTTTCTTTTCAAAATTATTCTAATGGTTTCTAATTGAGTTAGGTCCAAAATTTTTCATTGTATTAGTTGAGAATAAATGGATATCAACATATGAATTTTGGTGGTATGTTTGGATGATGTTAAAAATTATTTTTGTGAAAAGAGATTTTGAGTCATACTACTAGCTTTTTAGTTTTCCCATAGGCAGCATTTGTCCACAATTGTCTATAGTTGTGGGTATTTTCATGAGCTATAAAAATTATATGTTGAAGCTAACATCCTAGGATAGTTTCAAAAATTTTATTGGGCTTTATTTTGAATCCTAATGCTTCAAAAAAAAATAAGAAATCTAAAGTGATCTATGTGTTGCCTGAAATGTTGGAATAGAAGCTTGGAAATTTTGCTATTTTTTACTATACCAAATGATGGAATTATCACTTGAAATTTTTATAGGTTGTTGATAACATCTTGAAGTATAACTTGATTTTTCTTTTGAGTTAATTCAATCAATTTCTAAGGCTAAAAATTATGCATTTTGGTTTTGAGTCAAGGTTAAGGGATTCCTAAGCACCAATTTTGTCTAATTTTTTTTTCATAGTTAGAAAATTATTTTTGCTCTGAAATTTTATGCAACCTTGTGTACACATTGAAGTGTCATTGAGAATTTTTATAGCTTCTGAATTGATTTTTGATGAGCAAATAAATTCGTGCTACAATGATGTAAAATCTACCAATTGCTGAAAAAGAACACAAAACTTGAATTGATAATGCAATGGCATTTTGGTTCTAGTATGACATGAATACTTGGTGTTAACTATTTGGCCATGTGACTTGTGATATATAAATGCATGCTAGTAGAAGTAAAGAGTGGTTTATGAGGCATTATTGAAATCACATTGTGAATAAATGCCTATAGGTGTTTTGTGCATGTATTTGGAAAAGGAAAGTGAATGACATATTAAATTAAGTTATATAGCTATAAGTAAATGAGATCCTCTTTGACTTGTCAAGGGCAAATAAAGAATATGAGATCCTCTTTAACTTGTCAAGGGCAAATAAAAATACATTAATCCTTTCCGGCTGTCAAGGGCAAATAGAAAGATAAGATCCTTTTGACTTGTGAGGGCAAATAAAGAGATATGAGATCTTTTTGACTTGTCGAGTGCAAATAAAAAGAGATGAGATCGTCTTCAATTTATCAAGGGCAATCAAAGATAATTTCACTACATTGGGCATATAAATATTTATACATATTGAATCATTTTCTTTACCGTTATTTACTATGATTATGAGCTTATGATAAAGTGTACTAAGTAATTGATTGTTAGAAGTAACCCACTTCAAAGATTGATTTTGAACTTTAAAAATGAACGGTTATTATGTAATGCATGATCACCTTTTCTTAATAAATAAAGTGGTTGGGACAATGACGATGACATGAATTTCAATATAGGTTTTGGGGACGCCCTACTAAGAATTTTAGAATTCTCACCCCTATGTATTTGTTTTCCTGTGTCGCTCCAGGTTGATCTAGAAGACGGTGAGGCCACTAGGAAGAATAAAGTGGAATCTGTAGTAGTTAGTAGTGGAAACCTGTGTCTATTGTACTTAAATGTGTGCGTATATTTGTAAATATAAAAGATAACCTATGTACTTAAAGCTCTTAGAAGAGCTTCTTTTTGTACTTGACTTGTATTAAATAAATACGTTGTTTCGTGCTATATATTTTGATAGAACCACGAGTTAGTTTACACATTTGATCATTTTTTTGTTGCTATAGATAATTAAGAAAGGTCCACAAATTTATGAGTAACAAACTTTAGCACGATACCATGACTCAAGGATGAGGTTGTACTTGGGAGGATGTTAGGGAGACCCTTCAAAAAGCTAATATAGTTATGTTTTGAATGACAACAAAGGAAATTTTGGTAAAATGTTTTGAAGAAAGGACTAATAGTTTACTTAAGTTTCTGAGATACTTAATAGGACTATTCTAGCTCATAAGTTCAAATCATGGCATATTTTTCACAACATCATGTTTTAACATGATTAAAATCTTATTCAAGAGATTCAGGATTTTAAGAATGTGAAAAATAGTTCAAAAAGTGAACTAAGATATGTATGAAACATGAGAAAGCATCATACAACATTAAAACTAAGTCCGGTCTTCAAGAAAGTGGTTCATGCACTCAAAAAGTAGGATATCTAGTTGAGAAAGTAATTTCTCATGTTTATATCAAGATCATCATCATCATCATCATCATCACTCACTTTAGTTATTATCTCTGAAGAATATTCACATCGTGAGAAGATCCTCTCAAGCTCAAGAGATATTGAGAAGATCAACAAATGGCTCAAAAGTGTGGAACCACATCAGAAAGTTCATTCACTTCAGAAATCGCACTTGGTCAACTGAAACTAAAGAAGATTTGAATTTCAAATTAAGTCAACAAACATTAACTTTATACTTAGACATTCCTTGTATTCTAGAAGAAAAAGTTCAGAAACCACTTGAGAATGTAAAAGTTGTTTCTAAAGCTTTCTTCAGAAACCAATGTCAACGCTTTTGTACCAACAAGGACAACTTTGACATAACTCAACTACTCTTTTAAAGGGCAGCTCCTAGGACATAAAAAGGATGAAGATCACCACATGTCAAGAGGAGGTGAAATCAAGGGACAACATCCAATTCAAAATCAAAGTATAAAACGATAAAGCCTTCAAAATGAAGAAACTTTTGCATATCAAGCGCGAAACTTTCTAATACTTTCTAAAGTTCATTTTTTCTTTGTAATTAGTTTCTATAAAGAAAATCTTTTTTCTTATATTCATTAGCAAACATTTTCTACTTAGAAAGAATTGAATGAAGTCTCTCAAGTCATATCCTCAAAAACTACTTTACTCTAGGAAGACTTGAGTGTTATTATTGAAGTATAACACCCAAAACTTATTCATCTTTGTACCTTGATCCAGTAGTGATCATGAGATTAGCTTGGAGAAACTAGTACAAAACTACTTGTAAGTGAGTAAATTGGAACTACTATTCACTTGAGATAGCTTGAAAAGATTAATCAAAGATATTGAACTTTCTCAAGTTGAGAAAGTGGTTGATTAGTGAGCTCAACTAATTTGTTAGAACTGATGTAGGCATTAGTTGGCCAAATCAGTATAAAATCTCTGAGTAACATCTCTCTATGTCTTTTGTAACATCTTCTCAAGTACAACATCATCCTTAAGTCATGACATTATACTTAGGAGTTGTTATTTACAAAGTAGAAGACCTTTCTTAAATATCTATAGCCAATTCGATTGATTCACAAGATAATTATGTTGTAATTCTATTAAAATATATAATAAAGAAACAACACATTTATTGAATACAAAGTCAAGTACAACAGAAGCTCTCCTATGAGCTTTAGTACATATCCGTCTTTATTACGTTTAGACATATACATACAACTAGTACAACATAATAAAAGCATCAAACTACTAAACTCCTGAATTGGATTCCTTTTGTGTAGCAACCCCATAGTCTCTGAATTACTCTGAGATCAATACGAAAAACACAAACACATAGGAGTGAGAATTATACAATTCTCAGGAGGGCATTCTCTAAATACACAATTATAATGTCATTGTCATCGTCCTAGCCACTTTTGTTTAGGAAGAAAAAGGTGATCATGCATTATATAATAACGTTCATTTTAAAGTTCCAAATTATACTTCCAAAGTAGGTTGCTTTTAAAAAATCAATCACTTAGTACACATTTATCATAAGCTCATAATCATAATAAATAATGTCAAACAAAATGATTCAATATGATATAAATATGTATATGCCAAATGTAGTGAAATTATCTTTAATTGCCCTTGATAAATCGAAGAAGATCTCATATCTTTATTTGCCCTTGGACTAGCCAAAGAGGATCTTATCTTTCTCTTTTTTTATTTTCCTTCGACAAGTTGAAGATGATCTCATTTTTTACTTATGGCTATAAACTTAATTCCATGTATCATTCACTTTTCTTTTTCCAAATGCATGCATAAAGCACATATAGGAATTCATTCACAATGTGATTTTAATCATGCCTCATAAACCAATCTTTAAAGTCACTAGCATGCATTCATATACAATATACTTGAACCAAATATCATTATGTCACCAATATAATGCATTAGTACAAATACAGCACATGGGCATATTTCACACCTTTGTAGCACAATTTAATTTGCATATCAAACGACCAATTTCAGACTATAAAAATTATCCAAGACACTTCAATGTGTTCCCAAGGTCCTGTAAAAATTTCAGAGGAAGAATCATTCACCAATTGTGTTAAAACAATTAGGAAAGCTTGGAGGTCTGAATTTCTCAATTTTTAACAATAGCCAGAAGTCTCAATTTTTCTACTCTATCAAATGATCATATAAAATCACATAAAAATTCAGAGTTGGACATCAAGATGTCATCAATACCCTGTAAAAGTTTCAGATAATAATTCATCATTTACGGGTAACAAAATTAGATAAATTCAGGACTAAACTGGATTTGCCTATAACACCTGACCTTTGCCTTTCCATTTTTTTAAAATAGCAAAAGTCATTTTGAAGACCCAATAAAATACTAAAAACTCCTAACATGTTAAATTCCTCATATAAAATTTTTAGCTCATGAATCCATCTACAAACACTTCATAAAAATCATGAACCATAACATGTCTATACAAATCCAAGAATTCTAGCAACATGATTCAAAACTTGTTTTGCCAAATAGGTTTTCTAACATCATCCAAACACTCTATCAAGTTAGACACATCAATATCTATATATTATCAACCAATACAACCAAAAATATCAAATAAATCAATGACCAAAATATAAAAATGGATTTTAAGCAAAGAGGTTCAAAAGCCCTACTTTGGAGCTTTAAAGATCTTGGCTTCAAGGATGCTCCAAGAATGATTCCCTTCACTTCATGGCCTTCAAACCAACATCAAACCCTCCCTTAGGTAGTAGGATATGAGGTATCAGGGTGAGAAAGGTAAGGAAATGAAATTCCAATTAGTTAGTTTGATAGATTATGAGGAGAGAACAAGTTTTGTGAAAGGATCTTAGTGTTTTAGTGACTTTGAGCTAGGGTTTTGCAAGCTTTGAAGCTTGTTAATGGTGGCTTGAAAGAAAGAAGATGAAGGATGAAACTTAGGGTGGCTTGGCCGAAATTCATGGGTTGGAGTGATAAGGTTTGGTGATTTATCTTTATCTTGGCATAAATGTGGTCAAATGGGTATTTCTTTCTTTTTCAAAAAGAAATAATGAAATTGATGGCTAAGATTTCGTTTATTGGTCAAAGAATGAAGCTTGGCCATCCACTTGGCTCTAGATAAGTGGTTCACTTTAATTTGGTGCAAGTACCCTTTTCGGTGTTGAAATCGCATATCGAAATTCCACCAAACGGATCATTGGCACCTTGTAAATAATAATAAATGAAAGGCCATGATTAAAACTTACTTTTCAAGTTTCAATCCTTGCCATCCATTTGGCATAAAGTGGTTGGTAAAGGTTACTTGGCCACCAAGTAACTTTTATGTTAAAAGCCACACATCAAAACTTTACCGAGCAAAAACACTGTAAATTTCCGCATAATTATATTGCTAAATTAAATTCCAGGTATAAAATCTTTATTTCTAACTATTTCTAACCATAACCCTAAGTTTTCTCAATCTCATGCATCTCCTTGTCAAATCTAGGGCTTAGTCTTCTTATGTAACACCTTAATAATTAACCCAATACTAGGTTCATATCCAATTAATTACTAGACTTTACTCTTTGCTTTAGTTATTTAACCATACTTTGAAATACTTAATGAAATTACGAGCCATTTTTTTTTATAACATGATTGAAAACGTGAGCCTTGTGTAGCGTGAAATAATAATCATAAAAGCGGAAACCAACTGCATATCATGAAAAACACATCATATTGGCTCCATCATATGACATCCATAATTACATAACACATAGATATTTTGCCTACCAACAAAGTTAAGCTAGATGTAGGCAATCAAAAAAACATGAATAATATATGGATGGAAGAACATTATTAACGACATATTAATAACACTTTAGATAGGAATAGATATTTAGTCACGCTGAGGTTTAGCAAAGACGTTCAAGGATAATAAGTTAGTTCACAAGATCACGTGCATCTACCGGTGAAGCATCAACGGAGTCATGAACATCACCATCACTTTTTAAAGACGAGATGGAAAGAAAGAAAGAGGGAATGAGAACTTATAAAAGAATCTCAGGAGGTACTCACCTCATATGCATCATGTCATCATCATCGTCCCAAGAACCTCGGGATTATTATGAAATAGTGAGCATGCTAAGATTCATTTATTAAGTTTTAAAATATACTTTACCGAGGTCTGCGAGTTTTAATCATGCGTCTTGTAATGCATCATAAACTTAGCATGTCATAATTATAATGAACGTTTCCTATCATATATCTCATTAGGCATATCATAATAACATAGCTATGCATAAGACCACATCATATTCCTCATCATCATAACATAAATACTATGCATAGAAGAACATCATATTTCTCATCATTATCTATAAATACTATGCATAGAAGAACATCATATAATCACATAATAAGTTCCTTAGGTGACTTAAAGTTACTTTCATCATCATTTTCCTGAGCCACCCTATACTCCACCCTTTGGGAGTAATCTAGGTTATGAGCTCATACCTTACTAGTCGTCACTAGTATATACTTATCTCTTTTGATAAGTTAAAATCCCGATTCTACCCTTTTGAGAAACGGGCTAGGCAAGAATCAATTTTCACCACCTATAGTAATGGGTCCAAGGATCATTTTCTAGGATCACCTTTCACCACTTATAGTCTGATAGGTCCAAAGGATTATTTTCTCATAATTTTAAGTCACCATTAAGTCTTTGCATGTTATATCATAATGCAACTCATCATTCATAATTATCATGACATATTCTCATATTTCATGTATAAGCATTCTCATTGTTTGCAACAGCAACTATAACATGCAAGCCATGAAATCATTCAATAATATCAAATTCTCAATAGGCATTACATCATCATATAATGACATTCAAAGCATCAAAAGATGTCATCTAAAATTCTCATAGTAGCTCCTTAAACAACCGAACTTTAAAATCGGGTAACCTTAATTATCAAACTAATTTCTTATGTATCTAAGGGACTCATTACTATTATTACCATTAATTATAAGCCTTAAGAACATTATTAAACTATATGAGGCAGCATAGGCAGTAAATCTTTCTAAGGTTTTAAATGTATAGTTGCGTTTTTAACCCTTTTCTTTTGCTTTCCCATGAAGCTAAAATTAATTACTAAACCAATTATGAATCATTCTCACTTATCTAAACATAATAAAACTATTCTTATAACTTCTAAGGGTTCTGGACATAATGTATAAATTTCATTCTTTAGAGTTCTAGAAATCTTGCTTTTAATTTTCTAGTTACTAGTTTCATTTTTTTAGTGTTCTGGATTAATCTTATATTAATTGTTACCAAATTTTTCTGGCTAACCAATCTCAGAATTATAACATACTAAAATAGATTTGGCAGTGACTAAATTTAAAGGGATCAAAAACTAGCTAAATTCTAGCTTTATTGTTTTATGTAGCTAGTTTCTCTTCTAACATGCATAGAATTGTTCCTCAATAATAAACATATCAAATCATCATCACAGTAGTAGTAAACTCAGATCAGTGGCTGAATCATGAACCTCACATAATTGCTTAAAATCACATTTTTAAGTACAAGTAAGATACTAGTATCCCATAAAATCTTTGCAAAGCCTTAAAACTCTTTTAAAAACTAATTCTTTTTGTTACTCTTGAAAGAAATTTTAGAACTAAATCAGTAGCTTATTTAAAATCACTTTTGGCCTACCTTAATCATGAGGCCGATTTATACATTGAAAGAATCTTCACGATTAAAATTTTCACTTAAATAAAAGGAGCAAGTCTTGAGCTTTAGAGATTTAGGTGATAACTAGAATTATAAACATGCTATGCAACCTCATTTTAATCTTGTCTTTATAAGGTGATAACTTGGAAATATAAACATGATGCAAGAAACTAGCGGCGTAGCCGCACGGACCAGTGGAGGGAGAAGAGAATCTTAAGAAAGCGAGCGGTAGTCCGCACTAGACCTGAAGGAGAAGAGAATTCTTATTACATCTTATTAAGCTCCAAACTCAAGACTTTTTAAAGAATGAATTCTTTGACTCCAATAATCTTAAGGAAATTGAAAGTGAGCTTTAGAGTTCTTATTACCATGGTTCCAACTTTGCTTGTGATACTTGGGCAAGTCTTTGAACTTTAGGATCTTTAAGTGATGACATAAAATAAACATGTCATGCATTGATTCTTTAGCCATTATAAAATAAAGTGAGAGCATAAAATAAATATGAAATGCATCCTCTTTATTATCTTTTGAAGATTAAGTGACAACTTGAAACATAAACATGAAATGCAAGCCTGGAAATTTAAACATGAATATGCAAGTTCATTTATTCATTCTTGAGGATTTGTGATACATTAAACATGATTGTGCAAGGCATAAATAAACATGGATGCAAGTTTATTTTATTTCTTTACTAGATCTCCTTCAAGACTTTAAAAGAATTATAATTTCAACCCAATATATATCTTAGCAAGACAAAGTGAGCTTTAAAGATTTCATTATTAAGCTATCCTAAAAACTTCTTTAGGCCTTGGGGTCAAAATCAAATGGCAAGAAAAGAGAAGTTCAAGAGTCATCTAGAAATGAAAAATTGTTAAACATCATTAAAAACAAAGCTTAACAAGAAATGAAACATAAGTGTCAATATATTTTTCAAGTTCTAAACTCAGACTTTTATCATAAAAACATAGTTGCTTCAAAACTTTAAAACTAATGAACCTTCAAGTTTAGAGGTCTATCTTGTGAAGGCTTTACAACCAACACTCAAGAACCTCATCATCAAACCATGGTCTCATCATTACAAAGGCCACAAGGCCAAAATATAAGAAGAAAAAGAGAAGGAAAACTGAAATCTAAAGCAAGAAGAAAGTACATAAATCATCATTTTCAAGCAAGAACAACACTTATCAATACTTGAAATTAAGCTTAAAACAACTCCCTACCAAATTTTATTTGAAGGAAAGAAAAGAACTGGTTTCTTTGAGTGAAATGAAGAAAATCTCCTTGAAAAATTGATGCTAAAGTTTCAGCCAAGGGAGGAAAAAATGAGAGCTTTTGGTGTTTGTAAAAACTAGAAAATGTGTATGATGATTCAAGGTTTCTAACACTCCAAGTATGCCTATTTATAGAAGAATTCAAGCTCATAAATGGACAAGAGGAGAGGCATTATTGGCAATTTTTCATGGGGAACAAAGGGAGGAAAATCATTTTTGTTTAAGGCATGATTCATGCCATGTTTAAGGAATTTTTGGCTTTTTCTTTACATGAAGCTTTGTGCCAAATTTGACAAATTTTCTGATGCATTATGGACTCATAATTCGGCCATTTGCAGCCCATGGAAATTTGTGTGTTCCATGTATTATTTAGGTGTAGGTAAGGGTATCTTTGCAAATTAGAGAATTTGCAATTAAGGCTTATGTGAAATTAAGTAAGCAATTTGAGTGTTTTTAAGCAATTTTAATTTCTAATCAATCTAAATAAATAATTTTGACTCTAGATTAATAATTAGAATCTAATAACCTTTAATTTGAGCCTAATATTGCTTAGGTTTTGCTATACGAATCAAAAATCTCTAAATTTGCAAAACTACACAAAGACAGGACAAAATGGTAATTTTACTTAAAAATTGCCAGGACCATCCGACTTAACCAATGGCCAATCATGGCTTAAAAACATCTTTTAAAACATTTTAGTGAGGTTCGGACTTGGCATGCAATTTAAAGTAAAAAATCTAAGGGCGTTTTGGTCATTTGTTGAAGCCAAATGAGATTCTTCTCCTCTATTACACATAACACAAACAATCCCTTATCATCAAAACATCCCCTTGAGGACGGGTAGGCCCACGATCCTCATTCTCCTGAGAAAATAACCTCAGGGCATTTTGTCATTTTACACGTACAGGAAATTCGGGTTTGCAACTCTCACACGAATT